>CM035133.1:80214396-80814396 GCA_020205605.1 Panax ginseng | reverse complement strand
GCCTCGCTGACGAAATGACTACCTAGCAGGCAAGGTTTTGCAAATCTGACTGAATTCTTGATCTTTGGTGGAGAAGGCACTTGGGGAACTAATAGAATTGGTTCGTTTTCTTTGGAATTTAGATCTTCGTCGACCTCAGTTTCATTATCCCCAATTGTCTTCACACTTTCGATATCCTGTAGCTCATCCAGTCGCAGATTCGGTTCAGGTTCTCCGTTAATTTCATCATCCATGTCATAAAGCCAAGTGTTTGGAGGAAGGTTGCTTACGACTTTGGTCATTTGATCAATCTTATTCTGAAGATTTTGAATTGACTTCTCTTGATTAATCCTTCTCTCCTCATTTGATGCTATGAACTTGGACAACAATTCCTCCAATCTTGAATTATCTGTCTCAGTTTTGGAATCCATGTATTGAGGACCGTGAGTTGAAGTGGTGATGAGTTGTTCCATCTGGTGCTGAAAATTGTGGCTCAATATTTCTTGACTCATCATCCTTTCCTCTTGGTTTGCTATGACCTTTGACAATAATTCCTCTAACTTTAACTTTTCTTCTTTTAATGGAGGTTGATATGATAATTCTGGCGTGTATGCTGGATTTGGAGTAGAGTATTAATCTTGATAATTATAGCTCCATGAAGAATTCGAGTGATACCCCCAAACTTGATGATAACTAGGATTAACATAGTTGTTGAATAATCACCACTATATTGTACCGGTTCAAAACTAACGGTACATTGATGACTTTGATGGTTTCCAGCACAATAGTCACACGTAACTGCCATCCTTCGACTCCTTTGGGCTGCAATAACGTCCAACATCCTCGAAAGTTCTTCAATTTGTGCTGATATTACGGAAAATGCATTAATTCCATCAATCCATGTTTCCCTTGGTTGAGTCATGTTTGCCATCCTTCGACTCGTTGAAAATATGATAATAACTCCAACATCTTGAATTTGCCTCAATTTGTCTTGACTCTGAGAAAATGTATTAAGTCCATCAATCCCTATTTCCCTTGGTTGAGTCATGTTCGTGTATGGCCATTGATACGCAAAGTCATCCATGGTACCTGAAAAGAGAGAAATATAGGAAGAGAATTAAAAATAAAAATAAAAATGCTTAAATTAAGACTAATTTGATTGAAATTAATATTGGTAAAAAATATTAAACTAATTCCCTGGAAAAGGCGCCAAAAACTTGTTAGGTAAAATCTAGTTACGCATAACACGCAAGTATACGTGGTCAACAAGTAATACAGTGAAAGTAAAGTATCGTTCCCACGAGGAATTATTAATATAAATTACCGAATATTAAATCTTAACTAAAATAATTTTATTTAAACAATCAATTTAATGTTATAAAGTAAATTACTTAATTAAACTAATTCTAATCACCACTAATTCAAAATCAGATTATAGAGATTAAAGATCACAACTTCACTTATTGCTTCATTTAAGTTAACAAACTTCTCATCAATTATTTTCTATCCTGAATTGTTAATCAAGAACACTAAAGCAGATAAAACCACCTCTCGATGCATAATACCCATACTCACTTAAATCCACAATTGATAGAATTAAGCAAGACACCCTAATTAACTAATCCACTATATCTCTATGTGAATTACAATTAAAAAGGATTTAAAGCACAAGTTCTCTATAAGATTACATATGGCATAAAGGCATATCTCTATCCTAAACACGATCATGAATTCCATCTATGCAGAAATCACAAACACATGCTATCATGATCAGATCTAAATCTATACTTCATCTCTCGAGTTCATATAGATTATCACGGTAATTGATGGCCAATCAATTAAACAATTAAGTCCAAATCACAATAGACAATCCTCACAATAGAACATAATAATTAATAGCGAAGCATATTATAATAAACTACACAATAAAATTCATTGTAATCTCAAACAAAGAATTAGTTCATTGAATTAAAACTAAGAATCCACACTTGAATAAACATTAAAAGACAAAAATAGAAGTAGAGTAAAGAATAAATCTGTTGTCAGCAAATCACCATCTTCCTCAAGCTCTTGCTCTTGATCTTCAATGGTCTCCAAGTTGGTTCAATCTCCAAACCTCCTAAGAACTAAGGTTTTGGTCCTAATCTAATCTAATCTAATGAAATTATTCTCCTCTAATCCTTGTAATTCTCCTCCTTTTATATGCCTCTTTATATGTCTTTAAGTCCTCTTGGAAGTCCTTGAGTCAATCAGCTCGAACCAATCCTTCTTGGACTCAAATTCTGACAAAAACTACTCTTTCTACGCGTACCCAAGCCCCAGCTTGCTTGTTACCTTGCAAATAGCAAGCCCTGGCTTGCTATGCTGTTGTTTTTGAACTCAGGACCCCAAGCCCCGACTTGGGTATTAGGCATAAAATGGCAAGCCCCGGCTTGGGTATAAGTTGTTAGTTATTTTTCTGCTACAATGTCCTCTAGTAAAACGGCCATAACTTTTGATCCGGGAGGAGTTACGGAGCCTGCCAACTATCAAATCGAAGCTATCGACGAGATCTAAAACTTTCATTCTTTGAGAATTAAGAAATAACGAACGGATGAAGGTCCAAATTGGACTGAAAATGACTGCTATGCAAATGGCCACCCAAAACAGAGAAGTTCAACGTTCGTTGGTACAAATGTCATAACTCTTGCATCCGAACTCCGATTGGAATAATTCAAGATGTTTCGAAAAGCTAAGAATAAGCTCTACAATATAGTCCAAGTTCCAAGCCAAGAACATGAAATGAACATGAAAGCCCAAACGATGTCCGGATTATTGCTTTTCCTTGCGTTTTCATACCAATAGTCACTCACACAGCTCCCAAACATATAATCTACAAAATGAACACAAAATCCATGAAAAGTAACTAAGAAACACGAGTTTAAGAAAATCATTCAAGTAATAAATACCGAATAAGTAGGTATAAAACCTACTTATCAACTACATTCATGGTTTAAAACACATGAATGCAAGACTTTCATGCTTTTGACAAAAGCAACCCATTTTTAGGCTTTTTAAGCATAGTTTAATACCAAACTACCATAACAGCCTTAAAGCTTTCAAATATATGTGTTATCATAATATGTACTTGTTACATAATCTATTCTCATGGTAGTGTGCATGCTTGCATAACTAGTAATCTCATAGCACAAAACAGTCACCATTTAGGAATCTTAGGCATGAATTTAGCATACACAATCATAACAGTCCTATGTTATACTTTCTTTATTATCTAAGCATCTTTGCAAGCATAATATCACTAATATAGCATATGGATATCATGTAAGACTTGACTGCCCTTATAGATAAATCAATTAACCATAACAGTCCTTTAACAAGCCTTTTATCTAACTTTTAATTATTTCAATGACATGCTAAGGTTTCCCAAAACAGAGGCTAAATCTAGCCTTTTCAAAACAGGTCTAGATTTGGCTTGTTTTGGGTTCCTAACTAGCTAGAAATGCCACTTTGCTTACCTATTATTAGTCTGCTTAGTTTGGTCCTTTAGGCACCAAGTTATAGCATGCAAACATCATTAGAAACCTATTTAATCAGTGTAAAGACCGAGAATTTTCAAACAATTATATCTGTATTTTTACGAATTATTTTTTTATTATTATTATTTTTATTATTATTGGTATCAAGAATAATATTTTGAAATTTATGTGATATGGATTCAAAAGGATAGTTAATTTAAAATTTTAAGTTGACTAAGAATGAAAGTAAAGTTGGTTATGGTTCAAAACCCTAAATTTGGATTTTGAACAAGGAATTTGAAATTTTATAATATAATAATTATATTTCAGTGTTATAAGTATGTATTGTATGTGTGTAAGATTAATTGTTGATCTGTTATGGCGTAGCAACAGAAAACCCTAATGACAAATTGCTAAACCATAGTTTAAAAGTCAAATAAGAGTTCAAGACTCTTCAGTGATAGTGTTATGTGGTTTATGATAAGTGTTATAATAGTAAACCTAAATAGAAAACCCTAATGATTAAATACCCTAATGTTCAATTAGGTAAAACCTAATTATTAATTTAAGCTATTTATAATGTAATTATGAAACCCTAATCCTAATTTACAAGCCCTAATGTTAATTAGTAAATCTTAATCCTAACTAGTAAGCTTAATGTGATTAGGAAACCTAAAATGATTAGGAAACCCTAATTTTCTAAATTAGAAAACCTAATTTTCTATTTTAAAATATAATTATAAAATCCTAAAGGTTAATGTGCAAAACCTTAGGGTTAAACCCTAAGGGTTGGGACAAGATGACAAGAATGCCATTAAAATTACAACCCAATTGTCCAAAATGCCCTTTTTCATTTCTTTAATAAGTAGCTTACAAATCTTGCCATATAATGAGTTGTTCACCAACTCTTGATATAGCATGTGCTCTAAATCTCAGTCATATCTGATCTATTATTCCACCTTGCATCCTACAAATTCATTGCATCAAAATTAGATAGCTTAAAGAGAGAGAAAGTCAAAAAAGATAGCCAATTTATGATCATACACCCAACCAAGTCTCTTTGTGATGCCCCCAAATTCGGGTATCTTCCAACCCGACAGATGGTGCTACACGGTACTCATAACTGTACATTCATTCTATTGAAACAACATTAAAATGTGTGTATCAACGACATTTTTATTACATTAATAGTAATACATCCTGTTCCCAGGTTCTGAAACCGTTACATTCTTTGTTCATCATAATATAATTCATACAAACATACTAGTCTATTACAGAATAAACTAATCATTCATGTTCGCCTTGCCTTTATCTCTATTGGAACCCTCGGTTCGCTCGACCTTAGCTGCAATCATATGATTCAAGAAAGAAGTGAGCATAATTAGCTCAGCAAGTCTAACAATATATTATAAAGATACCACTTCGAGAATCATATGATTATTCTTCAATAACTGAACAATAGTTATGAAGTACTATGAAACATTGAATAGCACTTCTCATCTCATAAAACAATTCTGAAGTACATATAGTAACTTGGAAATTCTGAGTAGGTCCATAGACCATGAACATTCTCTTTAGTTTTTATTCATGAAAAGGACAACCCGGTACTAAGATCGTAAGTCCGATATTTTTTACGAGCACTTCTAGGTGATCAGCCTATAGTACTCTATGTTGATCAACACTCCTCCGATAAACGTATTTACGTTTAAGTTTTGGCAACTGATGAGTGAGTTTTATACTCATAATTGAGTGCGTTTGAGCTTAATCTTTTAGAATAGTTTTTAAGTGTTTGTGTCTATTCATGCATGTTTTATGTTGTTTTGTAGGAATTGGGACAAAAGTTACTTGGATCAACGTTTGGGGTGGCTAAATTCGCGTTTTTGGCTTGTCATTTACACAACAGTCACTTTAGAGCCCATTTGACTATTTCTCCGAACCTTTTTTCAAAATATTTAAAGAATTAAAGTTGTAGATCTACTTCTCCTCTTTCTGGATCATCTTGAATCATCGAAATCGGAGTTCAGACGAAGAAGTTATGGTGATTTTTCCAAAGGACGTCAGAGCAAAAAATGTCGGAAAAGGGGCTAGCGTCGGGGCGCCCATTTTTGTTTATACCGGTGGCCAAGGCTGGGGAGCGAAAGAAGCGTGTTGCTTGTTATTTGGCATTTGAGAGAAGGGCTTGTTAAGGCTTGACGCTGCTTTTGGGGTGAACTTTGACACTTTTTTTTCTCCAAATTGGATTGAGTTTGTTCCTAAACTAAAAATTGGACTTGTAACCTATAAATACATGATATAAGGTATAAAATAAAGGGGGGATTATATAGATTAACTTAGATAAAACACTCCATTAGATTAGAATCTAAACCCTAGTTCTTAATTAGCCATTGGAGATTGAAGTAAATTGAAGAACACTGAAGATCAAGAGCAAGAGCAAGAGGGGAGCATCAGATTTGCTGACAACATATTCTATTCTCTTCTCTTATTATACTTTTATTTTAATGTTTATTCAATTGTGGATTCTTGGTTTGAATTCATTAATTATGAACTAACTATTTTATTAAAATTTCAATTGAACCTTTTATGTCTATAAATTAGTTATTTGATTTATTCCAATTATTTGTGTCAAAGTGAGTTGTTTATTTTGCCTTATGCTTATTGATTAATTATCTGATCAGTAATTACCTTGTTACTCTAGAAGGAATTAAAAGAAGAATTCTAGGGTTAGAACTGGGCATGATATCATGTGACTTAGTTAATTGAAAAGTGAATAATTAGGTTTGTGAATAGAATGGAAATATCTGTTCTCCGCATGTAACACATAAGGAATTGGGATTGAAATGAGTTTAATTCAATTGTTTTGCATAGGAATATAGCAAGGTTAATCTGGATTAAATAGAAGGCAATTGATCACTTGGAAAAGGACTTTTGGCATTTGAGAATTCTCATTAACAATTCAAGTGAGGCATAAATATTGGGATAATTGGATAATTAATTTAGAGTTCATAATTGGGGATATTGAAGTCTTAATCCTTATTTATCTGAATTCATTCAAATCTTAGTTTTGTTTATTTGATTTATTTTAGAATAATTTCTTTTAATTATTAATTTAGTTTTTTTAATTAGAAAAATCACAATTTATAGTTGTTTAAATAAAATTGATTTGGTTAAGAGTTAGTATTTGGTAATTTTTATTAAATAATTCCTCGTGAGAACGATACTCTACTTTCACTTTATTACTTGTTGACCGTGTATACTTGCACGTATTCATTGATTCTGAAATCGACCAACAAGTTTTTGGCAATGTTGTCGGGGAATTAATTTAATAATTTTTTACCAATATTAATTTCAATCAAATTAGTCTTAATTTAAACATTTTTATTTTTTTTAATTCTCTTCCTATATTTCTCTCTTTTCAGGTACTATGGATGACTTTGTGTATCAATGGCCATACACGTACATGACTCAACCAAGGGAAGCATGGATTGATGGACTTAATACATCTTCTATAGAGCCAATACAAATTGAGGCAACTTCGAAGACATTGGAGGTTATCGCAGCCCAACAGAGTCGAAGGATGGCAAGAATGACTCAACCAAGGGGAGCGGAGATTGACAGACTCGCGACACTTTCTGCATTGTCAGCACAAATTGAGACACTTTCGAGGAGTTTAGATGCTTTTGAAGCTCAACGTCGTCAAAGTGTGGCGGTTACTTGTGATTATTGTGCTGGAAATCATATGAGTCATCAATGCGCCATCAGTTTCGAGCTGGTACAATATAGTGGTGATTACCCCAATAATTATGTCTATCCCAACAACTATCATCATGATTGGGGGTATCACCCGGATTTTTCATGGAGTAACAATCAAGCTAAAGCTCAAGCACCGAGACAACAAAACACATCCGGATTCCAAAATCAGACTCAACAACCAGAGAGGAAATCAAGTTTGGAAGAAGCCTTGGAAAAATTTATTAGAGCGTCTGACAAAAAGAACGAGGAAAAAGACAATAAAATTAATCAAATAGAGCTGAATATGCAAATCCTAGGTGCGTCGATCAAGAATCTGGAAAATCAATTGGGGGCGGATAATACATGTGTTGAACAACGTATCTCAATACACTTGGCTCTATGACATGGATGACGAGGCCCGATGATGAGCGAACCAAATTTGCAACCGGATGTGCCAAATGATATAGATGTTGAAGAGAGGAAAGACTTGGAGACCAAGAAAGGAGATCGGCAAAGATCTAACTTTGAGTACCAACGAAGATGAGCCAATTTTGATAGTGTTCCATGTACCTTCTCCACCAAAGTTCAAGAATCAAAGGCGGTTTTGCAAAATCATGCCCAATTGGAAGTCATGTAAATCGAAAGCTCTTGGTGACGTAAGAGCTAATACGGGTTGTGGAGTCATGGTGGGATAAAAGGAGAAGATAGAGGAAGATTCCATTATGTTTATTAAGCTTCAATGCCCTAATCGATCATCGACATAATGGAGGAAACACCTAGTTGTCTTGGACGTTCTTAATAGGGAACCTATCTACAAAGAGCATGCTAGGTGACTTCAATTCAAGGGTTTTTGCTAATGGGAACCTCCCAAAAGAGACATTGCTACTGATGGATGGAGGATTCCTCAATTTTTGAAGGGGAATTGGATAGAGAATTGAAGAAGTCAAATTTGAGACTATAAAACAAGCGCTTATTGGGAGGCAACCCAAGTTTAATTTTTATTTTTAGTTTTTATTAGGTTTTATATTAGTAGTTTTGAATTTGCATTTATTTAGAATTTAATAAAATTGCTTATATCATGGTTTTGCAAGTTATTCAAGTCAAATTCAAGTGTGGTGCCCAATTTGTTCCATGTGCTTAGCCTATTCTCCAAACTTAGTGGACAAGGAGGAAGATTGCTATATTTTCAGGGAAGTCTTCTGCTTTAATTTTTCTATTTTAGTCATTGAGGAAAATGTCTAGTTTAAGTTTGGAGGTATTTTAGTGTCGTACTGCATATAGTTAGTTATCTGCATGGTAGTTCATTTTTTTTATGTGTTAGTATTGTGTTTTTTTTAGGTTGCATATAATACATGATAGTTATTTGCATATTTATATATGTGTTGCATTAGTATGTGTTCATATAGTATAATTGCATTTTTTTTTCATGAATCTGTGCGATAGGTTGGTGTGGTCTTAGCTCGACCTATGATAAGATTGGTATTAAATGTTAACTTGAAGAGTGTTGATAATTGATGATGAGTTCTAATTTTAATCATGATGATAATCTGAGAGTCTGCCCGAAACTTATGTAAATCTAAGGTTAGCACTTAAAGTTTAACTGTTTTTTAATCCACTTGGTTCAAGGGTTTCATAATTTGCTTCTGAGGGAAAATCTTTGTTAAAATTTAAGAAAATTAGTGAACTGGCGGTAAAGGTTGGAATGATGTAAAAGCTTGAGTTTGGGGGAATCTATAGGATATATATATTACAAAAAGAAAAAAAAGAAAAAAAGGAATGATGAAAAGAAAAAAAATATAGAAAATCCAGAAAAAGAAAAAAAAGAAAAAATAAACACCGTGGCATGCTTGTCTAGTTTTGTGGCCTTTGTTACTTGAGTAAGTAAGCCCGAGGGGATTGTCTTTACACCTAGTGCCCTAAGGTCTTAATGGCTTGGGAGTCGTTGGTCGAAAGCTCGTTAAGGTGGCACTGAAAAGGGAATAAGACATTGCACAGCCATGAGAAAAAAAATGAATAAAACACGAGAAAGAGAAAAAATGCCCTCGTGATTGAATAAGAGTATAAATAAATCATGTATTTACCTTAAGACTTGGTAATTGCTTAGTTTTAACCAGAGTTGTCATGTCCACAAAAGAAATTAAATTGGAACTGAAATTTTACTTTTAAGAAGTTGTTATGTGATTATCTTGAATTGTGGTTGGTTAGAATGGTTAACAAGCACACACGCACAACATGGGTGATGACAGTTTTGGATTGACTAATTGGTTAGAATTATGGATTTTGACTTGATTGGATATATTGTTTGAGTACCAATGATATCTTTGAGGCCTGTTGCTATATATCATACTGATTTATTACTAGGTTCGTAGGTATATTAGAAAGTAAATCATGCATATGCATTCATGTAGTTGAGTTAGGTTGTTTATTTTTAGTTCTTTTGTGTTTTTGCTTGAGGACAAGCAAATGTTTAAGTTTGAGGGTATTTGATGAGTGAGTTTTATACTCATAATTGAGTGCGTTTGAGATTAATCTTTTAGAATAGTTTTTAAGTGTTTGTGTCTATTCATGCATGTTTTATTTTGTTTTGTAGGAATTGGAACAAAAGTTACTTGGATCGACGTTTGGGGTGGCTAGATTCGCTTTTTTGGCTTGCCATTTACACAGTAGTCACTTCAGAGCCAATTTGGGTATTGTTCTGGATCTTTTTTCGGAAAACTTAAAGAATGAAAGTTGTATATCTGTTTCTCCTCTTTCTGGATCATCTTGAATCATCAAAATCGGAGTTCGAACGAAGAAGTTATAGTGATTTTCCCAAAGGACGTCAGAGTAGCAAATGTCGGAATAGGGGCTGACAAGGCGCCCATTTTAGCCTATGCTTGACTGCTTAGTACCTTTGGGGAGCGAGTGTCTTTAAGCGTTGTGCCCATATTTGAACATTTGGGGAAGGCTTGGTGCGGCTTGGACGCGTTTTGGGGCGAACTTTGACACCTTTTTTACTCCAAATTGGATTGGGTTTGTTCCTAAGCTAAAAATTGGATTTGTAACCTATAAATACATGATGTAAGGCATAAAATAAAGGGGGGATTATATAGATTAACTTAGATAAAACACTCCATTAGATTAGAATTTAAACCCTAGTTCTTAATTAGCCATTGGAGATTGAAGTAAATTGAAAAATGCTGAAGATCAAGAGCAAGAGCAAGAGCAAGAGGGGAGCATTAGATTTGCTGACAACATATTCTATTCTCTTCTCTTATTATACTTTTATTTTAATGTTTATTCAATTGTGGATTCTTGGTTTGAATTCATTAATTATGAACTAACTATTTTATTAAAATTTCAATTGAACCTTTTATGTCTATAAATTAGTTATTTGATTTATTCCAATTATTTGTGTTAAAGTGAGTTGTTTATTTTGCCTTGTGCTTATTGATTAATTATCTGATCAGTAATTACCTTGTTACTCTAGAAGGAATTAAAAGAAGAATTCTAGGGTTAGAACTGGGCATGATATCATGTGACTTAGTTAATTGAAAAGTGAATAATTAGGTTTGTGAATTGAATGGAAATATCTGTTCTCCGCATGTAACACATAAGGAATTGGGATTGAAATGAGTTTAATTCGATTGTTTTGCATAGGAATATAGCAAGGTTAATCTGGATTAAATAGAAGGCAATTGATCACTTGGAAAAGGACTTTTGGCATTTGAGAATTCCTGTTAACAATTCAGTAGGCATAAATATTGGGATAATTGGATAATTGATTTAGAGTTCATAATTGGGGATATTGAAGTCTTAATTCTTATTTATCTGAATTCATTCAAATCTTAGTTTTGTTTATTTGATTTATTTTAGAATAATTTCTTTTAATCTTTAATTTAGTTTTCTTAATTAGAAAATCACAATTCTGATTGTTTAAATAAAATTGATTTGGTTAAGAGTTAGTATTTGGTAATTTTATTAAATAATTCATCGGGAGAACGATACTCTACTTTTACTTTATTATTTGTTGGCCGTGTATATACTTGCACGTATTCATTGATTGCGAAATCGACCAACAGCAACCTCGCGTGCCCATCGAATAATCGATGTAAAATACATTTGTTTATTCATACTCAAGCTTACCTTGAATCCGTACCAAATAATTGGCGTAGGATAACGTTATCAATTCTATATTAAAAGACTTGTAAATAAAGCAATCAATCTTTCAAGATTAGTCTAGCCGAGTTAAAACTGGCATCGACCCTTTCTTTAAAACCATTCATGCATCTCATAATATGAATCACTGAAAACCTGGCTAACACGAAGGTTAGACAAGTGATAAGAAAACTTGCCTTCAGCGTCTGCTACAATATAATTACTTTCCCTTTGAGTCTTTACGGTCTCTATAACACATAACCACATAACATACCACATTAGGTCATGAATGAACATACATGGTTCCTAATGAATCTTACCCTTCTTCTCAATCTAATCATGTTTTAGATTTGTTATTATTGGTTCTGGCTTTCCGTTATAATTTACATCATTCTTACAAACTTCTTTCTCTTCTATGTCTTAAGTGAATTACTTCATTAATAAAGGTCAGCTCGACGTATTAATCTTCCTTATGGCTTACTAACGTTCATAAATTACTAACCGAGACTCGATGCTTATTGGTTAAATACACTTATTGCATACCATTCACGTTCACATTCAATTGACTTACCTCCAACCTTTAGTGTTATACTTAAGGTTTATAACATCCTTAATGATGTTACATTAAGTTAATTAAGGATTTATTTCACTCTTCATTCACTTCTCCTTTAATTTACATTCAAAACCTTTCTTTCATCTGCTCACCTTCTAGTCTTTGGCCTTCTGGCGCCAACTTTCCTTCTCTATGCGTTCACGTACTTGAGTCAATGATGGGTGAAACCCGGCCTTGGCGGCTTGGCTTTTATCTTTCGATTCATTAAAGGCCGATCTTGGCGCTTATAATTCGATAGCTCTGGACACTCTTGGCGTTGCGGTGCCACTCGATTGTGCTTTATTACGTGCGTGGCACCGGACCTCGATACTGCACAGTTTTGACAGTTTTATTTCTTAGGTGAGATTCTCAGGCTCATAAATTCTTCGTTATAAGTCTGAATAGGCTCGTTCAAAATCCATTAGCTCACAAATTACATACTCTATGTGTTCATGCAAGAATATTTCATTTTCGACTTCGTTAACTCGAAATTCACCTTTTTATTCATTTTAACGTAAACGATAAACGTTTGTGAATGTTCAATGCTCGTTTCTTCGTTCTAAGTCAGAATTCAGTCAATTTCGAGTCCGCAACTCTATAATGCCAAATGAGACTATACTACATCAAAAACCAACGTTTCCGGGCTCAATGTCAAAATTTGACTACCATTCCGAGAATTTCACGATTTTGACGATTCTCGTCTAATCGTGTGAATTCCGGCATAACTTCGTTACTTATGATTTGTTCATCATTTCAAATGGATTCATTCCCTCATACTAACATCTTAACATACATATTTAATTAACTTATATACATGATAAGTTCTTACTTGTTCTTCATAAGTTTATAACTTATAAAAGTATAAACTACTTATGATTTCACTTCACATGACTTCTCATAGTTTAAGTCTTCTAACCATCATCCTCACATCTTCTAATCATACAAATTTCATTCATGTAAACATATTACAAGTTCTTATAAGTTCTTCCTTAGTTCATAACATATATATGAACGAATTGCTTATTCACGGGTTATTAAAGCTTAAGTCCTTTGATTAATCATTCTTACTTCTTCTTAGCATACAACTCCTACCACTACTCACTTCTCTAACAATTGAAGAGAAAGAGATTCATGGTTTAGGATCTTACCCTTGAAGATCACTTGATTAAGCTTTGTTTTTCATCTTGCTTCTTGAATTATAAAGTCTAACTTTACTAGCTTTTCTAGCCTTTTCTCTCTAACCAATAAGTTATAAGTTGTTGGTGGAAAATCTAACAAGTAAGAAATGAACTATGACATCTCTTATTTATAGGAAATCCTATGAGGGCTTAATGGTCAATAAGCCATTCCACCTCCTTAATTAAACCTCCTTACTATTCATTATGTGATCACCAAGTTTACTTGGCCTCTATAACTTATATCTTTTACTTGCTCATCAAATAACTTATCCTTTACTTAGCCACCAAGTATAAGCACTTTACTTAGCCACCAAGTATACTTGCTTATCACAACTTTTATCCTTTTCATGCTCACCACTTTGGGTCACCCATGGGTTGCCCCATGGGTTTTAACCATCCGATAACCCATTGGTTCTTACTTTGGGCTTTTAGTTTAATTAACTTAATTTGTGCTTTGGGCTTGCATTTAACAAACACTTGGGCATGTTCATTAATTCACTTTGGACCTTAACCTTTAATTCCAATTGCACTTAACCATTCCTATACTTAGGCTTGTACAATTCCTAACAAATCCTACAAGTCCAATCTATTTGGCTTAAAGCCTTATAACGTATAATCTACGTATTAATCTCTTATTCCAACTCGTATACTTATTCATATATGACATACAATCATTCATACATACTCGTATAATATCTCATATTATACTCGTATTCATTACCTGGTATAATACCTACATATTATACTAGGGAGAAGGGTCAAAAATGCCCCTGACTTTTACCGCGATGTCTATCGAGCACCCTATACTTTTTTTTGTCCAAAATTACCCTTAACGTTACATTTTTTGGGTGCTTCGTTGCCCTCTTGGTTAACAAAAAGACAAACGAGGTTAAAATTGGGTGACGTAAGCGGATACACATGGATGCTTAAAAGGAGAAGGTTAAAAAAATGCCCATGACACATATAAATATGTCATTTAATCAAAATAAAAAATACTAAAATAAAAAAATAAAAAAACATAACATATTTACATCATTTAATCAAAATACTAAAATTCAAATTATTTTGTTAACTAATCAAAACAACTAATTAAATAAAACAAGTTGTATAACATATTTACATCATTTAATCAAAATACTAAAATTTAAATTATTTTGTTAATTAATCAAAAAACAAAAATTCAAATTACATCATTAAAATACTAAAATCATAATACTAAATACTAACTGATATAAAAATTTAAATTACTAAAATCATTTTAAAATAAAGTTTTAAATATTTTAATATCAAAAATTAACGCGTTTTTTTTAAAAATTTAAAATATTTTTATATTTTTATATCAAAATATATTAACGTTTTAATATTAACCTCATATAAAAAATTAATATTTTTAAAATATTAACATTTTTAATATCAAAAATATTAATAAAATATTAACGCTTTTTGATATAAAAAATATTAAAGTTTTTAATATTTTAATATCAAAAATTAATGTTTTTTTAAAAAAATTTAAAATATTTTATATTTATATATCAAAAATATTAACGTTTTAATATTAAACTTATATCAAAAAAATTTAATATTTTTAAAATATTAACATTTTTTAATATCAAAAATATTAACTTTTTTAATATTTTTAATATCAAGAAATTAACTTGGTTTTTAAAAAATTTAAAATATTTTATATTTTATATCAAAAAATATTAACGTTTTAGTATTAACCTCATATCAAAAAAATTTAATATTAATATAACAAAATTAATATTTTTAAAATATTAACATTTTTAATATCAAAAATATTAATATAATATTAATGTTTTTGATATAAAAAATATTAACGCTTTTTTAATGTTTTTAATATAAAAAATTAACGTTTTTATAAAAAATTAAAAAATTTACTATTTTATATCAAAAAATATTAACGTTTTAATATTAACCTCATATCAAAAAATTTTATATTTTAAAATATTAACGTTTTTAATATAAAAAAATATTAACGTTTTTTAATATTTTTAATATCAAGAAATTAACATTTTTAAAAAATTTATATTTTTTTTATATTTTATATCAAAAATATTAACGTTTTAATATTAACCACATATCAAAAAAATTTAATATTTTTAAAATATTAATGCTTTTTAATATCAAAAATATTAATAAAATATTAACATTTTTTTAATATAAAAAAATATTAACGAATTTTTTAATATTTTTAATATCAAAAATTAATATTTTTAAAAAATTTAAAATATTTTAATATTTTAGTATTTTGATTAAATGATGTAAATATGTTATACAACTTATTTTATTTAATTAGTTGTTTTGATTAGTTAACAAAATAATTTGAATTTTAGTATTTTGATTAAATGATGGAAATATGTTATGTTTTTTTTTATTTTAAATTTTAATATTTTTTGTTTTAATTAAATGACATATTTACATGTGTCAGGGACATTTTTGAACCTTCTCCCTTTAAGCATCCATGTGTCTGCCACGTCAGCCAATTTTAACCCCGTTTGTCTTTTGTTAACGGCAGGGGCACGGGCGACCCAAAAAATATAATGTTAAGGGTACTTTTGGATAAAAAAAAGTATAGGGTGATCGGTAGACATCGCGGTAAAAGTCAGGGGCATTTTTGAACCTTCTCCCTATTATATTATCATCGCTTTAACTCCTTAACACTTTACTTTTCCTAACTTTCTCAAATTAAGCCCGCAAGCAAAAAATTGTGTTTGCCATGAATGAATTATTATTACATAATCCATCTTCCCTTGATATTCTATCGTTACGTATTTCTCGGAAGTTCAAAAATAATTCCCGAGCAGAAATCAGTGAATAGTATTTTTGCGAAAAATTTCTCGAATTTTTTTTTATTTTCATCTTGGAAATTCAAACACTTTAATTCTATCACGTAGCCAAAATCCTAACCACATCTGCACATTCTAGGTCATGAAACGACCTCCACATAGCTTACTCACATAAATAATCAATTAAATTCATTTAATCCACATAATCGAATAAAAATTTAATTCTCCTAAAAATCCATTTTTTCTCATACATTACACTCTCATCCTCCAAACCCATGAAAATCATAAGCATTTCAGTCCCTAACCAATTCCTAGAAAATCAAGAACAGATTAGTAAGCCTAGAATCAAGATTGTTCAAAGAAAGATATAACCCTAAACAAACTTTGATCTTGTATGCTATGTTAGATTTCATGTTTTGGGGTTTAAACTTGTGTTATAGGATGTTATTTAGTGATCTATGATGTTACATCATCGATCCATAACATCAAAGTGCTCAAAAATCAAGTTTTCCAAAACTGTCAAGAACCCTAGATTTATGGCCAGACAACCGAATGTCAGAGGCCATAGATCTAGAACTATTTATGATTTTTCTTGTTTGATGTATTGGACTTGTAGTATGATATGAGGGCTGTGATCTAGACTTAAAATCATGCTTATATCATGTATAGATTACAAGTTATGGGTGGTCAAAGTGTGTTGACTGGCCATGACTTTACATTTCTGGGTAACCCAAAATTTACCCAGCAGTGTCTGACAACAAGTTCATGAGTCCAGATCTTGCATGTGTTTGTTGATTTGATTGCGTTTGTATATCAAAGTTGTAGTATGGTATATGGACTACAGATTCATGCTCATATATCACTTAGATAACAAACAGAATGAAAGTAGTGGATGGTCAAAGTAGCTTGAACGAACACGAAATGCGTTTTCTGGGTAACCCAGAAAACTCAAGAACACCACTTCTGACATGGTTTGACCGGATAATAACTTGTGATTTTGATGTAGTTAGATTGACCTGGTGTATGATATTTGTACCTTGACATGTGGACTACAAGCTTGAACCGTTAGAACACCAAAACATTAACCAGAACTCGATTAAATCAAGGCACAAAATAGCTATCAAGCACTGCCTGGGTTTCTGGGTAACCCAGAAAACCCAAGAAGGGCCTGACAACCACTTTGAGCCTCTAAATCTTGCTTGTATGTTATAGTTTGACCATGTTAGTTGATGATTCATGAAGTATTACATCAATACTACATGATCATTACAATAGTCTGCCCAGAAACATTTTGTATAGTAAATTATGACCGGTCAAAGTAAGCAACAAGAATCAGCCTTTGAATGTTCTTAAGGCTTAAGAACACCATTGGCGACAGTTTCTATCGCTAAAGGTTTTAGCGACAGTTATATTGAAATTAATTATTTTAATTTCCAAAAATTTAATAAAATAGAAATTAATTTCTAAAAATTCCAAAATTAGTTTTAAAAATTATTTTAAGTTATAAAAATTAACTTTTAATAATTTGACATATTTTTCATTAATATTATTATTTATTTAAATATTAATGATATTAAATTTATTTAATAAATGTATTAAATAAATTAGTTAAAATGATTTTAATATAATAAAAATCATTTTTAATGATAATAAAGTGTTTAAAAATATTTTAAGTTATACAACATAACTTTTAATATTTTAAGGTAAATTTCATTAATAATTTAATATTAGTGATATTAGATTTATTTAATAATTATATTAAATAAATGATTTAAAATGGTTTTATTGATTTAAAAATCATTTAAAAATTATATAAATGATTTAAAATATTTTTAAGTTATAATAAATGACTTTTAATATTTTGATAAATAATACATTAATATTTAAATATTAATGGTAATTATTTAAAAATGATTTTAAATGTTTTAAAAAATCATTTAAGGGTAATAATATTTTAAAAATATTTTGAGTTATTATAAATAACTTTAATATTTTGTCAATGGTTTCATTATTATTTTAATATTTTTAAATATTAATGATAATAGAATTATTTAGTATTTAAATTATTTAAAATGATTTCAAGGTGTTTGAAAAATCATGATAAATGATAATAATTATTTGAAAATTATTATAAGTCTATGAAAAATAATATGACTAATATTTAAATTATCTAAAATAATATTGAAGCTGTAGAATAGATTTTACTTAAAAATAAACCTGATAATTATCCGATAAAGCCGTCGATACACCGAATTGAGTTCGAAATGGATCTGAACCTATATAGGTTGACCTGATAAATAGTTGTTTATGTTCTAATGACTGATATAAATATGTGACAATGTGCTGAAGCTATGTGATGACTGCAAATAGCAGTACTATGTGTTACGATGTATTATTCTAATTAAAATAATAATTCTATTGATGATAGGACTTCATATTAGAGATAAAAGCATAAGCTATACTAGGTAGCAGTAATCAACTATCAAGGCAAGTATCTGAACTATTCTTCTTCATTGTGCAACTATCCATACTCTTTGCATTTACTTATGCAATGAACCTGTGTAAGTAAGTTATTGAATTATATCTTTGTTGAACAAGTTTCTGAACTCTATTGTTATTGATCATGTATCTAAACCTTTGTAGTCATGCAAGTTCTTGAACTTTATTCGTTCATTGTTTACTAGTGTAGTATTACTGTATGATCAAGATATATACCATGTTCGTTAATATAAGTTGGTTATGCAAGTGTCCTCATTTGGATAATTGTTGTACTTGTTGATACATACTTATTAATTTTTGGTATGTATATATTAGTTAAAAGTCATCTAAGCTATTTGACTCAACTAGACATAGATGTAAAAATATCTTTGAACATGATAGAACATTATTGTTATCCAACCGAATTATTTTGGTTCGGATTCCAGACTAAGTATGAACATCCCAAATCTAGGAAACTTTTATGCGCCAAAGGCGGATATGATGAACGAAAATATCATTCTAACAAGTAGTATTGATCAATACAGGGTATAACGGGCTGATCACCCTTCGTGTCCGTAAGTTATGGCGATTTACGGATGAAGTTCTGTATAACCTTTTCAAAAAATTGAAAAAAAAAGTTCATAGTCTGTCGATTGCTCTCCATTTATAGTTAGTACGTAGTTTCAAAAAATGAAATAGAATTGATATGTTGTTCAGTATTGTTTCAGTTTACTTCACAACTATTACTTCGTTGTAGAGGTGCAGTTCAAAAAAAACATTTACTTCTTTCAGCTAAAGTTTATTATCTGCTATTACTTGCGGGGCAATCAAATGCTCATGCTTGCTTTAAATTTAAATGTTTTTAGCTAAACGTGAACGACCTGAAGGTTCTAACAAGGACAAAGGAAAGGGAAAGCTGGCAGAATAAGTTTTATGGTATCTTATGTAATAGTTAGACTTTATTAAGACAATAATATTTATGTAATGAAATTTTTTAAAGGTCGCGTACCTGGGATTAGACAACTCGAATATATATATTAAGTTTGTTATTTATTTTATTATTATTATTCCGCTCAAAGAAATGATATCATGTAGCACCAAGGTCGGGTTTCAAGTACCTGAATTTGGGGGCATCACAATCAGCCATAACCTTCTCTTTATATCAGTCACAATGAACTGATTTTGCTCATATAGAAATCCATCATGATTTAAAAGTTATATTAAAACCTACACTACTTAATCATAGAAGCATACTTGAAGCATTAGTTTTACTATATCAGCTACTAGACATCTTTTTAGACTCTAAATCACATGTAGCATGCCTTGAGACTATAACAACCCTCATTTAGTCACTTTATCAAACAGATGGTGGACAGTCTATATACTTACATATAAAACATACATCTCTAGACATTTTGATTCTGCCTTATGGCATAAAATAATAATAAGACAACTACATTACCTTACCCACACAACCAAAATAATAACAATAACAAACATATCCAAAACATTAACACAAAACAGTCATCAAAGTGACATTTTAATGTAGCAGCCCTTTCAGCCATACACCCAGTCAATAACAATTGGCTCACTAAATAAATATAGATCATCCCCATAGTGGGCAATGGATGGTTGGTTTGGCGGGATCAACTTTGTGCTCAATTCTAATGAGACATTAATATATAACCATCTAGACAGTGAAGGAATAAAACATTTGAGGATTGATAAATACGTACTACATTCGAGGATGCTCCCGGTAAAATTGAGTTATCACTTCGAGTCTGGGATTATATATACATCTCGGCTCGATCAATCTCTTTTTTATTTATTTGGTACTACAAATAAAACAAAAAATAGTACATAATTCAAGAAATATTGTATTCATAGAAGTCTAATACATGATTAACGACAAAAAATATTGAAATTACATTAAATATTACCAATTCATGCTTCTTTTTTTGGAATTGATTTAGTGCCCAATGTATGACCTACCAATAATTTTTTTCGATTTTCATATTTTTTTTGTTGCTATTTCCTGCATTGCGTGTATTTATAAATTAATAATAATATATAACAATAACTAAGAATTGATAATACATAAAATTAGAATAAACACAACCTGTGCATCATTAGTTAGCCAATAATCAACCAACGCAGCCCATTGATTAGGATTTACTCGATCATTGTTGATAGTATTCGCTATAAATTTGGCACGATCACCAGACACAAAATTAGTACTCTTTAAGTCAGACTTCCAATCTCTCCACCTATTGTTCATGATAGCCATCAATTTTCTTTTAGCATTGGGGTGATCTGTGGTAAATCATTTCTACAACTAACAAATTTACACATTAAATTACCTTCAAAGTGCTTAATAAAGATTATATAAAATGCTATGATTAATAACCTGAATTTCATTCCAAGTCCTTGTCATGTTAGCCTCTGTCTTATTGGACCATGTTGGAGTATTTATTGGAAAAAATTGTCCATTGCGAGCAAGACACCAGAGAAAAGTTGTTAACTTATTGGCGTCTCCCCCAACAGGTTGACCATTTGCATCATAAATTACTTGCTTGGGTGCATCAATATATGACCATAAATTTGCTCCCATCGTTGGTCCACACTTCCTCTTAGGTCAACAACCTAAAAGAGAGAGAGAATCAAGATATATCACATTCTTTTTAACATATAACAAAAAGAATTACTTAGTGCATAATGATGAATGGTTCATCATGACAATGCAAGTATATGTGTAGATATATGCATGGTACCTTCATCATTCTCATGATTACTTTCCTCCTCTGCATGAGGTTCATCGGCATGGATCTCATTATCTTCATTTTAATTCATTTCAGGGCCATTGGAACAGTTAGCACGAGATCTAGACATTCTATTAGAAGTCATTAAAGCAACCTGAGAAACAAAAATATGAATTTAGAACATAATAAACGCAAGTTTAATATGAGAATGTCAAAATTTCTGTTTGACACAAAATAAACGCAAGTTTCGATGAGGAAATTACCTGATAATTTTCTTACTTTAATCAACTGCAAAAGCTACTTGTAATCCTTGTTTTAACCTTCAATGTTTAGTCTATTGGATACCATGTATATATATCATGAAAAAAACATGAAAGGCATGTATAATCAGTTATAATACCATCTCTCAATAGTAGTCCAAATTACTTTGTTTTTTCCTCGTGTATAAAGTTATCAAGCATGTAAATTATATTACAACATGACATATTTAAGCATAACAATATATTTGAGGCATTACTCTTAATATGATAGCATATAGATGTTATTTTAGACTTAACTCATAGTTAATAAGTCTTTGCATCAAAACAACTCCTTCTTGGTAATTTAATCGAACAGGTAGTGAGCAGTCCATATATATATATATATATATATATATATATATATATATGTATATTACATATATTTCTAACTCTTTGGCCCCAGCCTTATGGCTTTCGATCATTAATAACCCTTATTCTAACTAAGCACAACCAACACAATAACAGCCACATCCAATTACTCATATGACAGTCATTATATATACCAAAAGTAATATAACATTTACAATTTTATGTAGCAGTCATATGCTAACTTTAATCAAGAAACAGACAGTTTAGTGCTACCTTTCTTTTGCTTTTAAAGTGTTATCTGATTTGGTTGGTAAGAGGAAGATTGGATACCTTAACTGCTACCTCTCCTTTCACTCTAACTGCTTCTGACTTTTAAAAAAATAACAACACTTTGCTACAGATATAGTTAAGTTCGGATGGAAGGCTTGGCTATATATGGCTGAGCTTTTCTTCTCTCTTTCTCTCAGTCTACTGAACCTATATTTGCCTTCCATCATTACCTACAACCAGCCCCATCATCAAATCTACTTGGCTGCTATCTTGGCCCCTATACAACCACCTATCCAGGCCTTCAAAACGAACCACGCTGCAGTCTACTTCCAGTAGCTAGGTTGGCTTGCAGTGACCCCTATTGTCTCTCTGTTATAACTCTACTTGGCCTTTGTAGTGAGCTAGCCCTCAAGCAACCAACTGAAACATCTTATAGCTTGTGATTGCTTGTCTTTAGCTACTAACTTAAGTACAATATATTACCAAAATATATATTGTCCATGTGATTGCTTGTCTTTAGCTACTAACTTAAGTCCATTACGTCTAACTTTTGGTCGGTCTTATATAAACAAATACCCAGTTTGACAATACTAATGTCAATTATAATCTACGTCTCCTAAATGGTTTCTCTATAATTCACTTCAACAAGGTGCACTAAGTCCTGATCATTGCAATATCATAAACTAAAATAAAAGAACCTGAATCCATTTAAACCAATCAAATGCTTCCATAATAATACCAAAGAGTCTCATCATAAATAGATTTAAGTAATAGCTGAATGACAGAATGAGTATCTTACGAGGAATCACACCTGTTCCTCCAGTATCTGTTTAATAATGAACCATTACAGTGAACCACATATATATTGTAAAAATAGCAGTAGAAAACTAAATCATTGTACACAAATAATTACCTGCTCAACACGAATAACTTATGCAAGCAAGTCAAGGAGAACCTGCTACAGTGGAATGGCATAAGTAAATACTGTAAATTATCATAAAGGAAAAAATAATATTCAAAAAGTACTGAATACTCAACATCAAAATAGTTTGTAACTAAATGTGTTCATGAACAATTGGTATAAAACCATTTATTTGAAAATTATTTTGATGCAGCATCGAAGATAATAAAGCAAAATAGGTGTATTCAGAAGTTGGCAAAAATGTACTCACCTTGTCTTAATTTCAGTCTGTTACACTAATTTTAAGAAATAAAACTTGTGTTAGTAGCCTAATGATATAAGACAAGGACCCTGCTAGATACTATTGGGGACAAATACACAAGCAGGATTGAAGTAAATAATAGGACTTGGACAACACTGCACACTTCTTTGAAATATCTACAATCTCTCCCTCCAAACTACCACCAAAGACCATGTAACCTAAAGCTACCTAATTTCAATCTACAGCTGTATAACCACATAAATTACAAGTAAAATTCGGAAGGCCCAAAAAATTAGGGAAAGAGAAAGCTACAAAAACAATCTTGCACTAAAAAAAGAAACCTAGAATTACCTAATTGTGTTCAACTCAGAACAAAACCAAAATTGACTAATAGACCATCACATGTAGAAAGAAAATTGAAAATGGTCATTATAAAGAAGAACCATACCTTCACTGAGTGCAATATGATCCAAACAATCAAATATCACCAAAACACACAAATTTGAAGAAGTAAACTACCCAGAAATGATAATCAATACAAAAAGCCTATTCTAAGAACATGCACTTAGCTAAACAAGGTAATCATCCCATTCTTCTTAGCAAAATGATAATTGAAACTATAGATAAACACGTTTCTCTTTTGGAGAAAATGGACAAAATGTAACAAGACAGATCTATCAATTGTGACGTTTATCCTCTTCATTCTTCCTCATCTTCATTTTTCTCACTATCACCCTCCTCTTCATCTTTAGGACCCTCCTCTTCGTCCTCGTCTTCGTCTTCAGCTCCATTCTCATCTTCATCTTCATCAACAATATGTTCAATCATTTGTCTTTTGAAACGAGATGTATCAGTTTGAGATCCTGTCTTTCGCCTACTTTTAAGTCTTTTTCATCCATTGTTAACTAATTCAACATCAACGTAATTCCTAACCCAATTTATGTTTTCAATATCAACTTCTGCAACTGGAGTAATGAATTCTTCATTGGTATTAGGTAACTTGTCACTATCAGAATCTACTTCAGAATCATCACATAAATCTCTCGGCTTTGTTCATATAACCACACCCCAATTGTTATCCCTTTGATCATCAACATAAAATATTTGTTGAACCTGAGAAGGCATTACAAAGGGCTCATAGGTTGAACCAAACTTTTGATTATTTACAAGCATGAAGCCATAGTCATCAGTTTGGACCCCACTATCACGTGCTAAACTGTCATACCACTTACACTTGAATAGAACAACCTTGCAAGATCCATAATAATCTAATTCAACAACATCTTTCAAAATACCAAAGTATTTAACTACATCTTCCCTACAGCGGAAATAGGTCCACATAACCCATTTTTGAGTCGCCAAATACATGACTTGTAGAATGGAATCGATACCCATTCACCAAAACCAACTATAACTTCATTATTACAATTAGTTGACATTTGCAAAATGGTAACGTGACAACACATAGGTCCACAACCCATTTTGAGTTTTAATACAAATATTGTCTTCATTATTACAATATCCAAACTCAAATAAAGTCCTCATTCAATTATTGATATAACTATTTTTTAGAAATAGTCAAATAGACTGCATTATAATTAAACAAATAGTGAAGACTTGAACCATCACTTGAACCATCACACCCGACTAGTTCCCGATATATTCTCGCCTCCTGAGAAGAAAAATGGAACAAAAAGGAAAAGGATGAGCTCAATTAGCCCAATAAAGAATATTATGACTAAGATAATGAAAAAAAAATTATTGGTAGCCTTCAATAAATCAGATAAAATATAATGGAAAATAAGTTTAGATCAATATTCGCAGTAGAAATAACAATTCATTAGAAGAGTTAAATAGAGAATTAATGAAGTTTACTATCTTCTATGAGTTAAAAGTCCATCATCAATATTTTATCCATGTGTCAATCAATATAAATCATGAATCAAATATTCATCTTTGCGGTACGGGCAAAAGATATTTATTTGTATCACCCGGTTAGTCATGTTCATCTCAACACATGTCCATCTTTGCACTACGGGCCAAAGATATTCATCAGTAATCATTCATCTTTGCACTATTGCCAAAGCCAAAGATATTCATTATATCACCATTTAGGATTAAGAGGATGATAAAAAAATATTTTAAAGAAAACGAATCCAATTGAGATAAAAGGACAAAGATTGGGATTTGTATTTTTAGTTTATCCAAGTTCAAAAATACTCCATAATAAACAATTGTGGAGCAAAATTCAAGAATGAAGATCAAAACATGGATACAATCAAAGATAGTAACCATAATAGACAACTTGGACAAAGAAAAGAATTTAATTTTTCTGTGAATAGTGTTGTATTCGTGAATAGTGCCATATACGTGAATAGTGTCATATACGTGAATAGTAACCCCGATACGTAAAAGGTAAAATTTCATAATAAAATTCATATCAATATTTTGGTATAATGATATTAAAAGAAATAATATCATTTATGAAAAAAAAATAACACCCCTTACCTCAAAAGAATAATACTTCTAGCTGGAATATTAAATATAATACTAAAACTTGCACTGAATAGTAACACTCAAAGTATTTAAATACTCATAAAAATACGCTCAATATTATAGAGAGAAACTTCTGATTTTGGTGTGATTTTCAATTCTAACCTAAGCACCCTATTTATAGGAATTACTTAGAACGCCAAAGCAAAAAATTTAATAAAATATTATATTTATAAAAAAAAATTCGCACACCTCCTTGACCATTTCATCATCCCACACAAGTGGGGCCCAACTCATAATTAACGTTTTTCATTAAGAAAATATTTATAACCCTAAAAATCAATTTAGACCCAATATTCCGAAACTTCAATAATTCATAATAAATAGTCCTTTTATCAGAAAAATTTGAATTTTATGTCCATTCCATTGAAAATTTAATTCTCTACAACTTTGTAGAAGAAAGTTTTTCCAAATTCTAATCGAAAAATGACCGAAATCCACATACGGGTGATCTTGCAGGCTATAATCAAATTTCAGTAAAAAATGGGGCCCACCAGCATATTTAACATGTTTTTTGTAACAAAAAATACTCTGGACCCAATTTGCTCTCTTCCTCCTCATTTATTCATATATCGAGCATTCATTGTACAAATATCACCGTTATTATATTATTATATTATTACATCATACACTTATAATGTAATATTACAATAATATATTTGAATTAATTATTTTATCAAAGAAGATAAAATATCAACTCTTAATAATTATCTATTTAAAAATTTCTCCATTAAATAAATATTTTCTTATCATTTTTATCAATAATTAATTATTCACAAATAATATTATGTAATCACAATAATGACAACTGTGTCGCTCCTGTGAAAGATGGGGCTTTTCGATAAGGATTTCTCTCATCGCGCGCAATTAGGTGACCAAACCCCTTTCCTAGATGTAACTTCCTTAGACATTGCCAATAATGCTATCTAATAATATTATTCAAATAATATGAATTATTGATCCGATAATGGAAAAATATTGCAAAGTTGACAATTATTGAATCAATAATATAAAATATCAACGTAACAATTATTGAATCAATAAAATAAAATATTGAACAAAGAATTAATGTAATAATTATTGAGTAGTGACTTCTTTACGTAAGAATCAATAATTAGAATTATTGTGGTAATACCGCGGTGCCATCGTGAGCAACACCGCCAGACATCGTATTTTAACCACCGGTATTCCAAATGCTTTTAATTCAGAATAACTACGCCGTTATTTATAAAAAAAAACTCATACTTGTCATTTTTTTTCATCCGACGCTTTTCGTTATGGGGCCCATAAATGGTCATACATTGTCGCATTTAATATTCCCCGACAACAAGAATATTCCACGACCAAACGAATATTCCCCGACAACAATGAGTATTTTATAACCACTTACTTATTTAAAATATTTGCGCATTTTACCCATAACTAACCACATTAATCAAATCAACCCCTTACTATTTCAAAATAAAGGAAATTCAATTTTATAAAAAGTTGGGGTCTTACAACCTCTCCTCCTTATGAAATTTTGTCCTCGAAATTGACTTACGTATCTGGTGTTTCAAAAAGGTGAGGATACCTCGCTTTCATTCCTGATTCCAACTCCCAGGTCATTTCCTCAATAGCATGGTTTCTCCATAAAACTTTGACTTGTGGTATAACCTTTGTGCATAGGACATGCTCCTTCATATCCGAGATCTTGACAGATACCTCCTCGTACATTAAATCTTCGGTTATCTCATCTGGTTCCAACTTAATAATGTGGTTTGGGTCATTCACATATTTATGAAGCACATATATGTGAAAAATATTATGAACACGAGACATGCTTGGAGGTAATGCGAGTCTATAGGCCATATTTCCTACTCGGCCATGAATCTCAAATGGACCAAAAAATCATGGATTGAACTTTCCTCTCTTCCCGAATCTTGTAACTCCCTTCCATGGAGAAACACATAACAATACATGATCCCCAATATTAAATTCCACGTTCTTTTGATGAAGATCTGCATAACTCTTTTGTCGATCCTATACCATTTATATTCGTTGTTGGATCATTTAGATCTTTTCTGTAGTCATATGTACCAACTCTGGTCCCAACAAGGTTGCTTCACCCACCTCATCCCAACAAACTGGAGAGTGACACTTTTTTCCATACAATGCTTCAAATTGAGCTACACATATACTTTCTTGATAACTGTTGTTGTAGGAGAATTCCACCAATGGTAAGTACTTATCCCAACTCCTTTTGAAGTCTAGAACATAAAGTCTCAATAGATCATCAAGAGTTTGATTAGTCCTTTCTGATTTCCCGTCTATTTGAGGATTATATGTCGATCTGAATTATAAATATGTGCCAATAGCTTTCTACAAGCTAACCCAAAATCGTGAAGTGAATCTTGGGTCTCGATCAGAAACTATGGATACTGGCATACCATGCAATCTCATAATCTCATTTATGTATATACGAGCAAGACGTTCAAGTGAATAAATTTCTCGTATAGGTAAGAAATGAGCAGACTTGGTCAATCTATCAAGAATGACCCAAATTGCATCTATGCCTTGAGAAACCTTGGGAAGACCAGTAACAAAATCCATGTTAATGTGCTCCCACTTCCATTCTGGAATCTCAAGTGGTTGCAATGGACCCTTTGGCACTTGATGCTCCGCCTTAACACGTTGACAAGTTAAACATCTTGAGATAAACTCTGTGATCTCTCTCTTCATATTGCTCCACCAAAATGTATGTCGAAGATGACGATACATTTTAGTACTTCTAGATGAATTGCAAATGGTGTGTTGTGTGCCTCCATCATGATTTTGTACTTCAAATCGTAGTCGTTAGGAACACAAAGTCCGGAGTTGACTCAAGTATTCCTTCTTCATCGATTCTTGCTTCGAATAACACCTTCTTGTATTTTCTTCTTCATACACATCAACTCGGGTCGTGGTTTGAGCAACTTTAACTTTATCGATTAAAGCTTCGTTTTCTACTCATATATTTGATATCATCACGTGGGTACTTGGAGCCTTTAACTCTATCTCCATCCTTTGTAAAGTCATACAAAATGGGTCTTTGTGTTAACAACATCGCACACTCACATTCGATATGATCTTCTACTCAACGTGTCACTACCACATTTGCTTTTCCAAGATGGTATTGAATGGTATGGTCGTAATCTTTCAACAGCTCGAGCCAACGTCGTTTCCTCATTTTGAGTTCCTTTTGGGAGAAGAAATATTTGAGGCTTTTATGATCTGAATATATCTCCACTTTCTCCCCATATAGATAGTGCCTCCATATTTTTAACTCAAAAACGACCGCTGCCAACTCTAGATCATGAATAGGATAATTTCTCTCATATTCTTTGAGTTTTCTCAAGGCATAGGCTATGACTTTCCCATGTTCTATGAGAACACATCCTAAAATATTGCCTAAAGCATCACTGTAAATGATAAATCCCTCCGAACCTGATGGTATTATCAGAATATGTTCCGAAATGAGTCTCCGCTTGAGTTCTTGGAAGCTCTTATCACATTCCTTGCTCCATTCGAATTTTGTATCTTTTCGATTCAGTTGAGTTAATGGAGTAGTGATTCGAGAAAATCCTTCCACGAATCTCCGATGATAACCAAATAAGCCCGTAAAGCTACATTTTTGATTCATCGACTTAGGCTACTCCCAACTTTGTATTACTTCAATCTTTGTTGGGTCAACTGATATTCCATACTTCGATACCACGTGCCCAAGGAATGCTACTTTCTCAAGCCAGAACTCGCATTTCTTCAACTTGGCATATATCTTATTTTCACGAAGCTTTTGGAGTATCAGCCTCAAGTGTTGCCCATAATCTTCACGACTTTTGGAATAGATGAGGATGTCATCAATAAAGACAACCACAAAATGATCCAAATATTCCTTGAATACTCAGTTCATCATATCCATCAAAGCCGCAGGAGCATAGTCAATCTAAAAGACATGACTAAGAATTCAGAATGCTTGTACCGAGTCCTGAAAGCAGTCTTTGGATTGTCATTAGTTTTAATCTTTAACTGATGATATCTGGAATGAAGATCGATTTTTGAGAAGAATTTAGCACTTTGCAACTGGTCAAACAGGTCATCAATGCGAGGTAGTGGGTACCTATTTTTGATGGTGACATGGTTCAACTCCCGATAGTCAATGCAAAGTCGTATACTCCCATCTTTCTTCTTTACGAATAAAACAGGAGCACCCCAAGGAGATGTACTAGGACGAATGAAATCAATATTCAACAACTTATGTAGTTGGGTTTTTAACTCCTGAAGTTCAATAAGAGCCATTCGATATGGGGTTTTGGAAATGGGTTTTGTACCGGGTTCAAGGTCAATACAAAATTCGATATCACGCTCTGGGGTAGGCCAGGAAGTTCTTTCAGAAATACGCTAGAAATTCACTAACAATGTAAATATTATTCAAATCTGAAGTATTTTTGTTTAAATCCATGACATGGGCTAAGAAAGCTTGACATCCGTTTTTTAATAAACGAATGGCTTTATAGCTTGATATGACAATGATTGACTTTAGTGGTTTGGTTGCTTGGATTCACATAATAGGTTGGTTAGGAATATGAAAACTAACGACCTTACGAAAATAATTAATTTTGGTATGATGAGTAGTTAACTAATCAATCCCTAAAATCACATCAAATGTAAGTATCTTTAAAGAGATGAGATCAACAGATAATGTGATGGTCCCAACTTGAATCAAGCAAGATTTATAAACTGTGGATGTAATGAAAGTTTCTCCTAACGGAGTTTCAACAGATAAGTCAAAGTCTAATTTCTCAGGAGTCATGCACAAACGTTGAGCACAAGTAGGAGAGATAAGAGAATGGGTAGAACCGGTATATAATAAGGTATAAACTTCGCAAGAGTTTATGATTAGCTTACCCGTGATCACCTCGTTCGGGTTCCTCGCGTTTTGGGCAGTCACGACAAACGCTCTTCTAGGAACCACCAACTTTGACTTGTCTGGGATAGCCTTTGGAGTCACCATCCCCGCTGCACTTGGTTTCACTACAGGATAATCTTGAGCTATATGACATTCCTTTCCACAGTTATAACACACCTTGAATTGTTATGGACAGTTTGGGCTGATGTGTCCCTCTTTCCGACATTTATAACATACGACTGGTGGTCGTTCTCCTCCCCTAGAAATAGTTGATGTTGGTGCTGACGTCTTCATGTTGTCATTATTGTGCCTTCTCTTTTAAAATCTCCCCGACTCGTTTTTTCTACTATCATGGCCATGATTACCACCGAGAGTGGTTGTTACTCGTCTCCGGATATTTTCCTCCCGTTGGTTGTCATTGTTCGATGATCACGCCACCACCGCACGACCCTGGTTGTGGTCCCCTGTTGAATGTACTCATTATCTCGCTCTAATAATTGAGCCATGTTCACAACATTTGAATATAGAGAAAATTTGTGAGAAATGAGGTATTGGCAAATTTGGGTTTCAAACCTCTCGAAACATCCTCGCCATACACGCCTCATTCTCTACCAAATGAGGTGCAAACCTGGATAACTCCGCAAACTTAGCCTCAGATCGGGACACAATCATGTTGTTATGTTCCAATCGATAAACTCTACCTCCTTCATATGATTTAATACTTTCAAGAAAGTACTTGTCATTGAATAGCTTTTCGAATGCTTCCCAAGACATATTGAGTGCGGAAAGTCGAGGTACGCTTCATGATTCCCACCAGTAAATTGCCTCACCACGGAACATAAAGGTGGCGAATGGAACCTTCGTTCTTCTCCTGTGCATCCCAAGACATCAAATATCTTGGTAATTTGCTTAACCCACGCTTTCGCCTTGATCGGATCCGCTTTCCCAAAAACTCAAATGATCCCAACTCCTTGAATTGCTTAGCAGTCACCAGCCGTGAGTTGCCATTGTTTCCACCTGTATTTTGAACAAGAGTCTCTCTCGTCTGGTTTTACATGAACTGAAAAAAGCTTCTAAACATCCCATCATTCATCGTTTGATCGGTGGTGTTATTTACAGGAGGAATATTACCTTCCTGATGCACATTATCCTAGTTGTTGATTTTCGGTGTCTCAATGGTCTCATGTGCTCCATTGCTCATCTTAACATTTTCAGATGCCATTCTTAAATACTGTCACAAAACAAGGGTTAATTAAAGAAATTGACATGCCACATAATATCCCTATATTTTGATCGACCAACAAATAAGCTTAGGTAGGACACACTAGCGAAGGATTTACTCGTCTCTCCCCTCCTAGTTCTAATCCCAGATCTCCACCAGAGATCATATCCCTAAGCTTTGATACCAACTGTGACGCCCCCAAAATAGGTCCACACAACTCATTCTGAATTGCCAAATACATGGTACAGAAAACAACTACAACTTTGTTATTATAATTATTGTACAAAATACGACAACCCATATACTGTGAGTTTAAATACAAATATTATCTTCTAGACAATATCCAAACTCAAATAAAGTCCTCATTACAATTATTGATACACTATTTTACAAATAGTGAGGACTTCTAAAACAACTGTCTTGAACCATCACTCCACACCCCGACTAGTTCTCGATATATTCTCGCTTCCTGAGAAGAAAAATGGAACAAAAAGGAAAAGGATGAGCTCAAATAGCCCACTAAAGAATATTATAACTAAGATAATGAAAAAAAAATTATCGTTAGCCTTCAATAAATCAGATAAAATATAATGGACAACAAGTTTAGATCAATATTCGCAGCGGAAATAACAATTCATTAGAAGAGTTAAGTAGAGAATGAAGTCTACTACTTTCTATGATTTAAAAGTCTATCATCAATATTTTATCCTTGTGTCATCAATCAATATACATCATGAACCAAATATTCATCTTTGCACTATGGGCCAAATATATTTATTTGTATCACCAGTTCGTCATGTTCATCACAACACATGTCCATCTTTGCACTACGGGCCAAGGATATTCATCAAGTAATCATTCATCTTTGCACTACATGCCAAAGATATTCATCAATAATATTATCCATTTAAGATTCAGGTTATATCATGATGAAGAATAAAATTATTTAAAAGAAAACGAATCCAAGTGAGATAAAAGGACAAAGATTAGGGATTCGTACTTTAGTTTATCCAAGTTTAAAAATACTCCATAATAAACAATTGTGGAGCAAAATTCAAGAATGAAGATCAAAACATGGATACAATCAAAGATAGTAACCATAATAGACAACTTAGACAAAGAAAAGAAAATTTAATTTTTCTGTGAATAGTGTCTTATTCGTGAAGAGTATCATATACGTGAATAGTGTCGTATACGTGAATAGTAACCCCACACGAAAAGGTAAAATTTCATAATAAAATTTATATCAATATTTCGGTATAATGATATTAAAAGAAATAATATCATTTATGAAAAAAATAACATCCCTTACCTCAAAAGAATAGTACTTCTAGCTGAAATATTGGATATAATACTGAAGGAAACTTGCACTGAATAGTAACACTCAAAGTATTTAAATACTCACAAAAATACGCTCGATATTATAGAGAGAAACTTCTTATTCTAGTGTGATATACAATTCTAACCTAAGCACCCTATTTATAGGAAAATGCTTAGAACACCAAAGTAAAAAATTTAATAAAATATTATATTTATAAAAACATTTCTGCACACCTCCTTGACCTTTTCATCAGTCCACATAAGTGGGGCCCACATCACAAAAAATGATTTTTATTAAGAAAATATTTATAACCCCAAAAATCACTTAAGACCCAATATTCTGGAACTTCAATAATTCATAATAAATAGCTTTTTTATCAGAAAAATATGAATTTTATGTCCATTCCATAGGAAATTTAATTTTTTACAACTTTGTAGAAGGATTTTTTTCCAAATTATAAACGAAAAATGACCGAAATCCACATACGGATGATCTTGCAGGCTATAATCAAATTTCAGTCAAAAATGGGGCCCACCAACATATTTAACATGTTTTTTTGTAACAAAAATACTCTGGACCTAATTTGCTCTCTTCCTCCTCATTTATTCATATATCGAGCATTTCATTGTAAATATATCACCGTTATTATATTATTGTATTATTACATTATACACTTATAATGTAATATTACAATTATATTTTTAATGAATTATTTTATCGAAGAAGATAAAATATCAACTCTTAATAATTGTCTCTTTAAAAATCTATCCATTAAATAAATATTTTCTTATCATTTTTATCAATAATTAATTATTCACAAATAATATTACAAAATCACAATAATGACAACCATGTCGTTCCCAGGAAAGATGAGGCTTTCCGATAAGAATTTCTCCTTACTGGCGCGCAATTAGGTGACCAAACCCCTTTCCTGGACAGAACTTCCTTAGACATTTCCAATAATGCTATCTTATAATATTATTCAAATAATATGAATTATTGATCTGATAATGGGAAATACTGTGCAGTGGCAATTATTAAATCAATAATATAAAATATCAACGTAGCAATTATTGAATTAATAAAATAAAATATTGAACAGTAATTACTGTAACAATTACTGAGTAGTGACTTCTTACGTAAGAATCAATAATTAGAATTTTTGTGCAATACCGTGCTATCGTGTAACACCGCCAGACATCGTATTTTAATCATAAGGGTATTTTAACAGCTTTTTAACAGAATAACTACAGCGTTATTTATAAAAAACTCATACTTGTCATTTTTTTCATCCCGATAGTTTTTCGTTATGGGGCCTACAAATGGTCATACGCTCGCATTTAATATTCCTCGATACAAGAAAGAATATTCCATTTACCAAACTAATATATTCCCTAACAACAATGAGTATTTTATAACCACTTGCTTATTTAAAATATTTATGCATTTTACCATAACTAACCACATTAATCAAATCAACCTCTTACTATTTCAAAATAAAAAATTCAATTTTATAAAAATTGGGGATGTTTATATAAGAAAAGTTCCCATTTATTATTAATTATTAAAAAATTTTGCATAAAATTACGTTCACATAATGTAGGAAATTCCTTTTCTTCAATTTCCCTTGGCGTTAATTTTTGCTTAGGCTTTCCACTTCGTAACATATATGAATCTTGCCAAATACTACAAACAAATTAAGAAAATATTTTTTTGTCATAGCTGGCTAACAAAAGTAATAAATATTTCAAAGAATAAATGTCATTCTTTATTTACTCACCTTAGATATGACTTAACCTCTGTACAATTGAATAACACATACAGGTGTGCACTCTTGACGTCATCGCCATATAGAGTACAAACTTTTGGGACATTAAGAAACCGACCTATGTTTCTGAATACAGAGAAACTTGATTCACCTTGTTCTTATCTAGATTCATTTCTTCCAACTCGTTTCCATACAACATTATTTTGACTCAAATATCTTGAGAAAAATGTACCACATTTTTCAGCAATATACCCTTCTACAATTGACCCTTCTAGACGGCTTATGTTGCAAATATACCCTTTCAACTTGCCCATGTATCTTTTAAACACCCACATTTGTCGATATTTCACATTTCCAGCTATCTTCGCCTCTTCAACAAGGTGGACACACAAATTTACCATTATATCAAAGAAAGCAGGAGGAAACACCATCTCAAGCTTGCAAAGTATTAACGGAATTTTATTGTTCAATCATTCATAATCTTCCGATGTGTTATAGTTGGAACATAATTCTCTAAAGTAGTTACAAAGTTTAATTATAGTTAAGCAGACATGTCTAGGCAAGTTGGTACATCGTATTACTATTGGAAGTAATTGTTGCATTAAAATATGGCAGTCATGACTTTTAAGACCTGAGATCTTCCCCCCCCCCCCTTCAAATTGATGCAACGTGAAATATTTGAAGCATATCCATCAGGTACCTTAACATTTTTCAAAACTTGCAAGAAATCATGTCTTTCTTTCTTAGACATTGAGTAGCTTGCAGCCGACAAAAGGTACTTTGAATTGCTTGCTTGCATGGGTATTGGATGGAGCTCTCTTCTTATACCCATTTTCATCAAGTCCAATCGTGCTTTTATATTATCTTTTGTCTTTCCTTGCACACTCAACAATGTCCCAATTAGGCTATCACAACTATTTTTGGCAATGTGCATTCCATCTAGATTGTGGCATAATAAAAGTATCCGCCAATATGGCAATTCAAAGAAAATAGGTTTCTTCCTCCAATTATGTTTTAAGTAATGGGGAATGGTCTTCGTGCTAGTGGGTGTCTTTCCAAAAGTGACATTAATGGAATTAACTTGTTCAAGAATATCAAATCCTGATGGCACCACTTGAGCTTCACTATGGTCATATTCTCCGTTAAATCTTCGTGTATCAAACCTATAACTATGACCTGACTCCAGAAAACAACAATGCCCGATATAACGTTCCTTACTTTGCAATCTACAAGAACGAGTGTTCATTTAACATGATGGACAAGCCAACTTACCTTTATTGCTCCAACCAGACAACATAGCAAGAGCTGGAAAATCACTAATTGTCCACAACAGTGTAGCACGCATTTGGAACTTTGTACCAGTAGATGCATCATATGTTTCAACCTCATTACTCCATAGTATCTTCAACTCTTCAATTAAAGGTTGCATATGCACGTCAATATCATTACATGGAGAGTTTGGACCAGGTATTAACAATGACATGATAAAATACTCTTGCTTCATACACATCCATGGTGGTAAGTTATAAACAACAACTGTCATTGGCCATATACTATACGGTGACCCATGGGTAAAGGGACTTATGCCATCAGTGGACAGTTTGAGTCTTACATTTCGATGTTCTTGAGAGAATGTAGGGTGCATTGTTCTAAATTGGAACGCTCTGTTTTCTTATGTTCATCCAAATGATGTAATTACTTGTTAGGATAAGAAGAAAAGCAATCAGGCATACAACTAAAACAAGTACAAGATTTTGTTACTCGACCCTTTTCACCCACTTTCATATATCGTATATAGAATTGAAATTTAGCCCTCTATAAAAGCAGAACTTCCTAGTTTTAATTAATCACCCCGCATGCCAAGAATCCTTAGAAACCTTACGAGAAATTTGGTTACTTGTATAATTATTTACCAACTACTAGATGACATTGATGTTGCTTGATTTGTTACTTGTGTAATTTTTTTAGGCCATGCTAGCTATTTGAGTGCTCCTCATACCTTTAAAGTGGGTAGTTCAACTACTACACAAATTTAAATGTTGATTTAGTACTTCTTATGGCGTATATGTATGGGCAGTTCGAGAGAAGATAACTAGCAAGAAAAAAGCATCAATGTAAGAATTCTCAAGCCCCAATGATTATCTTGGTCCCTTTATATAACTTACTAACTCGGGTTTGATATTAATAACTAGGAGGCTACGAGAAGGTGATCTTACAACTTCTCCACCAAACCATCAATGTAAGAATTCTCAATCCCCTTGTTTAATAGAACTTGTCTGAATTTAGCAAGGTTTTCTCTCACCTCTTTCCCAACCTTACTGTCAAAATCCATTACTAATTGTATTACCTTGCATACACCCTCTTTAGTGAACAAACCATCCTTTTCTCCTATCTCAATCTCTACTCCCACTTTTATGTCTCAACCCATAAATCTTACATTAAATACTTGATCACGTAGCACCAATTGACATCACTCACTAAACCCTATGACATTGAACCTGAACCATAGTGGCTCACAAAACACCCCACAGAAGGGTGTCCCAAAATTAGTAAATTTAGGGCTTGTTAGAGGGAGGAGAGAAATAAAGGAAATCATAACAACTAAGGGGTAAATAAAATTAAAAACCTAAAGAATGAAATTATACCTGCTCAAATAGCCAGTCAATATGATCCTTTCAAGTTTGACGGAGAGATGGAGTGAGATGAAGTTCGGCGGACACGAGATGCAGAGTGACTGAGATGGAGTGAGAATGCTGAAGAGGTATGCTTTGATCGAGTAACTGAGATGTTGATCGAGTGACTGAGATGTTGATTTGGGGGAAAGAACAAGAGGGATTAGTGACTGATAAAATGCCCCCTTGTGACCCTCGTTATTATCTACGCCCCCCTTATGACCCTCGTTAAAATCCCAAAAAAAAGTCCAATACCGACGGCCAAATTGTGACCCTTTGAATAGACTACCTTTAGAGGCATATATCGATAGTCAGACCATGACCGTCACTATATACATATATTGCGACGATTTCGCCCCGACCGTCGCTAAATCTCGTCGCCATTGGTTAAGTACATTAGTAGTTGAACCCTAATTAATTCATTAACTTAGATAAATCCTCCTCAGATTATTGACATCGAACTCCGTATATTACTTACATAGGTTTTGCCTTCATCTCTTATCATTTGTGTACTACGCATATCTATTACATAAGGTATATTATTAAGACGCGCGTTAAACTTGGATACGATTTATGATTTACATTCTCACACTTTATGTTCTTCATTTAATTACTTTTAAACAACGTTAGATTCCTAAGATCATTGTTATAGCTATTATTTAGGAATTATCTTTTCATGTTTATTAAGTATATACATGCCTCATAGTTATCATGTAAACATTTGGGTTAATAAATAACTAAGTTAGACATTTTTCCCTTACTGGCGATGCGGTGCCAGTTTCAAGTACAATAAGTTGCATGCCATGTGCAACTCTCGAAGACTTTTCTCCTCATTACATTGCCATTGTGGCACCACTTCCTTAGGCATGGGAGGCGCTGCGGCACCGTCCCCGAGCCTTTGATTTTTTTTTAAGTTTTTCATTTCAATTCTTTCCAGGCTTGTAACTTGATCATTATAAGTCAGAATTGGCTCATTCAAAAGTCGTTATCTGATATATCTCACATACGTCGATTTCATTTGGATATAAGTTGTATTTAAATCCGTTAACAATGAATTTACTGTTTAATTTTTCTATTACGCGTTCGTGAACGTTCATAACTCGTTTCTTCGTTTTATGTCGGAATTTGACCATTCTTGAGTCCACGACTCTTAAATATGTCGTTCTATGATACGCCATCGAAAACTAAGGTTTCTGAGTTAAACGACGACTTTTGACTACCAATCTGGGAATTTTACGATTTCGACGATTATCGTCTAATCTCGTAAATTTTGACATAACTTCGTTACACGATATTTATACACCAAACCAAATGGAACTAACCCATTGATTTTTTATCTATAACCTAGCCAAGAAATATGCATATAACTTATACTTGATGGTTTTCAATTTGTCCATCAACAACCAATTCAATGTTTTAATAATTTTCTTCGATTAAAGCTTAATTAATCGCTTGTGATTCTTATTGATACATGGCTTATTAATGTTTTAATTCAATAATAGCCATCCTTATTACTCCGAAAGAGACATGCTCCACCAATCCATACTTCTCTATGAAAAATAAATAGAAAAGAATCGAAGACTAAAGTTTACGTATTGTTACCTTAATGTTCTTCCCGTTCTTGACTTAAGCTTGAATACTTTGCTTTGATTCCTCTTGATTACTTGTTATTGCTCTTCTCTCTCTCTCTCTCAATATATTGTTCAATATTGGTTAAAACAACAAATGAACTAACATAGCTTCTCTTATACAGAAAAACCAAGTGGAGGGCAATTTGGTCATAGGGGCCACCTTTTTACTATTCATTTCTTTCCCACCAAGATAACCACTTTACTTGGTCACCAAGTGGCTGGCACACATGCCCTTTTGGGGGACCCACATGGGTTGCCCCATGTGTTTTACCCATCTGGTGATCCATCGGTTCGACCCATGGTTTTTGTTTCTTAGTTTAGGCTTAGAATTAATTCATATCGGGCCTATATTGGGCTTGATTTAATTTAACATTGGGCTTGACATAAATCTCATCCAATTGGAATTGACAAGGTCTAGGTCCAATTACTAAAGTCCATTAAGAACTAATCATATTCTACTCGTACAATTCTATTATTCTCTTCGTATATACCACGTATGATATTCGTATTATAAGTCGTAATAATATTCATACTATACTCATATAATAACCAGTATCATACTCGTATTTCTCACGTATAATAACTATACTTATTATACATAGTCATTTAATTCTCGAAACTCACATTTCCTAACACTTAGGTTTTAAGTCCGCAGGCGAAAACTTCGTTTGCCATAACTGAAATATTATTAGATATTCTTGTTCATCTTAGAATCCTATCTTTACGTGTTTCTCAAAAATTCATAATTAATTCTCGAGCAGAAATGGATGAATAGTGTTTGTACGAAAATTTCCCGAAAAACTTTTATTTTCGTCTTGGAAATTCAAAACAATTAATCCTAGCACATAGCCAGAATCTTAACCACATTCGCACATTATAGGTCATAGAACGACCTTTCAACAGTTTACTCACGTAAATAAACAATTAAATTCATTTAATTCAAATAATCAAATAAAAATTTAATTCACATAAAATCCAATTTTTCTCGGGCATTACATTCTTCCCCCCTTATAAGGATTCTGTCCCCAAAATCTCGATATAATTACTTAAATAAATGGGGAAAATTTTCTTTTATTTTACTCTCGAGTTCCCACGTTGCTTCTTCAGCATTGTGGTTCCTCCAAATTACCTTCACCGAAGGTATTATCTTATTTCTTAAAACTTGCTCCTTCCTATCAACAATCTAAATTGGAAGTTCTTCATACGTTATGTCTTTTTCTACCTAAATAGATTCATACTCTATTACATGTTTGTAGTTCGGTTTATAAGGATGTAGTACCAACACGTGAAACACATTATGTATTCGTTCCATCTCTAGAGGTAAAGTTACTTCATAAGCTACCTCTCCCACCCTCCTTAAAATTTCAAAAGGTCCTATAAACCTTGGACTTAACTTCTATTTCTTTCCAAAGCGTATATTTCCTTTCCAAGGCGACACCTTCAGAAAAATATATGAACCGACTTTAAACTCCATCTTCTCACGGTGAGGATCCGAATACTTCTTCTGTCTATCTTAAGCCGCTACTAATCGAATACGTATTAACTTTACTATGTCTGCCATTTTTTATACTATTTAAGGACCCAACATTTGACGTTTACGTACTTCATCCTAGCACAGTGGAGTTCTACACTTCTTCCCATATAACGCTTCGTACGGCGGCATGCCTATACTAGCATGAAAACTATTTGTAGACACTCGAATTTTTTTGCTTACCTGTTACTAACATTGCAGGAAGCGCATAATCTTCTTTCAGAGATAACACTGGAAGACAGCTCAGCTTAATCCCGAAAATATCACCAGAAGTTCAGTTTTCACCCCAGAAAACACACCGGGAGTATCATTTCCCCACCTCGGAGATAACCTCGGGGATAGGAGTGCAAATACCAGAAATTCTACCGGAGAAGGTCGATTCATCTTGGAGATAACCCCGAGATGGTCAGTCTCAGTCCCGGAAACAACACCAGGAAAGACAATGACAACCTTGGAGATAACCCCAAGGAGTGCAGTTGTAGTTCCAGAGATAACCCCGGAGATGCTTGTTTCAATCCATACAGTTAATTTTAACCTCGGGACTCACACCAAGGCACTTAAATCCCAAACTGGGAGATAACCCCGAGAGGACAGGCACACCTTAGACACAACCCTGAGGGCATTCAACATTTTCAGTAGCCCAATCTCAAAGATAACCCTGAGCAACGTCTCAACAAACAAACAGTCAACATACATTCTACACAACAATGTCCCATAAGAACCAAGGAGTTGCAATCCCGAGTAACTGCTACGCAAGGTAGAACATCAGATAGAATTTGAAGCTTGAAGACATAGGACATGGTTCCATCTTCCTAAATTCGTACAACCTCTAATCCCATGTCATTGCATAGCTCTCGACAACAGCAGTCCAAAATAGGTCTTATGCACCTCATTCGGATGCTCAGATTGAAGTTCTGCAAGTTCGAGTGGATATCACATTGCACGCATGCACGCATTTTGAGGCGGCGGGGACTCATGAGCTCAGGGGGCATTTGTCTGCACCAGAGGTGCATCTGCATCGCCGTCAGCAGGTACACCTGCGGCTCCCCCCTCTATAAATAGAGGGCTTGGGGTGGCCATATTCAAGAGAAGAAAGGCGAGGAAGCCCTGTCCAATTTGCTCTGTACACACCCTATATTGAGTGTTTTCTCATTTTAAACACTTGTGAGCTCACATATAGCTACTTTTTTTTTACCGGCGGGAGTTGAGTGTTCATCCACTTAAAGCTATAGAAGTCTTCTTTGGTAGTCCACTATAAGCCTTCTTACACACTTTAAAGCCTTTCTCTTCATCTTTGCACACACTCTTCTTCACGTTGAGAGTCATGTTGTGTGTGTATGCCCGGACTTCGGTCTGTGGTTTTCATTTCTGTTTGTATATATATACTTATATATATATATATATATATATATATATATATACATATGGACTAACATTATCGAGTTATGCCTCGATTGAGTCTGGACTCACGTCCGGAGCGATTATTTACTTATATATATATATATATACTTATATATATGAACTGTTGTCAAACTTTGTTCGATGAGCATAGATTTTACATCCAGAGCATTTACTACTTATATATATATATATATATATTTATATATAAAAACTATTGTCGAACTTTGTTCGATGAGCCTGAATTTTATATCCGGTGCGTTTACTACTTTTATATATATATATAGCGACAAATCGCTGAAATGATAAATCGAGCCAGGATCGATATATATCCTGTGCGTTTACTGCTTATATACATATATATATATATATATATTTATATTTCTGTCAGGCCTGGAGTTTACTTCGTGGCGGTTAATCATTTTTTACTGCTTTATTTACATTTAGTCCCTCCTAGAGTTTACTTTGTGGTGGTTGATCGCATTTATTGCTTTATTTATATTTCTGATCCCCCATGGAGGTGCTTCGTGGTGGTTTATCATGTTTCTATATATATATATATATATTTACCGCTTTTATATATTTACATTTCTTATCCCCCATGGAGGTGCTTCGTGGTGGTTGATCATGTCTCTATATATATATTTACCGCTTTTATATATTTACATTTCTGATCCCCCATGGAGGTATTTCATGGTGGTTGATCATGTCTGTATATATATATATATATTTACAGCTTTTATATATATAATGGCTTACTGCTTTTCATATAAACTGCAACATCATGTGAGCCTAGGAATCATGTGATCACAGATTCAGTCTACTGAATCTAGATTCGGTTCCCATGATGGACATTTTCAGCTGTAACCAACTTGTAAATTATTCACGGTGTTTGAATTTCCTTAGATGGCTTTCATGCCCATTAGGAGTTCAGCACTGCTACATATTATTTTCTCGAAGATGCTTCACATCTCGAAAATAAAAACAATCAAGCCGAACATTTAATAATAAAATGGAAGTATCAAAGGCCTCAATTACTATTGAGCACAGGGTTTGAAAAACCTCTTTCATAAAATCTCATTGTTATATCTTGTTTAAAATTTAATTTTTATACAAATTTAAAACCTTTGTATATAGGTGCGAATGAGGCATATCACTACTTCCAAATAACAGCACATTAACCCACACACACACACACACATATATTCATATAACAGTTTCTTGAAAAGTGGCAGTCACCGTGGTAACACGGATGTCGGAGGGTGCCTAACACCTTCCCTCCGTATAATCAAACCCCTGAACTCAAATGAATCTCGGTTTCACAGACCCGTTTAGCAGTGTCACATCACTGGGTCAATGTGCAAACCTTTTCTCGGTTGCGTTGGTGCAACCAGTTAAAAACACCAACTGGCAACACTTATAGTCAAATCGTCGACATATAAATGTCGGACCTTTTTCAATTATTTTCTCAAAGAAATCTCACCTAACATGAGAACACCAAAGAACAAGAACAAAAAAAGGAACAAATAAAAATCCTGACGTTGACAGGTGGCGACTCTACTGGGGACTCCAGTGAGAGGGTTTAAGCTACTACTACAAGGTTTTCAAAACTGTTTGTCTGCTTGTGTGTGAATGTTGCATTTATATTTTTTGATGAATATATACGAATCCATTTTACTTATTGCACTGCAATATATCTATCTATGATATTAGTGCTTCACACATGTCATCATTTTCATAAACGGTGAGACACGTTGTATATGAATGTATGTTGTGTGGCTCCTCCACTAGGAGGCTATCCTGTCAGTGTTTGATTACTGGACTCGTAGGAAGACTAATTCCAACGAGGCTCAGAAAAGGCACCACCTAGATTCGCTCCAGTTGAAAGACTGGATTAACTTCCCGTCAAGTAGATTGCGATGATCTGGGAACCTTCATGCCAAAAAGTTGTGAGATTAACCTAAGATAGGTCAGCCTCTGATAAACCAAACGTGGAGGAAAGTCTCTTTATATTCTCCATTTTTTAATTACTTGTAAAGACAATTACTTGTAATTTCGTTTCATGTTCATCTCTATGTAATGGAAAATATGAAGAATATTTGTACATGCATATTAAGACTTGACATGCTATCAAAATGGACACATTATGATAGCATGTAAACATTTTATACATTCCCTAAGACTAAACTACATAAGTGTTTGTTGGGAAACAATTGGGCCTGTTACCCACTCAAAATCCAAAAAGGCCACGAGCCTAAAGCCAATCATGTCATCATCTGACCAGTCTAATCCTGCTCCTGTCTCTCGAGAAGAGTTTGACAGATTAAGCAAGCAAATTATAGATTTATATGTTCTTCTTAAAGAACTACATCAATCTACTCAGGGTTCACGAATACCCATATATACAGAATCCTCTATCCAAGGAGGAGCACAAGGTTCAGATAAAACAATTCCTGAACTTCAGTTGGATACGACCAATAAAATTCTTGAAAAAACTCGTCTTAAAGAAGTTCCAGACACCGGTGATATCAGGAAGAAAGTCCTTCAAATGGAGGAAACCCTCCGTTCTATCAAAGGAATTGGACCACACGAGAGTATTTCCTATGCTGACCTTTGTATATTCCCTAGTGCTCATTATCCAGAGAAGTTCAAAACTCTTGACTTTGAAAAGTATGATGGGTTAGGGGATCCGTATACACATTTGAATGTGTTCATTAGAGAACTTGGATCTTATCTGAGGGACTGAGCGACTCGAGTCGCAATTGTTCGGAAGAGTCGAATTGAAGAAGCTCGGACGTAGTATACCAAATTAGACAACTCAAAGATCCATAGCTGGGAGGAACTAGCTCATGCCTTCCTCACTCAGTACAACTTCCAATCTCAAATGGCTCCTGACTGGTACCATATTACCAAGGTCAAGAAACAATCTATTGAGTCTTTCAAAGAGTATGCTCAAAGGTGGAGGCGCCTTGCTGCTCAAGCCATTCCTTCCATGACGGAATCAGAAATGGCCATGACCTTTATAGACATACAAGAAGCTCCTTTCTATGAAAGAGTCTTAGCTGGCATTGGCAAGCCATTTTTTCAAATGATCAAACATAAAGAGATGGCTGAGATGGGATTGAAGTCAGGAAAGATTCAAGACCTAGCCGCTCTTAAAGCAGTTGCTGAGCATATCCAGTCTGAAACTTATGGAAACAACCCCCGGAGGGTCCATAAAAAGAAAGAGGAAGATGTTTTCTTGATAATACAAGGTCAAAAAGGCAATCAGAACATGCCCATCCATAGGAAAAACTACTCCCCTTTGCAAGCACAGTCTTTAAACCCCCCATTGCCTAAAGGTGGAGAAGTCAGACGCCCCCGAGTGTTCACACCCTTAGGGGAATCGCTCGAGAATATCCTTACTCTTCTAACTACTCAGAAGAAAATTACACATCTTCTTCCACCAGCCAACCCGAATGGGAAGGGTTTCAATGCTACTCGGAAGTGTGCTTATCATTCCAGGGCACCGAGACATGACACTCAGGATTTCTGGGCCTTGAAACACAAGATCCAGGACTTAATCGACAATGGGGAGATTATCGTGACTAAACTCGACCAACCTCATGTGCAAGACAATCCTCTTCCACAACACAAAGAAGGAGAGGTCAATATGATTAATTGGAGCAGTGGACAGAGTTCCAATTACATTGTTGAATCTTCCCAGACCAACAAAGACGGTGCTGATAGACAGGATTATCCGCAGTTCCAATTTATGATTGAGCGAAAGATTAAGGCTCTTTGCAAATAAGTAGATCAATTAGCAAAAACTGGTGATTCATCAACACCAAGTCACACGCCAATTAATCAGTCAAGAGCATGCAAGTCTCCTTCCTTTTGTCATGAATATTCCATCATCGCCTTCAGAAAGTGAAACACTGGAGGATAAAGTTATGAAAAGAGCAAGTGCCAAAGCCCATCGGGAATTTTCCAACAAATGAGAATTTACATACCTTGGCCAACCTATGGAGGAGATATTTGAAATGTTGATCAATGAAGGAAGAATTACATCCCTTCTACCTCTAATCAATCCCCGTTCCAAATGGTTTAATTCCGAGGGAGTATGCCAATATCACTCCCACTCTCGCGGTCACAGCGCATAAGAATGCTGGGCACTCCGCCACCTCATTCAAAATTTCATTGACAGCGGTTTCCTATAAATGGCAAATGACGACACTTTATTACTCGAGAGTGGGAACACATGTCCTACAAAATGGAAGGACGACGTAGCAGTTATATCCGTTGAGGATGATTTGGCTGCCAGACCACTCATAATACAAGAAATTCAACTCAAAGGTGCTGACAATCCTTTGAAAGTGGCTGCACCAGAGCCAATTAACTTACCATTCAGACCCCAATATCCTGTTGTCAGCCTACACAAAGTCCCATAGAATTATGGGTAGCCTGAATGATCTACATCATATACAACTGCTGCAGTGTCGAAGGAGAATCCACTGTATCTTCCCCATCGGGTGATGAAGCCCACCATTAAATCAAATGGGAATGTTCCCATGGAGAAGATTGAGGAGTTCCTCTATACCATGGGCCATAACGAAGCCAAAGTGGTTTTAAGCTTGAGAGAAGCTCCACAACAAATTTCCATACTGGACTTGGTTTTCTCTTCTGAAGATCACAGAAAAATATTGTTAAGGGTCATGGAAGAAGCCCATTTACCGAAATCAGTGGATGTGGAAAAATTCCAACATCTGGTTGATCACATTTTAAAAAACAATGTGATATCTTTCACTGATGACGATATACCCGCTGAAGGGACCAGTCATTGTAAGTCGTTGCATATAGCGGTTTTGTCCTCCGGATACGTGGTAGGAGGAGTCTTGATAGATGGAGGTTCATCTTTGAATATCTGTCCTTATGCTACCTTCGAGAGATGAATATCAACCCCAAGAGGATCAAAAGCAGCCATACGATTATCAAAGCTTTTGATGGGTCCCAACGAAACGTCGTTAGAGTAATTGAGTTACCAGTAGAGATTGGTCCACATACATTCAGTGTATCCTTTCATGTGCTCAAAATAGCCATGGGATACAACCTGCTTTTGGGAAGACCATGGATTCATATGGCTGAAGTCGTCCCTTCCACCCTTCATCAATAACTCAAGTACATTATCAACAATACCCTAGTTATTGTTAATGTTGAGCCGGAATGTCCTAAACAAGGTGACATACCACTCATCAGCTTCAATTCAGAAGTTGAGCCGGTTAGTTTCCATGCCTTAGAGGTGAGCAACACTCATTACCATCCCATTGGGGTGCCACCTCTCACAACCAAGATTTCTGCCGAAGTAATGTCGGTTACTCAAGAGATGATATCATTGGGTCGTCAACCAGGACAAGGGTTGGGCAAAGATCATCAGGGTATTAAGCACCCTATTTAAGTGCCCAGTCAAACAGGGATAGCTGGATTAGGCTATTCTTCTAGCTCTAGTCACAGGAATCCTCATATGCACAAACAGATTCCTTCAACTTCAGCCACACGGCGATTGTCTCCACCTACAAATCCCGAGCTTATACAATCTCCAGTAAAGGTTCCAGCCCATATCATGGCTATGCTATTTCCCAAACTGATACCGGTTAAAGCAAAAGAGGTCTTGATTCCTGATCCCAAAGTGGAAGAAGAGGAACAAAGACGTAAACAAGACATCGCCAGAATGATGTCAAACATACGCATCATTATCAATGATGAACATACAAACAGATACACCCCAGATGATGATTGCCCAGATGTCATGGTCATCATTAGGCAAAAGGAGGACGATGATAGCCCCTCTATCAGTGCAGTCCATCAGGACTTTACCCTCAATAATTGGAATAACACTCCATGCATTGGTTGACGAGGGTAAAATGGGCAGAAATTACATCTGCCCTGTAGATAACTTTAACTGCTTACTTTTTTATATAGTATTAGCAGTTGTTTTATCATACATGCTAACACTTTTGTATGATTAAACAGTTTCATATGTTAAGTGAAAGCATATTTTGTTTTAGGACTCTGAATTTAGATGTGCGTGTACTTGCTGATGAGGTGCCTTTTCTCCACAAGGACTATAACTTTGATGAAAAGTTGGACTCAGACTTGATGGAAATACAAGAGGACATTGAGATACCTCAAGTGATCAAGCAATGGGTCGAGGACAAACCTAAACCTAACCTTGATCAAACCACATCTTTTAATCTCGAAACCTTAGAAAACCCTAAGCTAATCCAGATTGGTTGATATCTCACTCCAGAATAAAGGAATGATATGGTTACACTACTAACCCAATTCCAGGATATGTTTGCATGGTCTCATGAAGACATGGTGGATTTTTCCACTGACATTGTCCTTCATCGCCTTCCCATTAAAGAGGGATTCAAGTCAGTCAGGCAGAAGCTTAGGCGATTGAAACCTGAGTGGAGTTTAAAGGTTAAAGAAGAAATTATGAATCAATTTCAAGCGGGCATCATCATGGTGTCTACATACCCTGAATGGTTATCAAACATAGTCCCTGTGCCTAAAGTAGGAGGAAAGGTGCGAGTTTGCGTGAATTACCGGGATTTGAACAAAGCTTTCCTTAAGGATAGCTTTCCCATGCCATTTATCCACATTCTCATTGACAATACTTCTCAATACGACATGTACTCTTTTGCTGATTGCTTCACGGGGTATCATCAAATTATGGTTGGTGAGGAGGATCGTGAGAAAACTGCTTTCATCACGCCTTGGGGAACCTTTTGTTATAGACGGTTGTCGTTTGGCCTCATCAATGCCAGAGCTACCTACCAGCGAGCTATGATGGCTCTTTTCCATGACTTAATGCACAAAGAGTTAGAGATCTATGTGGATGACATCATTGTCAAATCCTGAAGGGAAGAAGACCACTTAGACCATCTCAGAAAGCTTTTCAACAGGTTGTGTAAGTAAAACTTGAAGTTGAATCTAGCCAAGTGCACCTTTGGAGTTAAATCAGGCAAGTTGCTAGGTTTCCTAGTCAGCCACAAAGGGATTGAGCTGGATCCCACCAAAATCCAGGCCATCATGGAAATGCCCATTCCTTAGACAGAGGAGGAAATACGAGGATTTTTGGGAAGAATCAAATTCATTAGTAGGTTTATTTCTCAACTCACAGCAACCTGTGAGCCCATTTTCAAGCTGGTAAGGAAGAACTCCTCCATGAAATGGAATGATGAGTGTCAGAAATCCTTCCTTACAATCAAAGAGCAGTTGGTTAACGCTCCTATTTTGGTACCTCCCAGTGATGATGTTCCCCTATTTATGTACCTTTCCATCAATGACAATGCTATGGGCTAAATATTGGGACAAAAAGACGATAGAGGCCAAGAGCGAACTATCTACTACCTCAGCAAAAGATTCAGCAGCAGTGAACACAAATACTAATTGAGAAGACTTGTTGTGCTTTAGCATGGGCTTCCATGAGGTTACAACATTACCTCCATGGTCACACAACCCATCTCATATCCCATGTGGATCCTCTCAAATACGTGTTCAGTATGCCCATAGTAAATTATCGGCTGTCCAGATGGCAGTTGATTCTGCAATAATTTGACATCATCTACGTGACGCAAAAGTTCATTAAAGGGCAAGGAATTGCGAATCAACTGGCCGCCACACCCATAAGGGATTACAAACCCTTAGAAACATACTTCCCCGATGAAGGGGTCATGGCAATTCAGTAACACCATCAGTAAGATGCATGCCGTACGTGGAAAATGTATTTTGATGGAGCTGTTAACATTGAAGGTTCTGGAGCTAGAGCAGTTCTAGTATCCGGTATGCGGGAGCAGTATCATGTCACCGTCAAATTTTAGTTTGTTAGCACCAACAACACATCCGAGTATGAAGGCTGTATCATAGGGCTAAAACCTGCTCACTAAATGGGCATCAGACGGTTAACTATCTTTGGGGATTCGAAGTTGGTAATCAAACAAACCACGAGAATATATCAAAGCAAAAAGCTACATATGCTGCCTTACCATCGGCAAGTTTTACAGATGCCTTCGGAGTTCGAAGAAGTAAACTTCCTCCACATTCCTCAGAGTAGAAATGATTTTGCGGATGCGCTAGCAACTTTGGCCTCCTTGATCAACATACATGACAAGGAAAACATGCCAAGCATCCCATTTGCCCTACAAAAGGCTCTAGCCTATGGGAATTACATTGGAGAAGTATCGGATGAGCTACCTCCCATCCAACACCCTTGGTATCATCATATCAAGGAGTATCTACGAGGTGGATCTACACTCGCTGAGGTGAGACCGACTGAGAAAAAGCGTATCCATCGATTGGCTATGAAATTCTACCTGAGAGAAGATGCACTTTATAAAAGAGATGCAGGATTAGGACTCCTTAGATGTCTGGACAAAGACCAAGCTCAGAGGCTCATGGATGAAATCCATGGTTGAGTATGTGGCCCACACATGAGCACACCCCTACTTGTTAAGAAAATCCTTAGAACGGGGCATTACTGGCTCACGCTTAAAGCTGACTGTGATGATCACGTCAAGAGGTGCTATCAATGCCAAATACATGGAAATGTTATCCACGCCCCTCCAAGGGAACTCCACAATATTAGTTCGCCCTGTCCCTTCTTAATGTGGGGAATGGACGTGATCGGGCCCATCCAGCCTAAAGCCAGTAATGGGCATCGGTTTATCTTCACCATGATCAACTACTTCACCAAGTGGGTAGAAGCAACCTCCTTCCCCAGGGTTACTAAAGAAGTCATCATTTCTTTCATCAGAAATAATGTCATTTGTCGATATGGACAACCAGAGGTAATTGTGTCAGACAATGCTAAGAACCTCAACACCAAAATGATGGAGGAGTTATTCAGTAAATTCCACATCAAACACCTTAACTCCATCATCTACCATCCAAAGATGAATGGTGCTATTGAAGCGGCTAATAAAAACATCAAGAAGATCATGCCGAAGATGTCCGCCAATCACAGAGTACGGCCTGACCTCCTACTTCTGACTTTATTAGCCTACAGAACTTCAATACGTACTTCCACTGGGGCAACCCCCTACTCATTAGCCTATGGGATGGAAGCAATACTCCCCATAGAGGAAGAAATGGAATCCCTCAGAGTGTTGATGGATGCTCAGCTGGATGAAGACCAATGGGTACAAGATAGATATCACCAATTGTCTCTAATAGACGAAAGGCAAATCGTGGCTATCTTCCATGGTCAGTTATATCAACAAAGGATTGCTAGATCCTACTACATAAAAGTCCAGCTACGGCAGTTTAAACAACATGACTTTGTTTTGAAGAAGATCATTGTGAGACCCCAAATTTTATGAATAAAGATTTAAATTTCTCGAATTTTTTTTTTGAATATTATAGTGTGGATTTGATATAATGTTATAGTTGTGGGTAATATTTATAAATTTTGCAAAGTATGCAAGTTTTTATAAAATATTTGTTTGGTCGGGGAATATTATTTTTATCGGGGAATATCCGTACGACGACACAATCATTGGTGGAACCCACAACAGAAGTATTGTCGTAGTTAGAAAATGACAGAATTATCATTTTATAAAAATAACGGCGAAAGTGTTACTAATAAAACTGTTGAACTACCCGGTAGTAAAAGTACAGTAATACGCGTGGTTGCATAGTAGCACATGGTATTGATTATTGATGCTTACGTAAGAAGTCACTCAGTTATACTCAATTATTGCTACAGTAATTGTTGCATCATGTCTCTCATATTATTGATTCGATTATTGTCACAGTATCATCTGCATAATATTTTATATATTATTAAATCAATAATTGAGACGACAAAGTTATTCGTATTATTAAATTGCAATATTTACAATGTCTAGAAGTTCTGTCAAGGAGAGATTTGGTCATCTAATTGCGCGCCAATAATGAGAAATCCTTATCGAAAAGCCTCCTGTTTCCTAGGAACGACATGTTTGTTAAATATTGTGAGTTATAATATTAATGATGAATACGTTCATGTTGATTAAAGATGAAATTGATAGTTCCATTGTGTTGGAATTATTAGTGTTAGTGGATATCGACATTTATTTCGATATTAATTGATGTCTGGGGTTATATTGATAAATCGGGTAATTAATCGGATAAATGAGCAATTAATTGCTACTAATTCACATGCTTATATAACTATTTGTTCACATGTGTATACTATTGAATTACATTCATGTACTATTAGGGGAGTTGGTGCAAGATTGATAATACTTGCATGACTAAGTTAAAAATGGAGGTATAGATGGAGGTACTATACTGTAATTCATATTTTCACATGATTATAACTATTGATTCACATGATTGAACTATTGATTCACATTATTTACTATTAGGGGACGTGGTGCAAGTTAATTTGATAAAACTTGCAGGACTAAATTAAAAATGAAAGAAAAGTTGAAGGTATTGTACTGTAATATTTCGATCCCCAAAACGGGCAATTATCGAAACTATATTTTCCTATAAATAGAAGCTCATTCTTCCTTCATTTCTCACCAATTCACTAAAGCTATAAAGCAATTATTATAGAGAGAAATTATAGAGAGAAAGAAGAGAGAAGTATGCCTCTCTACTCCAAAGATCCAGCTTTCTTTCTAAGGTAAAAGGGTATTATTTCTTTTCGTATTCATGAAGAGAGCTTACATTATTCCATTCTTTATTATTATGTAGGAATAACTTGTCATCACCAAGTACTGGCATATATGGTGAAATTCTTCTATTATTCCATTCTTTATTATTATGTTGGAATAACCTGTCTATGCAAAGTACCGCATACATGGTTAAATTCTTCTGTTATTTCATTCTTTATTACTCTATTGGAATATCCTATCTGTGCGGATTACGCTAGACTTTGTTCCATTCTTTATTATTACATTTGAATATCTCGTCATGCATGCGGATTACGCTAGACACAGTTCTATTCTTTATTATTACATTGGAATAACTTTCTGCATGCGATGTCTATCGCATGCATGGTGAAATCTTCGTTATTCCATTCTATATTATTACGTTGGAATAACTTTTGTCTATGTGGATTACCGCATGCATGGTAAATGATCCTTTGTATTCATATGAATAGTATTTTCATTCAAAGGGGTTTCGCTTGAGGCGCTTTTGTAATTTTTCGACCTCAAAAATTCGGAAAAAATTTGAAATGATAATTTGATGAGTTTTCTAGATTGTGTCCAAAATGGCAATTTTGGATGTATAGATTAAGAGTTATGGATTTTATGGGAAAAGACTATTTTAAAAGTAAACCCTTATAACTCTTTTGTGGTTACCTCAAAATTGGTGAAATTTTATTAGGAGTACATGTATATAATAGGAGTATACCCATAAACTTTGGAATTTTTGGACAAAAGTACAATTTATGATAAATGTCTAAATATTCGGCAGATAAAAAATAGTAAATGAATTTTAAAAATTCTGAGAAAAATATATGTTAAATATGGGACTATATTCTGTTAAATCCCAGAAAAGAAATATTTTTGGGATTGATTTGGTATTTTTTATGAAAATGAACTAGTTATGATTAAATGAATTAAATATGTTATGTGAAGTAACAAAATTGGAAAATAGGATTTTATGGCTTGGAAATCCTATATAGGGTATGTGCAGATTTTTGATTAGGGATTTGATCATTGGTGATGAAATCTTATGAGTATGGCATTTTTGAATGAATAAATGCATTATTTGATAAAGTGTAAATAGTTGAAATAAATTTTTTATAAGTTTAAGAAGTGAATAAAATATTGTTATAATATTAATAATACTAGATTATGAGTTTATTAAGTGATTGATAATATTTGGATAAATTTAAAGTCTTTAATATTTATCCTTGTTTTTGTTTGATTAATGCTTATATTATTGTCATCATTCTCATGTTTATATTGTGATGAAAGTCATCTTTGGCTTACGTGCATAGATGGACTTGGTATGATTATGACCAGAGATCATTCGGTATAATCATGACCTGTAATGTTATAAATGATGTGGTAAAAGTCCTCAATGGCCTGTAGTGCATTGATGGATAATTTTTGGTATGATTGTGACCAGGGATTATTCGGTATAGTCATGACAATTGATGATTTAATGAATATCCTTGGCCCGTAGTGCAGGGATGATTCGATGATGTGGTTTATTTATTAAGCTGATTCTCAGCGATAAAAATTGATGAAAACATTTGAAATCATAGAAGATAGTAGATATTATGCTCTACTTGACTCTTTTAATGGATTTCTTATTCCGCTGCAGTTAAACTTGATGTCTATTGTATTTTATCAGTTTAACATTGTTAAAGGCTAATGGTAATTTATTCTGCATTATCTTAGTCATAATATTTCTTACTGGGCTAGTTGAGCTCACCCTTTCTTTCACTGTTCTCTTCAAGAAATGAGAATATAGCTGGGACGAGTCGGGGAACGGAGTGACGGTCCAGATGATAGCATTAGTAGTCCTCACTATTTTGTTAAATAGTGTGATAATAAATGTAATGAGGACTCCATTGAGTGTGGATATTGTCTAGATGAAAATATTTGTATTAAAACTCATAGCATATGTTTTATCGTATATTACACAACGTTTGTATAATTAAGTTTGTATTTGTATTTTGTACCATGTATTTGGTGACTCAAGATGGGTGATGTATACCTGTTTTGGGGGCGTCACAATCATTGACAAACAAGATCAATCTAAGGGAAAATTTGCTCCAAGCTGGGAAGGCCTGTTTGTTGTCAAGAAGGTATTGACAGGAGGCGCTCTCAGATTACAGGAAATGGACGGCGATGAATTTCCGTAGCTCATCAACTCGGACACCGTTAAATGGTACTATGTCTGAGGTTACCATCAAGCAAACATCCTAGTTTTGGATCATCAGATCACCAGTCATTCAGGTTTTTTAACCCTTTCTTACATATAAAACTTCTTCATATCCTTCTTCCCCTCAAGGAAACATACTCTTCAAGCCAGTAGCCTGGTTTCATTTCATTTCAAACCTTTTATACAATTTCGTTTATCCCACCAAGGATTGAACCTTTCACACCTGTACTTTATCCTGAACATAGGATCAAACTTTTTCACACTTGCAGTTTGTCCTGAACTTAGGATCAAACTTTTTCACACCTGCAATTTATCCCAAACATGGGATCAAACTTTCTTTTAACCCGCAATTTAGCCTGCACATGGGATTAAACTTTTCTTTGGCTGCAAATCATCTTGAGGGGCGAACTAGGTATCTACACAAGCTAGCAGATCTGAGGCTAACTGGATGGTGGCATGATGCTTGTCAATGTATGCACTCATATCGATAAGGATTCCAGTCGTAAGGGATCTCACTGAAGTACTATCTATGACGACCACATCCTGGTCAGATATGGCAGCATCCCGCTCTACAATCAATGCATCTCTAGCTGATCTGGCCTCATCTCTCTCCAATAGAGTAGTGTCTCTCCCATCAAGAGCTATCAACATCAAGGCCCTAGCCTGATCTCTCTCAAAGGTCATCAGATGAAGACTACATTTCTAAATATTGTCTTTGAATGTTGAATCACAAGCTTTTCGTCTTTGGGAGAATCCATCATAACTACTGGCAACCCAGTAGTTAAATCCTCCTTGGTGGGAATAAAAGTCTCCTCCATAGGCTCCCCATCATCGGAATCAATCCCCTACACTGTGGATACTGCCATAGTCAATGTCGTCTCTGTCTCCATCCATGCAGAATACTCTACAGAACAACCCGGATGGCTAACGGAAAATTCAGCTAGCTCACGCTGATCCCAACAGGCGTACAACATGGATCTATCCTCTGCTGATAAGTGGGGAGAAGCTAAACATTGACTCAATGCCCACTCAAAAGGATGGAAGTCCTGGAACTGGTCAAACTGACACATCACGGCCAGTGGGTGGTAAGTAGTCATACCCCTCAAACTAGCTAGAGGGAGATAATCCATGCCCGAAGTATGAGTGATGAAGCTGTAGGGTGAGTTGAGCCCTGTACACTATAATATATCAAACAGATCTTCGATCCCTGCCAGGAAAACAGACCAAGATGTAGGATCTATACACTCCATAGGCTGAAAGGAGTATGACATAGCTATCTCATGGGTGAAACAATACTCATGCAGTCTGAAAGTGCCAATTGGTCTCAAGTGTGACATAAACCACACGTACAACATGACCGAACTGCCTTTGAATACCCCTGCAGGGTAAGTGCTGCAGTATGTAGTTGACCTTAGAATCTTTGCTATGATCATTGGTACAATGGTGTGACCCTCCCTAAGAGCTCTCACTGCCATGATAACACCAATATCTAGCTCATCCATGTACCATGGCATGTATACATACGACAATATGCACAGTAGCAAGATATCTACTCTGGCCGATTGCCAATGATCTTCCGGCATGGTGAAATCTCTGGAGTGCCGTGTATAACTATCCTCAGAGCCAAATCTGTCCATCAGAAAATGCTGGGATACAACGTGACCGGATGTGATCTCATCCCACGACTCTCACGCCAAATCCCGGTGAGTGTCATAAACTATCATTTCATGTCGCCAAGTGGCCATCCGCATGCAAGGTCCATCCAATGGCGAAAGGTCGCCAACCATGCATACTCCTCTAGAGTAGGCATCAACTTGTGGATGTCAAACTTAAATATATGTCTCTTCGATATCCAATGCTCCAGCATACCCTCTATGAAGCCTGCGGGAACTTGAAACATCAGGAGAGTCATAATATGCTGCAATAACTGATCTACAGTCACCCTATCTGAAGGTGACATACTATAATACCACGATCTCAGACGGGATGCCACCAATACTGGTGGGGTATGATCAATACAGCTAACTGTTAAAGAAGATATCTGTGTGGGTCGTATCATAAGACCAACCAGGGGTCAATGCTGAATATCTCTGGACATATATACTTATGCATAACATAATACATGCATGATGAAGAATAGATGGCAATATGATATAGGGAATGGAAAACTGTATATACATTCCTAAGTATATCATCATCTAATACATCTCTGTACAGCTAGAAATACAGGGAAATGGGGCACAGACGCCCTACATCTAACAGAGGCCTATGAAAAGATATAACGAGAATTGGGGAAAGCCACCCAGTGTCTAACAGAGGCCTATCAAAAGAGATAACAAGAATATACATCTGAAGAAGACAATGGTGTCAATGTCTACATCATTAATCATGTCCACCTGATGTAACTCCTCTTGAGTTACTGGATCTCTATCCACATGGATGTTAGGCCTATACAAGGGAGGATCTGCACCGACAAAGCTATTAGGGTCACCTGAAGGGCCAGCGCCAGAGCTGGAAGGATCAAAAGTATCTTCCTCTGAAGGATCTCTGCCCAAGTCTTGGGATAAAGAAATGTGCGGTCAAGGATCCGGGAACCATATCCCCCATGAGGCCCGAGTGGCGGTAGTGCAGGCTCAAATGGTACGAGGGAACCACCAATGCTGGAATATCTCCTGAGTGCAGGGACCCTCTGATAATGTAAAACCATTAACACCCAACAATGGGATATCAATGATGGGCGACTGCGAAACAGGTCAATAACGCTTGGCAGGAAGTAAGATCGGTATACAAATCTCTCCTATGGTGCTCCTGATAGCACGCTCTCCTAAATAGAGCTCTCATCCTCCATCTGTGAAGAGAGGAATCCTACGAGTGGAAATCATGTACTCGATACCAGTCGGGTACCCATCCTCAAAACCAATGCTCAAATGCTCCCCTGAATAGGGAATCCATGTGATGACATCAGCTGTCAATAACTTTAGCTGTAGGCGGCAATGAGTGATGTGAAACCCCCAAATTTGGGTTACCTGACCCCAGAATTTGGTGTTCACGATCCACAATATAATAACATCTAACTACTCATTTTCATAGAAATAGTCATACATAACACATTAACATATATTTTTAATACATAAGTTCCAGTTTCTCTAACCTTAACATTACAAACATACCCCTTAGATATACAAAAAGGGTTTACAATACAACATAATAAATATGCTAATCATATCTAATTTATCACTATGCCTTTTCCTTTGTTCTTCTTCACAGCAGCTTCTGCAACTTCGTCCCTAGCTGAAAAGTTTTATATATAGCAAGGGTGAGCAACAAGTTTGCCTCGCAAGTTATGTTAGACAATAAATGTATAAGAATCAATAACAAGTCTTCTCGCCTTCTGTGCAACACAATAATTTGATAATGAAAGAGTACAACGCTTTCAAAGTTTCTATGATATTCTAATGAATAATCAAGAATCAATTCTATGCAATAACAAAGTGGAATGTTTTCCAGATTTATGCTGAGTGATCACAAAGGATCTAGAACTTCTCTTCTTGGGTATCTATCAAAGATTTACTCTAATATATACTCAGGTGTATCAGATAATCATAAAGATTAAATCATACTCCACTGCATGTACTTAGAGCCGGCCAACTCCTTGTACCCTATATTATGCATAATACTCAAAACGCGCGCAAAGGTCGAATTTACGAACAATAAAATGTTCCCTTTATATAAAAGGTTGTTCTTCTCAGTCTCAGAATCAAAATTTGATTTAAGAACAAAATATTATGATTTCAATATCTAATCACTTTCTTGATCTAGCCAAAATAATTGGCATCGATCTGTCAATATTAATTGAATTCTTTTCTCAAACCTATCAAGTTCTAACAATTGTTCGTCCAGCCAGAATAATTGACTAAGATATTTCTTAACACAATTCTACAATAGACATGAATTATCTATACTATTTACAATCATTAATAGCTTCTACGGATGTTAATATCCAATAACAATTATTCTACGAATATATTTTCAGAATCATTGATTCAATTTGAATTAATAAATATGCACTAACTGCGAATAATCAACAATAAATTCTTGGACATGGTCTAATCAACAATAATTAACCACTATAGTATTTAAACAGATATAACTCAAGGTTGAGTTAGGAAACTTGCCTCTTCCGCTAATTACAACTACACAATAAACTTATCTGCTTTCGAAAGACCTATAACCAATAATTTCGATCTCACAATTAGCACAATATTTCATAACACGCAACACTGTAATTTACAGTCAATCTTCTCCTAGACACATTACCACATAGTCACATCAGTGTTTATAACCTATATAAACACTCATGAAGTCTAACTAGTTTGGTCTAGTTGGACTTCAGTCTATTCTCGGTGTTCTGGTCACCCTATCCGACAATTAACACTGTTATTATCAATTACACTTGGTCTGTAAGCTTCAATATTATATTAGATAAGTCAATTACCCTTTATAATATTTTTCGGAAGCTTTTAATAATTTATAAACAATTATTATAATTTATAATAATTTTTCAAACACCAAAATTATTTTTAAATGATTTAAATACTAATTAATTCCATCATCATTAATATTTAATAATACTAAAATATTAATGACACACTTATCAAAATATTAAAGTTATTATTAATAACTTAAAATATTTTAAATCATTAATATTCTACTTAAATGATTTTTAAAGTAATTAAAATCATTTTTAAATCATCACCATTAATATTTAAATATTAAAGAAATTATCATCCAAATAATAAAATTCATTAATTATAACTCAAAAATATTTTTAAATTATTTTCTCATTTTAAAATGATTTTTAATTCATTTATTTAATATAATAATTAAATAAATCTAATATCATTAATATTATTTTATTAATGAGAATTCTCCAAAATATTGAAAATTATTTTTATAATAAAAATATTTTTTAACACTTTATTATGATTTAAAATGATTTTTATAATATTAAAATCATTTTTAATTAATTTATTTAATATAATAATTAAATAAATCTAATATCATTAATATTAAAGTATTAATGATAATTCTCTAAAAATATTAAAAGTACATTTTATAACTCAAAATATTTTAAATACTTTATCCTAAATTAAATTTATTTTTCATAATATTAAATCATTTTCCTATAATTTATTTAATACACTAATTAAATAAATTAAATACCTTTAATATTTAAATAATTATAAATATTAAAGAAAATATTTCAATTGGTCAAAAATTATTTTTCATAATTTAAAATAATTTTTAAAACCATTTTTAATAATTTTTATAATTTATTTTCTATTTTTAAATATTTTTCGAAAAATCAGAAAATAAAATTAATAGAAACCGTCGCTAAAGCCTATAGCGACACTTATCTGTCGTCTTATGTATTCTTGAGCCTCGAGAACACTGTTAAACCAGTTTCAAGGTACTCGGTTTGACCACATTTTAATCCTCTTTATATCATGTTTCTGGGCTTGCTTAAACGTTGATTATGTAGTGTTTATGTAACACTACATGAATTAACCATCAATTTGTTCATACAACAACACAACATGAAGTTCTGGACAACCAAAGTCATTGTCAGATAGCTCCTGGGTTTTCCAGAAACCCAAGCAGTCCAAGTGAGCAGTTTCAAGTTCGATTATTAAGCGGAAGGTCATGCTTCATGTGATATCTTGGTTCATACTCTTAGTATACATGACAAGGAACATATATAAATCAACATATCAGATTAACAATAACACATTTTCCAGATACAGCTTGGTCAAACTATGTCAGAGGGCCAGTTCATACGGTTTCTGGAAATTCCAGAAACTCCAAAATCAGTCTCGGATGGCTACTTTAATCATCTCCTATATCCAACATAGTTGTTGTTTAAGGGGTTTTAAGGCATGTATTTATACTCCATCTAGCAGGCTACAACATGTATACAACAACATCAACAAACAACATATAACCTGACAGATCTATGCCTTATAAAAACTTGTCAGACTTGGATTCACACTTTCTGGGTTACCTAGATTGTATTCGGTCATGGTCGGTCAACCGACTTTGACCGGTCATAACTTGAAATCTAGACATTCAACGTCTGATATTCCAATTCTAGAATAAAGTACTCATGGCATACTACAACTTCAAAACATAAAACACCAAAGATGTGATAACCCGGGATTTCGAATAATCAAAATTTTACGAATAAATTTTTTTTTATTTTATTTAATATTAACTGTTAATAGTGTACTGAGAATTAGTGAGACAAGTCTCGAGAATTAGTCAATATATGTTTTGACTGAGAAATTAGAGTAGAGTTGTGCTTAACAACTTTAGAAAACCCTAACCCTAATTTTCGGATAGGGATTCGGTAGAAAATACAATTAAAATAATTGTATTGTTGACTGTGTGTTTGGACTGTATAGAAATGTTGATCAATGGTTGACTGGATAAGGTTTAATATTAATAAACCTTAATAAGGGATTTAAAACCCTAATCTGAAATTTAGAAAATAAATTGTACAATTAAAACCCTAATTGTACGCCGGGAAACCCTAATTTCAAAACCGGGAATTGTAAACCCTAATTAGGCAACCCTAATTTTTAATAGCATGCCTAAAGTATTCATTAAACTTAAATATGGTTAGAAATCTCTACTTATATTTTTATATGGTAACTTTCTATTTTAGAAACCTAATTTGTGGGTTGAAAACCACAATGACCATTTTGAACCCTAATTATGCGGTGGTGGATTTAATTGCTATAATTGCAATGTTAATCAGGAAATATAAATCCTAATTATCAAGTTATTAGAAACCCTAATCTAATTGGGAAATCTAATTTCTAAAAATTAAAATATTATTTTTCTATTTAAAACCCATTTTTGGGTTATAAATTATAATGTACAAATTTGACCCTAAGTGCTAAATTAGCAATTTTAATTAGGATAAAATAGTCCTAATTAGCAAATAATGATTCATGGTTGGGAAATTACAAAATAATTAAGAAGCCCTAATTATAATTTAGAAATCAAAATTTTCTATTTTAAAATTTAATTAGAAAAATTTTGAAATTCAAGTTGCTAAATATGTAAGGGTTAAAAACCTAAATCCTAAATTTGTCAAAACCCTAAATTTTAGTATGCTCAAACCCTAAACCCTAAGGGTTTCATCAAATGAGAAATTCTAGAAAATTAAGGAAATGTCAAAAATGCCCTTTATGGATATTTTATTAGATTATTTGTACATTTTGCCAAATCATGAGTTGGTGAACAACTTTGTTGACTTGTGTGGCATTGAAAATCTCAGCAAATCAGCTCCATGTGCCAGCAAGATCAGATCTAACCACTAAATATGCTATATAAAAGATTCAAGAAAGAGAAAATCCATTTTAATTGCCATTTTATATGCAAGCTCTCACCAACTCTCTCTCTCACTTAAAGCTCCGAAAATCACAACTAGATCAATCCTATAAACACCTCTTAGATCAATCATAAACATATTGGAAGGATTAGATCAAGATTTATAGCTAAAAAGGTATAACCAAGTTTTTATTTTTGATCTTTGTTGCTTGAGAAATTTTTGTGTTTAAGATATTGCTAGAAGGTGTTTTTAGTGGTTATATGATGATCCATGATGGATCCATAGCACCAAAGTGAGTAAAAATACGTTTTCTAAAAGCTGTTCAAGAACAAAATCGTGGTCCGACAACCTAATGTCGAGCCATGAGATCGTTACTCGTTGTTGTTTTGTTATTTAAAAGCTTTAAGTTATAGCACGGTATATGGTCTTTAGTGCGCAAAAGAAATCGAGCTATTTTATGTCGTAATCGGGAGTTATTAGCGATTCAAAAACCGTTGGCCAGGGCTTAATGAGAGTAAAAATCTGGTTACCCGAAAGTGAAAAACCGAACGTGACAAGTATTTTGAAGGCCTTTATCGTGAGAATTTACATGATATGTTAGTGTTATTATAACCATGTTGTAGAATGTACTTTGGACTATAGATCCGGATCTTTAGGTATTTTAAAACATCAATGAATCGAACATAATAGATGGTCAAACTAGACCATCCGTTTCACGAGAACGATTTCGGAAAACCCGTAAAGCAGAGAAGCGCTTTTTCGACAACATTTGACCGTCCAATAGATTGTGATTTGTTTGTTTTTGGACTGATTTGTTGGTATGGTATTGTTCCTTGACACATGGACCAAGTATTTAAACCATAAACTAGCATAAATAATTACCAGAACTCATAGATAATTTAGCACGAAAGTGCTACTCAAGATCTTATGCGGGTTTTCGGAAAACCCAGAAAACCGTCTGACAAGATGTTTAACAGCCCAGATCATCTTGTTGTGTTGTTGTTTGATCTAAGTGTGAGTTGAATGTTGTAGTGTTATATTTTGGCTACACGATCAAACTTTAAACAAGTCCAGAAACCATTTTGTCTGAGAATTAATGCAAGTCAAAGTAGCACCTTGAAGCTGCCGACTGTCAGTGTTCTTGAGCTCAAGAACACCAACAACGACGCTTTGTGTCGCTATAGGCTATTAGCGACAGTTTTAATTAATTTTAATTTCAGAATTTCTGGAAATTAATAAAAATTAGAAATAAATTCTAAAAATTAGTAAAAATGGTTTTAAAAATTATTTTAAATTATGAAAAATAATTTCTGACCAATTGGACTATTTTTCTTTAATATTTATAATTATTTAAATATTAAAGGTATTTAATTTATTTAATTAGTGTATTAAATAAATTAGAGAAAAATGATTTAATATTATGAAAAATCATTTTAAATAAGAAAATGTATTTAAAAATATTTTGAGTTATAAAATGTAACTTTTAATATTTTTGGAGAATTTTCATGAATAATTTAATAGTAATGATATTAGATTTATTTGATTATTAAATTAAATAAATAAGATTAAAATGATTTAAATGATTTAAAAATCATTTTAATTGAGAATAAAGTGTTAGAAAATATTTTAAATTATAAAATATAATTTTCAATATTTTGGAGAATTTTCATTAATAAATTAATATTAATGATACTTGATTTATTTAATTATGATATTAAATAAATGAATTAAAAATGATTTTATTGATTTAAAAATCATTTAACAATGAGAAAAATAGTTTAAAAATATTTTAAGTTATAAATTATGACTTTTAATATTTAGATAATAATTTCATTAATATTTATATATTAATGGTGGTGATTTAAAATGATTTTAATTACTTTAAAAATCATTTAAGTGGAATATTGTTGATTTAAAAATATTTTAAGTTATTGATAATAACTTTAATATTTTGACAAGTATGTTATTAATATTTTAATATTATTAAATATTAATAATGATAAGATTATTTGATAATTAAATCATTTAAAAATGATTAGATGTTTGAAAAATTATTATAAATTATAATAATTGCTTGATAATTATTAAAAGCTTAGAAAAATATTATAATTGATAATTCACTTATCTAAATTAATATTGAAGCTTAGAGACCAAGTTTAATGGACAATCAATGTGTTAATTGCCGGATAGGTGACGAAGAACACGAGAATGGATGAGAAGTCCAAACGGTGATATAGTTAGACTTGTTATGTGTTTATATAGGTTATAAACAATTGATGTGGCTATGTGGTAATGTTACAGGAGAAGTTTGATTTGTGAACTACGATTGTTACGTGTTATGAATAATTGTGCTAATTGTAAGACCGATATTATTGGTTTATAGGTCTTTGAAAAGCAGATAAGTATTTTGTGTAGGCGTAATCGTGGAAGAGGCAAGTTCCCTAACTCAACCTTGAGTTATATTTATTCAATTGTTATGGTGGTTAATTATTATTGATTAAGCCACGTCGAGGATTTATTGTTGAAATTAAATTTTCGAATTAGAAAAAATATATTATTCGTAGAATTATTGTTATGGGATATTCATATACGTAGAAGTTAGAATTGGCGGTACAAATAATTTACATTTTATTGTCAAATTATAATGAGAAATGTTCTAGCTAATTATTCTAGCTGAGCGAAAAATTTGTTTGAACTTGATAAGTTTAGAAGAGAATTCAATTATTATTGATAGATCGATGCCAATTATTTTGGCTAAGATCGAGAAGTAAATAGAATTTGAAATCACAAATTATTTCGTTGTTAAATCAAAATCTTGATTTCGAGACCTGAGAAGAACAACCTTTTATAAAAAGGGAATATCATTAAATCGTATATTCGATCATTCGCGTGACTTAAATATTATGCATAATATAGGTATAATAAGTACGATCACTTGTTATACTGCAGAGAGGGGTATGATTTAATCTTTTTACGGTTATCTCGATACACAGGTATATCAAAGTATAACTTTGATAGTTACTCGAGAAGAGAAGTTCAAAGATCTTGTGTGATCACTCAGTATAAATCTCGAAAACAATCCACTTTGCAAATTCGTAGAATTAATTCTTGATTATTTAATTGAATATATCGTAGAACCTTGAAAGCGTTGTACCCTTTCATCATTACATTATTGTGCAGTATAGAATACGAGAAGACTTGTTATTGAATAACAATTTGTTCAGCTATTTCAAAGTTCCCCGAACTTTGGTTTCATTCTATCAAAATAGATAGTGCGGTGATTTGAATACTTATACATTTATTGTATGTATTAACTCATGGGCAAATTTGTTGCTCACCCTTGCTAAATAAAACATTCGAATTTAGGGACGAAGTGGCGTAAAAGTCTTTGCGAAGAATAAAGGCAAAAGGCGTTATAATAAACTAGTTATGATTAACATATTTATTATGTTGTATTTGTAAACCCTTTTGTATATCTAAAGGGTATGTTTGTAATGTTAAGGTTAGAGAACACAGGTAATGTATTATTAAACTCGATAAAACTTATGTAAGATACTATCTATATAGATTATGGGTAGTTAAATGTTATTTATATTGTGGATCGTGAACACCAAACTCGGAGTCGAGGTAACCCGAATTTGGGGGCGTCCTGAGTTGGTATCCAGAACATGTAGGTTATAAACCTTAAGTGGGGTGGGGAAAAACCCAGGATTATAACCAAAAGCGAGATAGAGAATACTCAAATAGAGTACTAAGTGAGAGATTGCCAAAGTGCAACGATAGTGAGAAAAAGTGGGCACATAGTGTGAGAAGTTTGTCTTTGGTGAAGTACTAATCAAGTGGTTTAAACCCGATTGTAGGATGTCCGGAAAAGACGAAATGAGTGCGGAGATGCTAGTGGTTTTGCACGGTGCGATGGCCAAGAATGCAAACAAAAGCGAATCGGTTGAGAAGTTGGGAGAAGATGAACCAATGGTTAATCTTGGGAGTGATCATGACGATTATCTGAGATGTATCTAAGTGGAGACGAGGAGGCGATGCAGGCGATTAAGGTGGAACTAAAGAATAAGATCAAGGTTGGTGAACAAGATCGACTATCTGTGGAAGTCCAGAACTCCGAAGCAAGGTATTTCTTTTTGGGGAGTTGTGGAAAGGCGAGCCAGGCGTTACGTGAAATGACAGAAGAACGGAATGAGCTCAGGGCGCAGGTTGAAAGGATGAAGACTGAAGGTGGAGGATCGTCTGAAGGAACCAGCAAGAAAGACAAGAAGAAAAGGAAGAGAAACAAAGACAGTGACAACTCTGGAAATTCAAACCCGAAGAAGAAGCAAGCTTGTATCAAGTGTGGAAAGACTCACGCTGGAGAATGCATGATGTGGAAGAATGTATGCTTCAACTGCAAGCAGGAAGGACATATTTCTCTGTATTGTCCTAAGCCAAATTTGAGGAAATGTTTTTCATGTGGGCAAGCAGGGGCTGGATTTAACAAGTGTCCCAAAGAAGAAGAAAGGCTGAGAAAGCGTTGGACTTTAGATAACTTAGATATAAGTTATAATATCTTTTGGTAGAAGCTTTTGATATTAAGCGTTGTAATATCGAGAACAATGTGTGAACATATGTAAATATATGTTTTATGAATAAAATCTTTATTTTCTATATGAATATAAGATTAAGATAAATTTGTGAGTTCTTAAAACTCATACTTATGATAAATTAATGACTCATAATTATATGAAATGCTTTGAACCCCTCGTGAATGGACGCATGAAAGGTTGACTAGGATAAGTTCATACACTAATATAATTGTGGCAAGTTAATGAACTCATAAGTGTGGTAAGTTTGATGAACTGAAAATGGTAATTTGAAAATGGAGAATGTCAACTTTTTGTGTAAAGTTGGAGAATTGCAACTTTTTTAAAGTTGTGAACGTTAATCCTAAAATATTTTAACAGGATATTAAAATGTGTTAGGTACTATAAGTACTATGTGCTATTTGAATAAATATGCGATTAAATGAGAACTATGTGTTGAATTCTTATTGTGTTAAGAATTTGTGTATAGAAAGTGTATTAATATAAGATTTTTATTTAAATCAGATCATGCCGCCTAGGCGACTGAATCGGAACCAAAAAAGAAGAAGCAATAATAAATAATGAAGGAGGTCAAGCGGACCTGATGCAGAATTTTGTGGATATGCTGGCCCAAGCTATGGAAAATAGGGCTCCAGCTAGGGGAAGAGTAAGGAATCAGCCAGCCAGTTTGCTAATTTCAAGGATTTTAAAGCGGTGGGACCGCCGAATTCAAGGGACTACAGATCCAATCGAAGCCCAAACTTGGGTGAAAGAAATGGAGAAAGCGTTTTTGATTCTGCGCGTGTGGCAGAAGAGCAAAAGACAGCTTTTGCGACTTATCTAATGAAGGAGAAGCCAATTATTGGTGGGAGGCGAATCAGCAGAGAGTTGATGCATGTGATGGTAGTAGCATGGACAGATTTAAGGAGTTGTTCTTTGAGAATTACTTCTCGTAAAGTATCAAGTTTCGGATGGAAGTTAAGTTCTTGGAACTTAAGCGAGGAGAATATGTCTACATTTGAAGTATCTTCGCTAAATTCAACGAATTGGTACGATTTGCACCTCTCATCGGTGGATCTGAGTTTAGAAAGGCAAGAAGATTCGAGAACTGGATGAAACCGGGAATATTCAACAAGGTAAGCGGTATTGCGGATCAACACGTTTGCGGCTCTCTTTGGAGAAAGCGTTAATTCTTTGAAGGAGAAGCGAGGTCGCATCTCGTTTTATCGAGAAAAGAAGAAGAAGACCAATGAGGGTGGAAATAGCGGTGGCGATAACCCAAACAAGAGGAAGTGGAGGCGAGAATACCCAATCGGGTAGTAAAGCTGAAAGGAATAGGAAAGGAGCGAGAACCATGCTCGAATTGTGGAAAGAACCACTTATTTGGTGTTTGTCTCGAAGAGGAAGGGGTTTGTTATAAGCTGCATGACAAGAGGGCCACATGTCACCCAATTGTCCCAACCCAAAGAAGATCTGAGGTTGATTTGCTTCGTGGATCGGTCGACCATCGCAAGTGAGAGCTGTCCAAAGAGAAATGCTGAGAAGGAAAGTGCCAATAAGGGACCCGGTAGTGGAACCTTGGCAATCCGAGGACCTGCACAGCCAGGAAGATCAACCGCCCGTACATTTAATATGCCAATGTTGGAGGCGATGGCTACTCGGAGGTGGCGGCGAGTAATGCTTGATTTCGTTTAGAAATTTAATTACTGTGAGTAATATTAGTTTGATATGGCTAAGAATTGTTTTCTTTTATAGATTCAAGTCACAAGTTAGAAATTAAGACACAATTTAATATTGTGTTGATAAAAATGAATTGATGATACAACTTTAAAAGATTGTAGAGAATAAGAAAGCGGTGATTCCGAGGACGGAATCCTTTTAAGGAGGGGTGAATGTGATAACCCGGGATTTCGAATAATCAAAATTTTACGAATAAATTTTTTTTTATTTTATTTAATATTAACTGTTAATAGTGTACTGAGAATTAGTGAGACAAGTCTCGAGAATTAGTCAATATATGTTTTGACTGAGAAATTAGAGTAGAGTTGTGCTTAACAACTTTAGAAAACCCTAACCCTAATTTTCGGATAGGGATTCGGTAGAAAATACAATTAAAATAATTGTATTATTGACTGTGTGTTTGGACTGTATAGAAATGTTGATCAATGGTTGACTGGATAAGGTTTAATATTAATAAACCTTAATAAGGGATTTAAAACCCTAATCTGAAATTTAGAAAATAAATTGTACAATTAAAACCCTAATTGTACGCCGGGAAACCCTAATTTCAAAACCGGGAATTATAAACCCTAATTAGGCAACCCTAATTTTTAATAGCATGCCTAAAGTATTCATTAAACTTAAATATGGTTAGAAATCTCTAATTATATTTTTATATGGTAACTTTCTATTTTAGAAACCCTAATTTGTGGGTTGAAAACCCTAATGACCATTTTCAACCCTAATTGTACAGTGGTGGATTTAATTGCTATAATTGCAATGTTAATCAGGAAATATAAATCCTAATTATCAAGTTAGTAGAAACCCTAATCTAATTGGGAAATCTAATTTCTAAAAATTGAAATATTATTTTTCTATTTAAAACCCTAATTTTTGGGTTATAAATTATAATGTACAAATTTGACCCTAAGTGCTAAATTAGCAATTTTAATTAGGATAAAATAGTCCTAATTAGCAAATAATGATTCATGTTTGAAATTACAAAATAATTAGGAAGCCCTAATTATAATTTAGAAATCAAAATTTTCTATTTTAAAATTTAATTAGAAAAATTTTGAAATTCAAGATTGCTAAATATGTGAGGGTTAAAAACCTAAATCCTAAATTTGTCGAAACCCTAAATTTTAGTATGCTCAAACCCTAAACCCTAAGGGTTTCATCAAATGAGAAATTCTAGAAAATTAAGGAAATGTCAAAAATGCCCTTTATGGATATTTTATTAGATTATTTGTACATTTTGCCAAATCATGAGTTGGTGAACAACTTTGTTGACTTGTGTGGCATTGAAAATCTCAGCAAATCAGCTCCATGTGCCAGCAAGATCAGATCTAACCACTAAATATGCTATATAAAAGATTCAAGAAAGAGAAAATCTATTTTAATTGCCATTTTACATGCAAGCTCTCACCAACTCTCTCTCTCACTTAAAGCTCCGAAAATCACAACTAGATCAGTCCTATAAACACCTCTTAGATCAATTATAAACATATTGGAAGGATTAGATCAAGATTTATAGCTAAAAAGGTATAACCAAGTTTTTATTTTTGATCTTTGTTGCTTGAGAAATTTTTGTGTTTATGTGTTTAAGATATTGCTAGAAGGTGTTTTTAGTGGTTATATGATGATCCATGATGGATCCATAGCACCAAAGTGAGTAAAAGTACGTTTTTCTAAAACTGTTCAAGAACAAAATCGTGGTCCGACAACCTAATGTCAAAGCGCTACCATGATCGTTACTCGTTGTTGTTTTTGTTATTTAAAAGCTTTAAGTTATAGCACGGTATATGGTCTTTTAGTCCGCGAAAAGAAATCGAGCTATTTTATGTCGAGAATCGGGAGTTATTAGCAATCAAAACAGATTGGACAAGGGCTCGACTGAGTAAAAAATGCAGGTTACCGTAAAGTGAAAACCGAAGACGACAAGTATTTTGAAGGCCTTTATCCGTGAAATTTACATGATATGTTAGTGTTATTATAACCATGTTGTAGAATGTACCTTCGGACTATAGATCCGGATCTTTAGGTATTTTAAAACATCAACAGAATCGAACATAATAGATGGTCAAACTAGACCATCCGTTCGAAAGGGAGCAGATTTCGGAAAACCCGAAGCAGATAGAAGCGATTTTTGACAACATTTGGACCGCCCAATAGATTGTGATTTGTTTGTTTTTGGATTGATTTGTTGGTATGGTATTGTTCCTTGACACATGGACCAAGGATTTAAACCATAAACTAGCATAAATAATTACCAGAACTCATAGATAATTGAGCACGAAAGTGCCTACTCGCACTGTCTGGGTTTCTGGAAAACCCAGAAAACCGTCTGACAAGATGTTTAACAGCCCAGATCATCTTGTTGTGTTGTTGTTTGATCTAAGTGTGAGTTGAATGTTGTGAGTGTTACATTTTGGCTACGATCAAACTTTAAACAAGTCCGAAACCATTTTGTCCGAGAATTAATGGCGATCAAAGTAAGCACCTTGAAGGCGTAGAAATTTGCCGTTGTTCTTGAGCTCAAGAACACCAACAATGACGCTTTGTTAATTATAGGCTATTAATGACGTTTTAATTAATTTTAATTTTAAATTACGGAAATTATAAAAATTAGAAATAAATTCTAAAAATTAGTAAAAATGGTTTTTTAAAATTATTTGAAATTATGAAAAATAATTTGACCAATTGGACTATTTTTCTTTAATATTTATAATTATTTAAATATTAAAGGTATTTAATTTATTTAATTAGTGTATTAAATAAATTAGAGAAAAAATGATTTAATATTATGAAAATCATTTTAAATAAGAAAATGTATTTAAAAATATTTTGAGTTATAAAATGTAACTTTTAATATTTTTGGAGAATTTTCATGAATAATTTAATAGTAATGATATTAGATTTATTTGATTATTAAATTAAATAAATAAGATTAAAATGATTTAAATGATTTAAAAATCATTTTAATTGAGAATAAAGTGTTAGAAAATATTTTAAATTATAAAATATAATTTTCAATATTTTTGGAGAATTTTCATTAATAAATTAATATTAATGATACTTGATTTATTTAATTATGATATTAAATAAATGAATTAAAATGATTTTATTGATTTAAAAATCATTTAACAATGAGAAAAATAGTTTTAAAATATTTTAAGTTATAAATTATGACTTTTAATATTTAGATAATAATTTCATTAATATTTATATATTAATGGTGGTGATTTAAAAATGATTTTAATTACTTTAAAATCATTTAAGTGGAATATTGTTGATTTAAAAATATTTTAAGTTATTGATAATAACTTTAATATTTTGACAAGTATATTATTAATATTTTAATATTATTAAATATTAATAATGATAAGATTATTTGATAATTAAATCATTTAAAAATGATTCGATGTTTGAAAAATTATTATAAATTATAATAATTGCTTGATAATTATTAAAAGCTTAGAAAAATATTATAATTGATAATTCACTTATCTAAATTAATATTGAAGCTTAGAGACCAAGTTTAATGGACAATCAATGTGTTAATTGTCGGATAGGGTGACCCGTAAACGAGAATGGAATGAAGTCCAACAGGATCGATATAGTTAGACTTGTTATGTGTTTATATAGGTTATAAACACCGATGTGGCTATGTGGTAATGTGCCTAGGAGAAGTTTATTTGTGAACTAAATTGTTACGTGTTATGAATAATTGTGCTAATTGTAAGACCGATATTATTGGTTATAGGTCTTTCAAAGCAGATAAGTATTTTTGTGTAGTCTGTAATCAAAGTGGAAGAGGCAAGTTCCCTAACTCAACCTTGAGTTATATTTATTCAATTGTTATGGTGGTTAATTATTATTGATTAAGCCACGTCCGTGGATTTATTGTTGAAATTAAATTTTTGAATTAGAAAATATATATTAGTAGAATTATTGTTATGGGATATTCATATCTGTAGAAGTTAGAATCAAGCAAGACAAATAATTTACATTTATTGTCAAATTATAATGAGAAATGTTCTAGCTAATTATTCTAGCTAGACGAAAAATTTGTTTGAACTTGATAAGTTCGAGAAGAGAATTCAATTATTATTGATAGATCGATGCCAATTATTTCGGCTAAGATCGAGAAGTAAATAGAATTTGAAATCACAGTATTTCGTTGTTAAATCAAAATCTTGATTCTGAGACTGAGAAGAACAACCTTTTATAAAAAGGGAATATCATTAAATCGTATATTCGATCATTGCGCGCGACTTAAATATTATGCATAATATAGGGTATAATAAGCTGATCACTTGTTATACTTGGCAGAGGGTATGATTTAATCTCTTTACGGTTATCGACACACTGGGTATATCAAAGTATAACTTTGATAGTTACTCGAGAAGAGAAGTTCAAAGATCTTGTGTGATCACTCAGTATAAATCTGGAAAACAATCCACTTTGCAAATTCGTAGAATTAATTCTTGATTATTTAATTGAATATATCGTAGAACCTTGAAAGCGTTGTACCCTTTCATCATTACATTATTATGCGATTATAGAATACTTAGAAGACTTGTTATTGAATAACAATTTGTTCAAACTATTTCAAAGTTCCCGAACTTTGGTTTCATTCTATCAAAATAGATAGTCCGGTGATTTGAATACTTATACATTTATTGTATGTATTAACTTCATGGGCAAATTTGTTGCTCACCTTGCTAAATAAAACATTTCACTAGGGACGAAGTGGCGAGAAAGGTGTCTGCGAAGAAGAATAAAGGCAAAAGCGTTATAATAAACTAGTTATGATTAACATATTTATTATGTTGTATTTGTAAACCCTTTTGTATATCTAAAGGGTATGTTTGTAATGTTAAGGTTAGAGAACACAGGTAATGTATTATTAAACTCGATAAAAACTTATGTAAGATACTATCTATATAGATTATGGGTAGTTAAATGTTATTTATATTGTGGATCGTGAACACCAAACTCGGGAGTCAGGTAACCCGAATTTGGGGGCGTCCCGAGGAGTTGGTATCAAAGAGCCAGAGGTTATAAACCTTAAGTGGGGTGGGGAAAAACCCTAGGATTATAACCAAAAGCGAGATAGAGAATACTCAAATAGAGTACTAAGTGAGAGATTGCCAAAGTGCAACGATAGTGAGAAAAAGTGGGCACATAGTGTGAGAAGTTTGTCTTTGGTGAAGTACTAATCAAGTGGTTTAAACCGATTGTAGGATGTCTGGAAAAGACGAAATGAGCGCGGAGATGCTAGTGGTCATTGCACCGATTGCCCGTGAGCCCGTGCAAAGCAAACAAGAAACGAATGGTTGAGAAGTTGGGAGAAGATGAACCAATGGTTAATCTTGGGAGTGATCATGACGATTATCCTGAGATGTATCTAAGTGGAGACGAGGAGGCAGAGTCTGAGCCAGTTAAGGTGGAACTGAAGAATAAGATCAAGGTTGGTGAACAAGATCAGCTATCTGTGGAAGTCCAGGAACTCCGAAGCAAGGTATTTCTTTTGGGGGAGTTGTGGAAGACTTGAGCCAGGCGTTACGTGAAATAGCTGAGAAGAACGGAATGAGCTCGAGTATGAGTTGAAAGGATGAAGACTGAAGGTGGAGGATCGTCTGAAGGAACCAGCAAGAAAGACAAGAAGAAAAGGAAGAGAAACAAAGACAGTGACAACTCTGGAAATTCAAACCCGAAGAAGAAGCAAGCTTGTATCAAGTGTGGAAAGACTCACGCTGGAGAATGCATGATGTGGAAGAATGTATGCTTCTAACCGCAAGGTGAAGGACATATTTCTGTATTGTCCTAAGCCAAATTTGAGGAAATGTTTTCATGTGGGCAAAAGGAGGCCGCGGATTTAACAAGTGTCCCAAAGAAGAAGAAGACCGGAGAAGGCAAGTGGACTTTAGATAACTTAGATATAAGTTATAATATCTTTTAGTAGAAGCTTTTGATATTAAGCGTTGTAATATCGAGAACAATGTGTGAACATATGTAAATATATGTTTTATGAATAAAATCTTTATTTTCTATATGAATATAAGATTAAGATAAATTTGTGAGTTCTTAAAACTCATACTTATGATAAATTAATGACTCATAATTATATGAAATGCTTTGACCCCTCCTCGTGAATGGACGCCAAAGGTTCGACTAGGATAAGTTCATACACTAATATAATTGTGGCAAGTTAATGAACTCATAAAGTGTGGTAAGTTTGATGAACTGAAAATGGTAATTTGAAAATGGAGAATGTCAACTTTTTGTGTAAAGTTGGAGAATTGCAACTTTTTAAAGTTGTGAACGTTAATCCTAAAATATTTTAACGAGGATATTAAAATGTGTTAGTACTATAAGTACTTATGTGCTATTTGAATAAATATGCGATTAAATGAGAACTATGTGTTGAATTCTTATTGTGTTAAGAATTTGTGTATAGAAAGTGTATTAATATAAGATTTTTATTTAAATCGGATCATGCCGCTTAAGCGATGTAATCGGAACCAAAGAGAAGAGCAATCATAAATAATGAAGGAGGTCAAGCGGACCGATGCAGAATTTTGTGGATATCTTGGCCCAAGCTATGGAAAATAGGGCTCCAAATTTAGGAAGAGTAAGAATCACCCGGTACGATGATTGGCTAATTTCAAGGATTTTAAAGCGGTGGGACCGCTTGAATTCAAAGGGACTATGAGATCCAATCGAAGCCCAAACTTGGGTGAAAGAAATGGAGAAAGCGTTTGTGATTGCTTGGCGTGTGGCGAGAAGAGCAAAAACACGACTTTGCGACTTATCTAATGAAGGAGAAGCCAATTATTGGTGGAGACGAATCAACAAGGAGAGTGGCATACGGTGGTAGTAGTATGGACAGATTTAAGGAGTTGTTCTTTGAGAATTACTTCTCGCGAAAGTATGCAAGTTTCGGATGGAAGTTAAGTTCTTGGAACTTAAGCGGGGAGAATATATGTCTTTCAGAGTATCTTGCTAAATTCAAGCGAATTGGTACGATTTGCACCTCATCGTGGATCTGTAGCGAGAAAGGCAAGAAGATTCGAGAGCGAATTTGAAACCCGGGAATATTCAACAAGGTAAGCGGTATTGCAGATCAACACGTTTGCGGCTCTACTGGAGAAAGCGTTAATTGCTGAAGGAGGAAGCGAGGCTGCATCTCGTTTTTATCAGGAAAAGAAGAAGAAGACCAATGAGGGTGGAAATAGCGGTGGCAGTAACCCAAACAAGAGGAAGTGGAGCGAGAATACCCAATCGGGTAGTAAAACTGAAGGGAATAGGAAAGGAGCAGAACCATGCTCGAATTGTGGAAAGAACCACGCTGGTGTTTGTCTGAAGAGGAAGGGGGTTTGTTATAACTGCGGACAAGAGGGCCACATGTCACCCAATTGTCCCAACCCAAAGAAGATACAAGGTTGTTTTGCTCGTGGATCGGTGACCATCGAAGTGAAGCGTCAAAGAGAAATCTTGAGAAGGAAAGTGCCAATAAGGGACCCATTAGTGGAACCTTGGCAATCCGAGGACTCGCTGACCCGAGGGAAGATCAACCGGCCGTACATTTAACATGCCAGTTATTTGGAGGCGATGGCTACTCCGGAGGTGGCGGCAGGTAACGATTTCGTTTAGAAATTTAATTACGCGAGTAATATTAGTTTGATATGGCTAAGAATTGTTTTCTTTTATAGATTCAAGTCACAAGTTAGAAATTAAGACACAATTTAATATTGTGTTGATAAAAATGAATTGATGATACAACTTTAAAAGATTGTAGAGAATAAGAAAGCGGTGATTCCGAGGACGGAATCCTTTTAAGGAGGGGTGAATGTGATAACCCGGGATTTCGAATAATCAAAATTTTACGAATAAATTTTTTTATTTTATTTAATATTAACTGTTAATAGTGTACTGAGAATTAGTGAGACAAGTCTCGAGAATTAGTCAATATATGTTTTGACTGAGAAATTAGAGTAGAGTTGTGCTTAACAACTTTAGAAAACCCTAACCCTAATTTTCGGATAGGGATTCGGTAGAAAATACAATTAAAATAATTGTATTATTGACTGTGTGTTTGGACTGTATAGAAATGTTGATCAATGGTTGACTGGATAAGGTTTAATATTAATAAACCTTAATAAGGGATTTAAAACCCTAATCTGAAATTTAGAAAATAAATTGTACAATTAAAACCCTAATTGTACGCCGGGAAACCCTAATTTCAAAACAAGAATTATATAAACCCTAATTAGGCAACCCTAATTTTTTAATAGCATGCCTAAAGTATTCATTAAACTTAAATATGGTTAGAAATCTCTAATTATATTTTTATATGGTAACTTTCTATTTTAGAAACCCTAATTTGTGGGTTGAAAACCCACAATGACCATTTTCAACCCTAATTATACGTTGGTGGATTTAATTGCTATAATTGCAATGTTAATCGTGAAATATAAATCCTAATTATCAAGTTAGTAGAAACCCTAATCTAATTGGGAAATCTAATTTCTAAAAATTGAAATATTATTTTCTATTTAAAACCCTAATTTTTGGGTTATAAATTATAATGTACAAATTTGACCCTAAGTGCTAAATTAGCAATTTTAATTAGGATAAAATAGTCCTAATTAGCAAATAATGATTCATGGTTGGGAAATTACAAAATAATTAGGAAGCCCTAATTATAATTTAGAAATCAAAATTTTCTATTTTAAAATTTAATTAGAAAATTTTTGAAATTCAAGTTGCTAAATATGTGAGGGTTAAAAACCTAAATCCTAAATTTGTCGAAACCCTAAATTTTAGTATGCTCAAACCCTAAACCCTAAGGGTTTCATCAAATGAGAAATTCTAGAAAATTAAGGAAATGTCAAAAATGCCCTTTATGGATATTTTATTAGATTATTTGTACATTTTGCCAAATCATGAGTTGGTGAACAACTTTGTTGACTTGTGTGGCATTGAAAATCTCAGCAAATCAGCTCCATGTGCCAGCAAGATCAGATCTAACCACTAAATATGCTATATAAAAGATTCAAGAAAGAGAAAATCTATTTTAATTGCCATTTTACATGCAAGCTCTCACCAACTCTCTCTCTCACTTAAAGCTCCGAAAATCACAACTAGATCAGTCCTATAAACACCTCTTAGATCAATTATAAACATATTGGAAGGATTAGATCAAGATTTATAGCTAAAAAGGTATAACCAAGTTTTTATTTTTGATCTTTGTCATTTGAGAAATTTTGTGTTTATGTGTTTAAGATATTGCTAGAAGGTGTTTTTAGTGGTTATATGATGATCCATGATGGATCCATAGCACCAAAGTGAGTAAAAGTACGTTTTTCTAAAAGCTGTTCGGTTAACAAAATCTGTGGTCTGACAACCTAATGTCAGGCGCCACAGATCGTTACTCGTTTGTTGTTTTTGTTATTTAAAAGCTTTAAGTTATAGCCTGGTATATGGTCTTTAGTCTGCAAAAGAAATCAGAGCTATTTTATGTCAGAATCAGGAGTTATTAACGGTCAAAAACCGTTGACCGGGCTTGACCGAGTAAAAAATCTGGGTTACCCAGAAAGTGAAAAACCGAACCTGACAAGTATTTTGAAGGCCTTTATCTGACAGAATTTACATGATATGTTAGTGTTATTATAACCATGTTGTAGAATGTACACTGGACTATAGATCTGGATCTTTAGGTATTTTAAAACATCAACAGACCGAACATAATAGATGGTCAAACTAGACCATCCGTTCAAGGGAACAGTTTCTGGAAAACCCAGAAACAGTAGAAGCAGTTTTTTTGACAACATTTGACCGTCCAATAGATTGTGATTTGTTTGTTTTTGGATTGATTTGTTGGTATGGTATTGTTCCTTGACACATGGACCAGGGATTTAAACCATAAACTAGCATAAATAATTACCAGAACTCATAGATAATTGAGCACGAAAGTGCTATCAATGTATCGGGTTTCGGAAAACCCGAGAAACCGCCCGACAAGATGTTTAATGACTGAGATCATCTTGTTGTGTTGTTGTTTGATCTAAGTGTGAGTTGAATGTTGTAGTGTTACATTTTGGCTACACGATCAAACTTTAAACAAGTCCAGAAACCATTTTGTCTGAGAATTAATGGCAGTCAAAAGAAGACTTGAGTCGCTTGGAATGCCGTTGTTCTTGAGCTCAAGAACACCAACAGCGACGCTTTGTGTCGCTATAGGCTATTAGCGACAGTTTTAATTAATTTTAATTTGAAATTCTCGAAATTAATAAAATTAGAAATAAATTCTAAAAATTAGTAAAATGGTTTTAAAAATTATTTGAAATTATGAAAATAATTTCGATTAATTCGACTATTTTTCTTTAATATTTATAATTATTTAAATATTAAAGGTATTTAATTTATTTAATTAGTGTATTAAATAAATTAGAGAAAAATGATTTAATATTATGAAAAATCATTTTAAATAAGAAAATGTATTTAAAAATATTTTGAGTTATAAAATGTAACTTTTAATATTTTTGGAGAATTTTCATGAATAATTTAATAGTAATGATATTAGATTTATTTGATTATTAAATTAAATAAATAAGATTAAAATGATTTAAATGATTTAAAAATCATTTTAATTGAGAATAAAGTGTTAGAAAATATTTTAAATTATAAAATATAATTTTCAATATTTTTGGAGAATTTTCATTAATAAATTAATATTAATGATACTTGATTTATTTAATTATGATATTAAATAAATGAATTAAAAATGATTTTATTGATTTAAAATCATTTAACAATGAGAAAAATAGTTTAAAAATATTTTAAGTTATAAATTATGACTTTTAATATTTAGATAATAATTTCATTAATATTTATATATTAATGGTGGTGATTTAAAATGATTTTAATTACTTTAAAAATCATTTAAGTGGAATATTGTTGATTTAAAAATATTTTAAGTTATTGATAATAACTTTAATATTTTGACAAGTATGTTATTAATATTTTAATATTATTAAATATTAATAATGATAAGATTATTTGATAATTAAATCATTTAAAAATGATTCTGATGTTTGAAAAATTATTATAAATTATAATAATTGCTTGATAATTATTAAAAGCTTAGAAAAATATTATAATTGATAATTCACTTATCTAAATTAATATTGAAGCTTAGAGACTAGAAGTTTAATGGACAATCAATGTGTTAATTATGGGACAGGTGACCGAATCGAGAATGGACCGAAGTCCAACGGTGATCGATATAGTTAGACTTGTTATGTGTTTATATAGGTTATAAACACTGATGTGGCTATGTGGTAATGTGCCTAGGAGAAGTTTGACTGTGAACTACAGTGTTACGTGTTATGAATAATTGTGCTAATTGTAAGACCGATATTATTGGTTATAGGTCTTTCGAAAGCAGATAAGTATTTTGTGTAGCTGTAATCAGCGGAAGAGGCAAGTTCCCTAACTCAACCTTGAGTTATATTTATTCAATTGTTATGGTGGTTAATTATTATTGATTAAGCCACGTCCAGGGATTTATTGTTGAAATTAAATTTTCGAATTAGAAAATATATATTCGTAGAATTATTGTTATGGGATATTCATATCTGTAGAAGTTAGAATTGGCAGTACAAATAATTTCTGTTTATTGTCAAATTATAATGAGAAATGTTCTAGCTAATTATTCTAGCTAGACGAAAAATTTGTTTGAACTTGATAAGTTCGAGAAGAGAATTCAATTATTATTGATAGATCGATGCCAATTATTTTGGCTAAGATCGAGAAGTAAATAGAATTTGAAATCACAGTATTTCGTTGTTAAATCAAAATCTTGATTCTGAGACTGAGAAGAACAACCTTTTATAAAAAGGGAATATCATTAAATCGTATATTCGATCATCAAGCGTGACTTAAATATTATGCATAATATAGGGTATAATAAGTCGATCACTTGTTATACTTGCAGAGGGGTATGATTTAATCTTTACGGTTATCTCGATACACTGGGTATATCAAAGTATAACTTTGATAGTTACTACTCGAGAAGAGAAGTTCAAAGATCTTGTGTGATCACTCAAGATAAATCGGAAAACAATCCACTTTGCAAATTCGTGAGAATTAATTCTTGATTATTTAATTGAATATATCGTAGAACCTTGAAAGCGTTGTACCCTTTCATCATTACATTATCATGCAAAGATAGAATACGAGAAGACTTGTTATTGAATAACAATTTGTTCAAACTATTTCAAAGTTCCCCGAACTTTGGTTTCATTCTATCAAAATAGATAGTCTGGTGATTTGAATACTTATACATTTATTGTATGTATTAACTTGCGGGGCAAATTTGTTGCTCACCCTTGCTAAATAAAACATTTCAGCTAGGGACGAAGTGGCAGAAGGTGCTGCGAAGAATAAAGGCAAAGGCGTTATAATAAACTAGTTATGATTAACATATTTATTATGTTGTATTTGTAAACCCTTTTTGTATATCTAAAGGGTATGTTTGTAATGTTAAGGTTAGAGAACCTGGGTAATGTATTATTAAACTCTGATAAAAACTTATGTAAGATACTATCTATATAGATTATGGGTAGTTAAATGTTATTTATATTGTGGATCGTGAACACCAAACCTGGAGTCGGTAACCCGAATTTGGGGCGTCCAGAGTTGGTATCTCGAGTATGAGGTTATAAACCTTAAGTGGGGTGGGGAAAAACCCTAGGATTATAACTAAAAGCGAGATAGAGAATACTCAAATAGAGTACTAAGTGAGAGATTGCCAAAGTGCAACGATAGTGAGAAAAAAGTGGGCACATAGTGTGAGAAGTTTGTACTGGTGAAGTACTAATCAAGTGGTTTAAACTGATTGTAGGATGTCTGGAAAAGACGAAATGAGTGCGGAGATGCTAGTGGCTGTTGCACAGTGCCAGTAGCCGGTGTGCCAGCGCAAAACGAATCGGTTGAGAAGTTGGGAGAAGATGAACCAATGGTTAATCTTGGGAGTGATCATGACGATTATCCCGAGATGTATCTAAGTGGAGCGAGGAGGCGAGTGCGAGCAGTTAAGGTGGAACTAAAGAATAAGATCAAGGTTGGTGAACAAGATCATTTATCTGTGGAAGTCCAGAACTCAAAGCAAGGTATTTCTTTTGGGGAGTTGTGGAAGGCGGGCAAGGCGTTACGTGAAATGACGAGAAGAACGGAATGAGCTCTGTATGCAGTTGAAAGGATGAAGACCGAAGGTGGAGGATCGTCTCAAGGAACCAACCAAGAAAGACAAGAAGAAAAGGAAGAAACAAAGACAATGACAACTCTGGAAATTCAAACCCGAAGAAGAAGCAAGCTTGTATCAAGTGTGGAAAGACTCACGCTGGAGAATGCATGATGTGGAAGAATGTATGCTTCAACTGCAAGCAGGAAGGACATATTTCTCTGCATTGTCCTAAGCCAAATTTGAGGAAATGTTTTTCATGCGGCAAGCAAGTAACGGATTTAACAAGTGTCCCAGCAAGAAGAAGACTGGAGAAGGCAGTGGACTTTAGATAACTTAGATATAAGTTATAATATCTTTTGGTAGAAGCTTTTGATATTAAGCGTTGTAATATCGAGAACAATGTGTGAACATATGTAAATATATGTTTTATGAATAAAATCTTTATTTTCTATATGAATATAAGATTAAGATAAATTTGTGAGTTCTTAAAACTCATACTTATGATAAATTAATGACTCATAATTATATGAAATGCTTTGAACCCCTCAGCGAATGGACGCCAAAGGTCTGACTAGGATAAGTTCATACACTAATATAATTGTGGCAAGTTAATGAACTCATAAGTGTGGTAAGTTTGATGAACTGAAAATGGTAATTTGAAAATGGAGAATGTCAACTTTTGTGTAAAGTTGGAGAATTGCAACTTTTTAAAGTTGTGAACGTTAATCCTAAAATATTTTAACAGGATATTAAAATGTGTTAGGTACTTATAAGTACTATGTGCTATTTGAATAAATATGCGATTAAATGAGAACTATGTGTTGAATTCTTATTGTGTTAAGAATTTGTGTATAGAAAGTGTATTAATATAAGATTTTATTTAAATCGAGATCATGCCGCCTAAGCGCATGAATCGGAACCAAAGAGAAGAGCAATCAGAATAATGAAGGAGGTCAGTTTGGACGATGCGAGAATTTTGTGGATACGCGCCCAAGCTATGGAAAATATAGGGCTCCACTAGGGGAAGAGTAAGGAATCACCAAGCCACGTTGGCTAATTTCAAGGATTTAAAGCGGTGGGACCGCCGTAATTCAAGGGGACTACAGATCCAATGAAGCCCAAACTTGGGTGAAAGAAATGGAGAAAGCGTTTGTGATTGCAAGCGTGTGGCGTAAGAGCAAAAGACGACTTTGCGACTTATCTAATGAAGGAGAAGCCAATTATTGGTGGGAGACGAATCAAGCAGAGAAGTGAGTACAGTGATGAGTAGCATGGACCATTTAAGGAGTTGTTCTTTGAGAATTACTTCTCGCCGAGTATGCAAGTTTCGGATGGAAGTTAAGTTCTTGGAACTTAAGCGAGGAGAATATGTCTGCTTTGAGTATCTTTGCTAAATTCAACGAATTGGCACGATTTGCACCTCATCGTGGATCGTGAAGTTTAGAAAGGCAAGAAGATTCGAGAACCGATGAAACCGTGAATATTCAACAAGGTAAGCAGTATTGCAGATCAACACGTTTGCGGCTCTCACCGAGAAAGCGTTAATTCTTTGAAGGAGAAGCGAGGCCGCATCTCGTTTTTATCAGAAAAGAAGAAGAAGACCAATGAGGGTGGAAGCGGTGGTGGCGTGAACTCCAAACAAGAGGAAGTGGGCGAGAATACCCAATCGGGTAGTAAAACTGAAGGGAATAGGAAAGGAGCAGAACCATGCTAGAATTGTGGAAAGAACCACACTGGTGTTTGTCTGAAGAGGAAGGGGGTTTGTTATAACTGCGGACAAGAGGGCCACATGTCACCCATTTGTTGCTCACCCTTGCTAAATAAAACATTTCAGCTAGGGACAAAGTGGCAGAAGGTGCTGCGAAGAATAAAGGCAAAGGCGTTATAATAAACTAGTTATGATTAACATATTTATTATGTTGTATTTATAAACCCTTTTTGTATATCTAAAGGGTATGTTTGTAATGTTAAGGTTAGAGAACCTGGGTAATGTATTATTAAACTCTGATAAAAACTTATGTAAGATACTATCTATATAGATTATGGGTAGTTAAATGTTATTTATATTGTGGATCGTGAACACCAAACTCGGGAGTCAGGTAACCCGAATTTGGGGGCGTCACAAAAGATCATTAACAAGGAATGATCTGTGGCTTCTGACATTTGGTTGTCAGACTACATTTTGAGTTCAAGAACAGTTTTTTTGAAAAACATGGTTTTTACCCACTTTGATGCTATGGATCCATGATGGATCACCATAGATCATCTAAAAATATCATATAACACTTATATAAACATAAAAAAACACAAATATGAACATAGCATACAAGATCTAGGTTGAGATAGGGTTTATACCTTTTTTAGTCTAAGCTTTGATCTAGATCTCCTAAACTGAACTTGATGTTTCTAGATGTTATAATATGACTGAAATACTTACGGAATTTGGAGGTCTTGGTGAGAGAATAAGTGGTTAAGAGTTAGAGAGAAAAATGAGCAAAATACTAGACATTCTCTCTCTCTAATCTTTTATAACCACATGGTGCAATGAATTTTACTTGTATAGTTGGTGATCTAGGTTGAGTTATTGGAGCTTTGAGTCACAAAGTCAAGCAATTAGGTCACCAACTAAAGTTGCTAGCAATTTCTACAAGTCACCAATTAAAGAAATGAAAAAGGGCATTTTGGTCTTTAGCATTGTATTTTTAATGGCATACTTGACATTTGTACAAACCCTTAGGGTTTAACCCTTAGGTTTTAAAACTTTATTTTCTTAAATTTCCAATTAGGGTTTTAATTAGAAAAATCAAAATTTTAAAACTATAATTAAGATTTCCTAATTATATTAGGGTTTCCTAATCACACCAACATTTAATAAACACATTAAGCTTGCCAAATAGGATTAGGGTTTCCTAATTTAGGGTTTAGGAATCCCGAATATGAAATTAGGGTTTCCTGACTTTCGATTAGGGTTTCTAACTGCGCTTTAGGGTTTCTAATCTTGAGATTAGGGTTTCTAATCTCTTATTAGGGGTTACAAATTTTAAATCCTATCAAGTCAATCGTTGGTCATTAACTCAACACAATTATTCAAATTATATTTTCTACCAAATCCCTTTCCAGAAATTAGGGTTAGGGTTTCTAAAGTTGTTAAGCACAAATTTACTTTAATTTCTCAATAAATACACAAATTGACCATACCTTGAGACTCGTATCATAGATACACAGTACAATATTAACAATCAATGTCAATATTAAATAATAAAAAAAATTATTCGTAAAATTTGGATTATTCGAAATCCTCAGTTATTACAAGTGAAACACTCAGCTATAGGGACCTCCGCCTGTATGGATTGATACCATCGCCGTCTTTGTGGGTAGGTATCTAATCCTAACACACTCACCAGACGTAAGCATGGAAACCTCTCATAGGCCAGTAAGGCGCCAACACAAAGGCAAACATCTCTTTGTCGACCAACACTCTTAACTCAGATATATGGAAATTACAAGAGAAATACTCACCAGCAGAAATGGGTAAAATCCTAGCCAAGCCTCTGTCAAGCCCTGCGAACGCATGCGCATTCCCCTGAGGAAATTGGAAAACGTGTAAAAACCCCAATCATACTCTCCAATACGGTCCACGTGTCGTGTGGCGCTGATCAAAGAGAATGACACCGTAGAAGAGTTATCAGCTATGAAGCAGCCCCTAATGATCATCAGGAACAATCGCCAAAGAATGCGATCCCTGACTCTCACATCAGCGGGTATGGGCTCACTCAACACCCCACTCATAGCATCTATGCTCAAAGGACCTGTACGAATAGTCCTGCCCTTGAGCGCCTCCGTCGGAACTCCTAGCAAGGATCTGACGGTAGTAGGGGTAATATCCGCTGTACAAGGCACCAGTACCGCTCCAAACTCCATACCTGTAATAAACCAACAATCCATCAGCGTCATCATCACCTCACAGTCCAACAAATGGAGTGACTGAGTCTGGTGAAACCATCGCTCAGACAATGCCCTAAGGTAACCCCAGGGACAACAGCGGGGAAGGATGGAAAAGAAAGCTCCAAATCCCCAGTCATGCACGATCGTTCTATAGTCAGGATACAGAGCCTAGTACATGGAATAAATGCTGAACTAGTTCCCTCTAGGCTATGTAAAGCCAGGAACCTACATCACAAAGCAGATTAACATCAGAATCCATTATTCCTCATCAATAGGAAAAAAGGAAGATCAAAATCAAGCTTTATACCTCGTTTGCATGCAAGTAAACTGAGGTGTGTCAACTCAAATCACCCAGAAGCTCTGGGTTCACCACCTGAATACTCAAGATGTCCCTCCAGGGAACATGTGCAGCAGGAGTGGGAGCCTTAACCGGTACATCCTCCTCCTCCTCCTCCACATCCGATACATTAACCCAAACAGGACGTATTACCGCCTCTTCCAAACGACGAGGTTGTCTAATGGAACGGGGTCGAGGTACTTTAGAAGCCCTCCTCCGCACACCAGAAGTGGTCCTACGGGAACTACTCGGCTGATCCGGATTCATATATCTGAACAACAAGTCTCCAAATCACCTCAAAAAAGGTGTGGTAAATTCTTATCTGGAACTTTTCAAAATGTAGTTTTATGACTACATGCATGCATGCATTATTTTAACATACATCTACAGTAGAGTTAAAAATGCATGAAAACCCAATGCCTACATTTTGGAAAAAAATTTCCAGTCCCCTTTGTAAATAGAACTATCCACATGCACATAGGCATGACTAGGTGGCCATTCAGTAGCACACCTACCCACAGTCATAAAAATCCTACATGCATCAGTATATCAAAGTAAAAAATCTGTAAGGGTAACCTAATTACCAAGATTATTTTGCTTTTTTTTCACCTTTGCTCATTTGTCCTCAAATAGGATAAGAAATAACAGAAAAATGTGTCAGTTTGACTTTTTCAAAAGTCAAAATTTTTCACATTAGTATGTTCAGCATGGTTTAATACTAACATTTACTATGTTGAATATTTTTTATCAAGTCATTTAAGAATGCATAATCACTACTATGTGTTTAAATGCATTTCATGTGATAAGTCATTTTCCAACGGAAAAACTGGAAAAGAAGACATGCATACGTTACCAGGACAGTGTAAAACACTTGTACGATGACAAAATTTGCATAAAGTTGTCTGAACTCAGCAGATCTGAAGAAGAGCTCTCAGATTACCTTTGCGACGCAGCTTGAAAATGACTTGGGAAAGTAACCAGCCCATTTAAGGGCAGTCATGGTTGGCCGCAGGTCCACATGTGGCTGCTGTAGGTGTACCTACGGCATCCCTATGTGGGTCCCACCCCTCTGGCTCGGTCCAGTTTGAGTTGCAAAGGAGTTCTTACAAGCTAAAAAGGCCAAATCATGAATAAAAACGCTACGTGATTGAGCAGAATAGCCTGAAATCCTAGTTTTCACAGGTCAAGTTGCGGCTTTACATATCACTCATTGGTCTTCGGCCAAACACAGGGTACACTATACCGATGATCTCAGCTATTGCAAATTACATTCGATAATACCTCACGAAGGTCCAATGCCGTCAATTCAGAGTCGTACCCCTAAAACCTTTTCCCCAATGGATTTTCATACAACCATTGATGCACATGTCAACGAAGGTCAAGAAGCCTTAACATTATCCCCAGCAGGGATCTCATCCTTTGATACACATGTCAATGAAGGTCAGCCAACCCTGACAACACCGACTATTTGCAGTAACTCCAACAGAGCAGTGGAAAGACCTGGCGGTACAAACCAGGGAAGAACATCTTCATCGGGGAGGACCGATAATGGAATATGTTATACATATCCTCAACAGATAAAGCTCTATCCCCATAGAATCTCTTGTACATAAGAGATGCATCTTCAGGATAAAGTCTGTATCAAGGATTCATGACTTTGGTGATAACCCCAACGTCAACAATCCTAAAGATTCCTGGTAGCTGTGGATCACACGTCCTTGACAATTTATCAGGCTACTTATTTAATGCTCCCCTGGTAGAAGCAACAGGGAGCCGGCAATTATCTCATCGTGTTGGAGAACAATCCAACAAACCACATACATTTGCATTATACATTGCATCATAATCATCTTGTCGTATTTTAAGTGTCTAGTATTCTTTATCATATCCATGCCATTGTATTGCATGATTATGATAAAGAGGGGCATCTGTAGACACTCAAAATTTTCTGCCTACCTGTTACTAACATTGAAGGAAGCGCGAAATCTTCTTTCAGAGATAACCCTGGAAGACAGCTCAGCTTAATCCCGGAAATACCACCAAAAGTTTAGTTTTTATCCCAAAAAACAAACCGGTAGTATCATTTCCGCACCTCAGAGATAACCCCAGGGATAGCAGTGCATATACCAGAAATTCCACCGGAGAAGACCGATTCATCTTGGAGATAACCCCGAGATGATCAGTCCCAATCCCAAAAACAACACCGGGAAAGACAATGTCAACCTTGGAGATAATCCCAAGGAGTGCAATTGCAGTTCCAGAGATAACCCCGGAGATGCTCGTTTCAACCCATGCAGACAACTTCAACTTCGGGACTCACACCAAGGCACTCAACTCCCAAACCCGGAGATAACCCCGGGAGGACAGGCACACATCAGAAACAACCCTGAGGGCATTCAGCATTTACAGCAACCCAATCTCAAAGATAACCCTGAGCAACGTCTACTTTATCAGCCAAAATCGGAGATAACCCTAGTGAAGGGCAAAATCATCAAATTTCCACCTCAACCCCATATGGCACCATCTCAACAAACAAACAGTTAAGATACATTCTACACAACAATATCCCACAAGATCTAAGGAGTTGCAATCCCGAGTGACTACTACGCAAGGCAAAACACCGGATAAAATTTGAAGCTTGAAGACATAGGACATGGTTCCATCTTCCTGACTTTGTACAACCTTTAATCCTATGTTATTGCGTAGCTCTCGACAACAGCAGTCCAAAACAGGTTGTATGCACCTCAATCGGATGCTCAGATTGAAGTTCTGCAAGTTTGAGTGGACATCACGTTGCACGCGTGCAAGTACTTCGAGACGGCGGGACCATGGTCACGGGGAACCCGAGGCGGCCAGCAGTGCATCTCATGGTACTTCTGAGGTACCTGGAGCTCCCCCCTCTATAAACAGAGGGCTTGGGGTGGCCATATTCAAGAGAAGAAAGGCGAGAAAGCCCTGTCCAATTTGCTCTATGCACACCCTATATTGAGTGCTTTCTCATTTTAAACACTTGTGAGCTCACATATAGCTACTTTTTTTACCAGCAGGAGCCAAGTGTTCATCCACTTAAAGCTATAGAAGTATTCTTTGGTAGTCCACTATAAGCCTTCTTACACACTTTAAAGCCTTTCTTTTCATCTTTGCACACACTCTTCTTCACATTGAGAGTCGTGTTGTGTGTGTATGCCCGGACTTCGGTCCTTAGTTTTCATTTCTATTTGTATATATATACTTATATATATATATATATATATATATATATATACATTGATGTCCCGCCTGGAGTTTACTTCGTGGTGGTTGATCGCATTTATTGCTTTATTTATATTTATGATCCCCCATAGAGGTTCTTCGTGGTGGTTGATCATGTTTCTATATATATATTTACCGCTTTTATATATTTATATTTCTGATCCCCCATGGAGGTTCTTCGTGGTGGTTGATCATGTCTCTATATATATATTTACCGCTTTTATATATTTACTCTTCCGATCCCCCATAGAGGTGTTTCGTGGTGGTTGATCATGTCTGTATATGTAAGACCCCGAATTTTATGAAATAAAAGTATTCAATTTTCTTATAATTATTATTTTATTTAGTAAATGGTTAAATTGATAAAAGGATTAAAGTTAAGGGTGATATGTGAAAAATTTTCAAAGTAACGCAAGTTGTTATAAAATATTCGTTTGGTCGGAGAATATTCTTTTTGTCAGGGACTATTCATACGACGACATAATCATTGGTGGACCCCACTACAGAATTATTGTCGTAGTTAGAAAACGACAAAAATATCTTTTTATGAAAATAACGACGGAAATTTTACCGTTAACTGTTGAAATACCCGATAATAAAAGTACAGTAATACGCGTGGTTGCATAGTAGCACACGGTATTGATTATTGATGCTTACGTGAGAAGTCACTCAGTTATACTCAATTATTGCTACAGTAGTTACTATTCAATATTTTATTTTATTGATTGAATAATTGCTACGTTGATATTTTATATTATTGATTCAATAACTGTCATTGCATAATATTTCAAATTATCAAATCAATAATTCATATTATTTGAATAATATTATTAGATAGCATTATTGACAATGTCTAGAAAGTTCCGTCGAGGAAAGGGGTTTGGTCACCTAATTGCGCGCTAATAGGGAGAAATCCTTATCAGAAAGCCCCATCTTTCCTGGGAATGACCTGATTGTCAATATTGTAGTTCTGTAATATTATTTGTGAATAATAAATTATTGATATATATGATAAGAAAATATTTATTTAATATGGATTTAAACTGATGAATGTTTAGCATGTAACATTTGTTGAAAGTTGGTATTTTATCTTTTTTAATAAAATAATTCATTCAAATATATTATTATAATATTACATTATAGTCGTACGATGTGATTATATAATAGTATGATTTTTAATGTGAATGGTAGCATTATTATAGTAAATTCATGGTATAAAAGTAAAACGAGGTGGAAGAGAACAAATTGAATTTGAATTCTGATGATGTAAACAATGATGTCATCAGAACGATGAGGTAAGCAATGATGTCATCGGAACGATGAGGTAAGTAATGATGTCATATGATCGATGATGTAAGCGATGATGTCATAAATTATAGCAAAAAGACTATTTTACCCTTACTACCTTGAGCCTATAAATAGAAGCTCATTTCTTCATTATTTTCCGCGAATTCATTCAAGCTATAGAGAAAGTATAGAGAGAATAAGAGAGAAAGAAGAAGAGTATTCTGTTACTACACTATTGTAGTATCCAATCTCCTACTAAGGTAAGGGGTATTATTTCTTTCGTATTCATGAAGAGAGTTATTTCTTTCAATACTCGTAAGGGTTGTTATTCCATTCTTTATTATTCTGTTGGAATAACCTGTCTACGTGGACTACCGCATGCATGGTGAAATTCTTTTGTTATTCTATTCTTTATTATTCTATGAGAATAACCTGTCTACGCGGACTACCGCATGTCTGGTGAATAACCTTTCGTATTCATTTGTTATTAAATTATAGAAATGATCTGTCTACGTGGACTACCGCATGACAATTGAAAATCTATTTGCAGTTTCGTAAATTGTTCATTTCAGATTCCTAAATTTAAACTTACTATGGTAAGTATTGCTTCTATAATTCCTGAAATTAGTAGAATATCCTTGATATTTGCGCTTCATCCAGTATCTTTTCATGAAAATATTATTCTGAGCATTCTTGATAAGTTTTAACCTTTTAATGCCAGAGTACTATTCACGGGGTACTATTCTCGAAGTACTATTCTCGGGGTACTATTCACTCGGGATACTATTCATGACAAAAATTGATTTTTTTTTCCGGTCCAAATCAATTTTGATACAATATTATTCTTGAATTTTACTCCACAAAGCAGTATCATGTTGAAATTTTGGACTTTATTGAATTCTGGATAAATTAAATTATAAATCTTTAAAATTTATCCTTTGTTTTCATTTAATTGAATTCTTATATCATTATCATCATCCTCATGTTTATATTGTTATGAAAGTCATCTTTGGCCTGTAGTGCATAGATAGACTATTGATTGGTATGATTATGACCAGGAATCATTCGGTATAATCATGACATGAAATGTTACAAATGACGTGATAAAAGTCCCCATTGGCCCGTAGTGCATTGATGGACAGATGTTGAGATGAACATAACCATTGGTGATAATAATGAATATCCTTAGCCCGTAGTGCATGGATAATTCAGTGATGTGAATTATTTATTAAGCTGAGTCTCAGCGATAAAATTTATGATAAACCTTTTAAATCATAGAAGATATTAGATATCATGCTCTACTTGACTCTTCTAAGGGTATGCTTGTTCCGTTGCAGTTGTTGATCTAAAACTTGTTGTCTATTGTATTATATCAGTTGTTATACTGTTAAAGGCTAAGGATAATTTATTCTATATTATCTTAGTCATAATAATTCTGATTGGGCTAGTTGAGCTCACCCTTTGCATTCATTGTTCTTTTCAGGAAATGAGAATATAGCTAGGACTAGTCGGGGAATAGTGACGGTCCAGATGTTTGCATTAGTAGTCCTCACTATTTTGTGAAATAGTGTGATAATTAATGTATTGAGGACTTATTTTGAGTTTAAATATTGTCTAGAAGATAATATTTGTATTAAAACTCACAGCTTATGTTGTATATTTAAGTTTGTATTTGTATTTTGTACCATGTATGTGGCGACTCAGAATGGGTGATGTATACCTATTTTGGGGGCGTCACAGTATATATATATATATATATATATATATATATAGCTTTTATATATATAACTGCTTACTGTTTTTCATATAAACTGCGGCATCATGTGAGCCTAGGAATCATGTGATCACAAATTAGATCTCTTGAATCTAGATTGATTTCCATGATGGACATTTTCAAATTTATGTGACTTATTGTAAATTATTCACGGTGTTTGAATTTCCTTAGATGGCTTTCATGCCCATGAGGGAGTTCGACCTTTGCTACATATTATTTTCTAGAAGATGCTTCGCATCTCGAAAATAAAAGCAATCAAGCCGAACATTTAATAATAAAATGGAAGTATCAAAGGCCTCAATTATTATTGAGCACAGGGTTTGAAAAACCTCTTTCATAAAATCTCATTGCTATATCTTGTTTAAAATTAAATTTTTATACAAATTCAAACCCTTTGTATATAGGTGCGAACGAGGCATAGCACTACTTCCAAATAATAACACATTGACCCACACATACACACATATTCATATAACAGTTTCTTAAAAAGTGGCAGTCACCGTGGTAACACGGATGTCGGGGGGTGCCTAACACCTTTCCTCCGCATAATCAAACCCCCGAACTCAAATGAATCTCGGTTTCACAGACCTGTTTAGAAGTGTCACATCAGTGGATCAATGTGAAAACCTTTTCTCGGATGCATTGGTGCAACTAGTTAAAAACACCAACTGGTGACTCATACAGTCAAATTGTTGACATATACATGTTGGACCTTTTTTCACTTATTTTTTCAAACAAATCTCACCTAACATGAGAACACCAAAGAACAAGAACATAAAAAGGAACAAATAAAAATCCCGACGTTGACACTATTGTTGTAAGCGAATTCCACCAAAGGTAGATGTTCATCCCAACTCCCCTTGAAATCCATAATGCAATATATTAACATATCTTCTAACATTTAAATTATCTGTTCACTTTGCTCATCCGTTTGAGGATGATAAGCTATACTCAACCTCAACTGCATTCACATTTGCTCTTGAAAACTCCTCCAGAAATTTGATGTGAATCGTGGATCACGATCTGACACAATCGAAATAGGTACTCCATGTCTTGAAATAATTTATTTGACATAAAGTTTAGCCAATTACTCTAGATTATACCTAACCCCTATCGATAAAAAAGTATGCTAATTTTGTCAAACGATCTACTATTATCTAGATAGCGTCGTATCCCTTCCTCGTCATTGGAAGTCCCACCACAAAGTCCATCGTGATATGCTCCCATTTCCACTCTGGAATCTTTAGTGATTGCAATAATCCATTTAGTCGTTGGTGCTCTACCTTAACTTTCTGACAAGTTAAGCACTTACTAACATATTTTGCTATCTCTCTCTTCATATTTGGCCACCAAAAGTTATGTCAAAGGTCTTAATACATCTTAGTACTACCTGGATGTATCAAGTCCCTCGAACTATGGGCATCTCCCATTAGATCTTCTTTTAATTCCGCATCACCTGAAACCCAAATTCTTCCTTCAAAACGAAGTAATCCTTCTTTATCAAGGTTATACCTAGTCTTCTCTTCATCCTCCATTCTCTTCTTCAATTTCTCACACTGCTTGTTACTTAGTTGCACTTCCTTAACTCATTCCACTATCGTTGGTCAAGTCTCCATTGTGAATAACATCTCTACCGATTCACTCGGAAATTTAAATTCTAGTTCCATTCTTTCCATCTCCGTTACTAACTCATTCTGAGTCGTTAACATTGGTAGCTTTTCCCTACCCTTCGTACTTAATGCATCAGCCACCGCGTTTGTTTTTCCTGGATGATATAAGATATCACAATCGTAATCTTTTATCAATTATAACCACCTCTTCTGCCTCATATTCAACTCCTTCTGTATGAAGATATATTTCAGACTTTTATGGTCCGTGTATATCTCACACTTCTCCCCGTATAGATAATGTCTTCTTATCTTTAAACTACTGTTGCCAATTCTAGGTCATGAGTAGGATAGACCTTCTCATAATCCTTTAACTGGCATGACGCATACGCAATGACCTTGCCATGCTGCATGAGCACACAATCTAGTCCTCTATGCGAAGCATCGCTATAAACTATAAAATTCCCCGTATCATCTAGTAATGATAATACAGGTGCCTCACTTAACCTCCTCTTTAGTTCATGAAAACTATTCTCACACTTCTCAGTCCACACATGTGACGCCCCCAAAATAGGTATACACAACCCATTCTGAGTCGCCAAATACATGGTACAGAAAACAACTATAACTTCATTATTACAATTGTCGTGCAAAATACGACAACACATATACTATGAGTTTAAATACAAATATTATCTTCTAGACAATATTCACACTCAAATAAGTCCTCTTTAAAATTATTGATACACTATTGTGTAAAATAGTGAGGACTACAAAAATAATTGTCTTGAACCATTACTCAACACCCTGACTAGTTCCCGCTCTATTCTCACCTCCTGAGAAGAAAAATGGAAAAGGGTGAGATCAACTAGCCCAGTAAAGAATATTATGACTAAGATAATGTAAAATAAATTATCCTTAGTCCTCAAAAGGGAAAAATTTGAAAGAATATAATAGACAACAAGTTTTAGATCAACAACTGCAGCGGAAACAACAATTCAGTAGAAGAGTTAAGTAGAGAATGAAATCTACTATCATCTATGAATTTAAAAGTCCATCATCAATATTTTATCCCTGTAACATCAATCAATATACATCTTGAATCAAATATTCATCTTTGCACTACGGGTAAAAGATATTCATTTGTATCACCCAGATTGGTGTGTTCATCTCAACTTTGTTCATCTTTGCACTATGGGCCAAAGATATTCATCAGGTAATCATTCATCTTTTCACTACAGGCCAAAGATATTCAGTTATATCATCATTTATGACTGAGGATGATGAAAAATATCTTAAAGAAAACGAATCCAGTGAGATAAAAGGACAAAGATTAGGGATTCGTACTTTTGTTTATCCAAGTTTAAAAATACACCATAATAATCAATTATAGAGCAAAATTCAAGAATGAAGATCAAAACATAGATACAAGAAAAGATAGTAACCATAATAGACAACTTGGACAAAGAAAAGAAAATTTTATTTTTTTGTAAATAGTATTGTATTCGTGAATAATATCGTATATGTGAATAGTAACCCCGACACGAAAAGGTAGAAATTTCACAAGAAAAAGCATACTTCGTGAATAGTGCAAGTATTTCGTGAATAGTGTAAATATCGTGAATAGTGTCGTATATGTGAATAGTAACCTCAACATGAAAAGGTAAAAATTTCACAATAAAATTTATATCAATATTTCGGTATAATGATACTGAAAGAAATAATATTATTTACGAAGAAAATAACATCCCTTACATCAAAAGAAATACTTCTAGCTGAAATATCAGATATAATACTGAAGAAAACTTACACTGAATAACAATTCTCAAAGTATCTAAATACTCACAAAAATACGCTCGATAATATAGAGAGAGAAAACTTATGATTCTGGTGTGATTTTAAATTCTAACTAAGCACCCTACTTATAGAAAAATGCCAGAACGCCAAAGCAGAAAATTTAATAAAATAATATTATTTATTAAAAAATTTCCTACGCACACTTTGAAAATCTGATTTCAGAATTTTACACCAACTAGTGGGGCCCACCAACACATAAAACATGTTTTTATCATTTAATGCAACAAAATTAATTCGGACCCAATATTCCAAAACTTCAATAATTCATAATAAATAGCCATTTTATCAGAAAAATACGAATTTTATGTCCATTCCATAGGAAATTTAATTCTCTATAACTTTGTAGAAGAAATATTTTCCAAATTTTAAAGGGAAAATGACCGAAATCCATATACGGATGATATTGCAGGCTATAATCAAATTTCAGTCAAAAATGGGGCCCACCAATACATTTAGCATATTTTTAGCATTTATTGTAACAAAATCAATTCAGACCCAATTTGCTCTCTTCCTCCTCTTTTTATTCATCTACTGTGAATTTAGTGTAAAAATATCACCATTATTATATTATTATATTATCACATTATACATTTATAATGTAATATAATAATATAGATAAAATATTAATTTTTAATAATTGTCACTTTTCTAAAAATTCCTCCATTCCGACAAAATACTTATAAAACACTTCAGCATTAATTCCTTCATTTATATCCACGTAAAATAAATATTTTCTTATCATTTTTTTATCAATAATTAATTATTCACAAATAATATTACAAAATCATAATAATGACAATCAGGTCATTCCCAAGAATGAGGGGGATTTCTGATAAGGATTTTTCCTTACTGGCGCGCAATTAGGTGACCAAACCTGTAACGACCCCAAAATTTATACAATTCAACAATCGACTTCGGTGGTTAATAATATGTTTAACTTCTGATTTTACATCATTATTCGCTGTTAAACTTAATAAAATGAGGAATAATTAAAACTTTTATGTCTTCTTACTTTAATTCCCTGAATCAAAACCTTAATCATCTACATGTCTTTGAATCATATATAATCCATGATTCACATTATCAGAGTTAATATAAATATACTTACATATCAAATCGATATCCTTTATACATCAGACAGCTCAAACTTTAACTTTACAACTTAACATAAAGTAAACATCGTAAAACATTGAGTACATCTCATGAACCTTAATCATGGTTTAAAAAAAATAACAACTTTAGCTAAAATATTAATCTTCGTGTATTATTTCTGATCCACGTCATTCGAGTAGTACATAGTGTTACCTTCAATCATTTACCTGTAAAAATGGTTATTTGCAAGGTTGAGCTTGACAGCCTAGCAAATCTAACAGTTTTCATCCAGCAAATCTAACAATTTTCATGAATCAGAAAGCACATAATAACATGTTTATCATACATCCCATAAACATTAAACTAACATAACAAACATGCTACAGTTCATATAACAAGTATAAAGATTGAGTTCCTTACTCAATCAACATTCATTACTCAATCAATGTAGTCATAGTTTGACTTTAACATTTCATACTTCACACACACACACACACACACACACACACACACACACACACACACACACACATATATATATATATATATATATATATATATATATAACATATCATGCTATTTGTAATAAAGATTTAAAATAGTTCATCATCAAGTTCACATAGCAAATAGGAACTGAAAGACTTGCCTTGATCGTTGTTTACCAATAATAGTTTAACAGCTTACAGCTATCTGCACTTCACGTGCCCTACACAATTATATAATCATGCACATCAACTATTAGTCACATAGCAACACATAGTAATTATAATGTAAACTTTACTCTACATCTCATAACCATTCCTATTATCAATACATAATGTTCAATTTGATTGTGTTAACTTTCAACTTACATCTCACTATATTTCATACTTGAAGTTCATTCAAGTGTTTAAGTCTTGCTAGGAATCATTATTGGTTTTATATTAACCCCATTTCATATCTTATAATATCTATTTCATTTAACTTAAAACACTTTTTACGTTCATTAACGCTTGTCACGGCGTTTCGACGTTTTTTCGTCACACGCCTGATTTGTTTCTCTTATGTATGCTTAGTATGATTATACAACTTATCTAATACATCATTTATTAATGTTAAGCATCATTCTATTTACGAAAATTCATGTTTTATAACTTAGGGCCACATCTTTTATCGTTAGAGGCACTACACTTGCATACGTGCATGCCTGACGCCCTCTGATTGCCTCTGAAAACATAATAGTCCCAAAGATGGCCAATTTTACCCCTTCTAACAACCTTAAATCGAAAAAGTTTAGGAATAAACATTGGTGGTCTATTCGTCCTTGTTCCGGATCATCTTGAATCGCCTTAATCGGGGTTCGTATGAAAATATTATGCCTATTTTACTAAAATATGTCAAAACAATCACACCTGACACACTTTGGGCGCAGTTGTGCCCAATTAAGCCTTGGACCTGTGTATGACTACACCCTAGAGAGGCATTTGCACCCTAAAAGACTTAGAGACACAGTAGCAGAGATGTAGTTCAAGATTAATAAACCAGTTCTATAGTTTACTATTTTCGTAATTTTTGAACCTTTTCTCCTTCTAATCTTCATAACTTGAGTTATGCACATACAAATTAGTCTTTTTTTGATTCTATGGATTCATAATTCATAGAACTACAACATACTAGAATTATAACAATTCATAGAAACATTAACAAACCTAAATTTTCACCCAAACTCATGTTCATATTAGTTTTACATGTTTTAACATATTTAATGTAATTACTCACTACAAATTCGTTTCTTAACCAAAATGATTCATTCAACCTTCATTTTTTTTCTTAATTCAATATACTAACAATATCTAGCACCAATTTCTGATTCTATTCATGAACTAACCCTCAATTATGACTCCAACATAAGTAAAAATGTACGTATTCAATCAAAACTCAATTCCTTATTTTTAAAAATTATTATATGAATTTATTACTGAAAACTCATCTTTAGATGACATAAAATGAATTGTACATATCTAAGAACATATACAATCCAATTTCTTGACAATTCCTCCATCAAAATCCATTTATATAGAAAAACTCAAGAAACTAAAAACAAGAGTTTTAGGGTTAGGTTAGTACATTTGATTCCTTCTTGGTTTAATTAGATAATCAACTACTTAATCAACCTTCTTCTTTTTCCTTTGATTCTCAGAATTTCTCCTCTTTCATTTCACAAAACTCTCCAACTTTCTCTAAGTCTCTACTCCTCTGTATTTTGCAAATATAACTGATACACACTTACGTGTTTTTTTTTCCTCTTTACTCAGCTCTCAATTATACAAACCCAAAAGGTTTTAACTGATAAAAATTCCAAAGGTATCAAGACCTTGTTTGGCTAGCTTCAATCTAATTCCTTGTAATTCATTTTTATAATTCAATTATTATATGATTATAAATGCCACACCCAATTTAATTAAATTATATTCCTCATTTGGCCAACACAACATTCACTTAGCCAATTTATTTATAAATTTATTCAACAAATAGATCCTTTAATTTAATTATTAGATTAAATTAGAATATTTTCAACAAATATTTATTTTACTCAATAAATATTCCAATTAAAATATTTATTTTATTTAATAAATATTTTAACTATTTACGAAATTCACAATCATCTAACATTAACATACCACATTTATATGTAATATATTACTCTCTCATTTTATTCAAACAAATATATTCACATTAATTCATTATTTTAATTAAGTGAATTACTCACATTATTTATGAAATTTAATTCATAACAATTTCATCGCCAATCAAGGCGTACCAATTACCCTGTTATTCATACTGCTTTGGTGAATTCTTCTATTATTCTATTCTTTATTATTCTGTTGGAATATCATGTATGCAAGCGGATTCATGACACAGTTCCATTATTTATTATTACATTGGAATATCACAAATGCGTTTACGCATGACCTAGTTCCATTATTTATTATTCTGTTGGTATAACCTGTCTGTGCAGTATATCGCATGCTTGGTGAATTCTTTTGTTATTCCATTCTTTATTATACTCAGTTGGTTAAAGTTTTGGCTTCTATACTCCATGAAATTAGTGGAATATCCTTGATATTTGCGTTTCATCTAGTATCTTTTCATGAAAATATTCTTCTGAGCATTCTTGAATTTTTACTCCATAAAGAAGTATCTTGTTGACAATTTGGACGTTATTGGTTCCTAGATAAATTAATTTATAAATCTTTAAAATTTATTCTTGAACTTATTTTATTGAATTATTATGTCATTGTCATCATCCTCATGTTTATATTATGTTGAAATTCATCTGTGGCCTGTAGTGCATAGACGGACTTGGTATGATTATGACCAGGGATTATTCGGTATAATCATGACTGTAATGTTATAAATGATGTGGTAAAAGTCCTCATTGGCTCGTAGTGCATTGATGGACAGTTGTTGGCATTATCATGACCATTGATGAAAACACGAATATCCTTGGCCCGTAGTGCATGGATAATTTGTGGTTGTGATACTAATGAATATCCTTTACCGTAGTGCAGGGATGATGTGGATTATTTATTGAGCTAAGTCTCAACGATAAAAGTGATGAAAAACCTTTTAAATCATAGAAGATAGTAGATTTTATTATCTACTTGACTCTTCTAATGGATTGCTTGTTCCGCTGTAGTTAAACTTGATGTTTGTTATATTGTATCAGTTTAACACTGTTGTAGGCTAATGATAATTTATTCTGCATTATCTTAGTCATAATATTTCTTATTGGGCTAGTTGATCTCACCCTTTCTTTCACTGTTCTCTTCAGGAAATGAGAACGTAGCCGGGACTAGTCGGGGAACGAAGTGATGGTCCAGATGATAGCATTAGTAGTCCTCATTATTCTCTTAAATAGTGTGACAATAAATGCAATGAGGACTCCATTGAGTGTGGATATTGTCTAAATGACAATATTCTTATTAAAACTCTTAGATTATGTTTTGTCGTATTTTACACGACTGTTGTATAATTAAGTTTTATTTGAATTTTGTACCATGTATTTGGAAACTCAAGATGGGTGATGTATACCTGTTTTGGGGGTGTCACGGTTGGTATCAAAGCTTAGGGATATGATCCATGGCTGAGATGTGAGACAAGAACTAGGAGGGGAGAGACGGGGAACTCCTTCGCTAGTATGACCTACCTAAGTTATTTGGTATTTAATTGGTCGGTCAGAGTATAGCGATAATATGTGATATGTCAATTAACCCTTATTTTGAAACTATATTCTAGAATGATATCTGAAATACAGGAGATGAGAAATGGGAAAATCATAATAGAGAGGAAATAATAGGGAAGGTACAATCCGAAAAGAAAGCAAGGTATTCTCATCTCTTCAACATACCGGGTACGTACGTAAATTTCGAGGGCAAAATTTCGTAAGGAGGGGAGATTGTGACATCCCAAATTTTATAAAATAAAAGTATTCAATTTTTCTATTTTGGTAAATAGTTAAATTGATAAAAGTTTAAAGTTTAGGGTGATATTTAAAAAATTTTCAAAGTAAGAAAGTTTTCATAAAATAATCGGTGATAAAAGTACAATAATACGCTTGGTTGCATAGTAGCACACGATATTGATTATTGATGCTTACGTAAGAAAGTCACTCAGTTATACTCAATTATTGCTACAGTAATTGTTGCATCATATCTCTCATATTGTTGATTCAATTATTGTCACAGTATCATCTGCATAATATGTTATATTATTAAATCAATAATTGAGACGACAAAGTTATTCATATTATTATTTACAATATTGACAATGTCTAGAAGTTTTGTCAAGGAGAGGTTTGGTCACCTAATTGCACGCCAATAAGGAGAAATCCTTATCGGAAATCCCCTCTTTCACAGGAGCGACACGGTTGTTAAATATTGTGAATTATAATATTAATGATAAATAAGTTCGTGTTTATTAAAGATGAAATTGATAGTTCCATTGTTTTGGGATTATTAGTATTAGTGGAAATCGATATTTATTTCGATAATAATTGATGTCTAGAGGTTATATTGACCAATCGGGTAACTAACCGGATAAATGAGAAATTAATTGCTATTTATTCACATGATTATAACTATTTGTTCACATGTGTGTACTATTGATTCACATTCATTTACTATTAGGGGAGTTGGTGCAAGATTGATAATACTTGCATGACTAAGTTAAAAATGGAGGTATAGATGAAGGTACTATACTATAACTAAAATTTTCACATGTTTAGAACTATTGAGTCACATGATTTACTATTGATTCACATGATTTACTATTAGGGGAGGTGGTGCAAGTTTGATAATACTTGAATGACTAAATTAAAAATGAAGAAAAAGAGGAAGGTATTATATTGTAATATTTTGAGTCCCAAAACGTGCAATTATCGAAACTATATTTTCCTATATATAGAAGCTCATTCCTTCATTATTTTTCACCAATTCACTAAAGCTATAGAGCAATTATTATATAGAGAAAGAAGAAGAGAAGTTTGCTACCTCACTATTCCAGTATCCAGTCTTCTTTTGAGGTAAGGGGTATTATTTTTTCCGTATTCATAAAGAGAGCTTTTGTTATTCCATTCTTTATTATTATATTGGAAGAACCTGTCTATGCGAAGTACCGCGTACATGGTGAAATTCTTCTATTATTCTATTCTTTATTATTCTATTGGAATAACCTGTCTGTGCGGTCTATCGCATGCATGGTGAATTCTTTTGTTATTCCATTCTTTATTATTTTGTTGGAATATCCTATCTATACGGATTACGCTAGACCTGGTTCTATTCTTTATTATTCTATTGGAATAACCTGTCTGTGCGGTCTATCGCATGCATGGTGAATTCTTCTATTATTCCATTCTTTATTATTTTGTTGGAATATCTTGTCTGTGCAGATTACGCATGAACTGGTTCCATTATTTATTATTACATTGGAATATCACATGCATGCGTGTAATGCACGACACAGTTCCATTATTTATTATACATTGGAATAACTTTTATGCATGCGATTCTATCGCATGCCTGGTGGATTCTTTTGTTATTCTATTCTTTATTATACTCAGTTGGTTAAAGTTTTGGCTTCTATACTCCTTAAAATTAGTGGAATATCCTTGATATTTGCGCTTCATCCAGTATCTTTTCATGGAAATATTCTTATGAGCATTCTTGAATTTTTACTCCACAAAGCAGTATCATGTTGACAATTTGGACGTTATTGGTTCCTAGATAAATTAATTTATAAATCTTTTAAATTTATTCTTGAACTTGTTTTATTGAATTATTATGTCATTGTCATCATCCTCATGTTTATATTATGTTGAAAGTCATCTACGTGGCACATGGTGCATAGATGGACTTGGTATGATTATGATTAATGAGGATTATTCGGTATAATCATGGACCGTAATGTTATAAATGATGTGGTAAAAGTTCTCATTGGCCCGTAGTGCATTGATTGACAGTTGTTGGCATGATCATGACGATTGATGAAAACACAAATATCCTTAGCCCGTAGTGCATGTATAATTTGTGGTTGTGATACTAATGAATATCCTTGGCCGTAGTGCAAGGATGATGTGGATTATTTATTGAGCTGAGTCTTAGCGATAAAAGTGATGAAAAACCTTTTAAATCATAGAAGATAGTAGATTTTATTCTCTACTTGACTCTTCTAATAGATTGCTTGTTCCGCTACAGTTAAACTTGATGTTTGTTATATTGTATCAGTTTAACACTGTTATAGGCTAATGATAATTTATTCTGCATTATCATAGTCATAATATTTCTTACTGGGCTAGTTGAGCTCACCCTTTCTTTCACTGTTCTCTTCAGGAAATGAGAACGTAGTCGGGACTAGTCGGGGAACGGAGTGACGGTCCAGATGATAGCATTAATAGTCCTCACTATTCTATTAAATAGTGTGACAATAAATGTAATGAGGACTCCATTGAGTGTGGATATTATCTAAATGACAATATTCTTATTAAAACTCTTAGATTATATTTTGTCGTATTTTACACGACTGTTGTATAATTAAGTTGTATTTGAATTTTGTACCATGTATTTGGTGACTTAAGATGGGTGATGTATACCTGTTTTGGGGGCGTCACATCTAGTGTCAAAGGGTTAAGGCTGAATATCAAAAGCTGAGTGGTTTACTTCAACCCTTAACAATTCCTGAGTGGAAGTGGGAGCATATAACCATGGATTTTGTGGTAGGCCTTTCAGTTACACAGAAGGGCCACAATGCTATTTGGAGTAATAGTTGACCGTTTAACCAAATCAACTCACTTTTTACAAATTAAAGTTACCCATAACTTAAACCACCTTGCCAACCTGTACATTAATAAAATCATATCTAGGTATGGAGTACCTGTTTCTATTATATAATATCGAGACCCACGTTTTACTTCAAATTTTTGGAAGAGCCTTCAGAAACACTTAGGAACACAATTAAGATTGAGTGCAGCTTATGACCCTCAGACTGATGGACAAAGTGAGAGAACTATACAAATATTAGAGGATATGTTACGAACATGTATCATCGATTTCAAAGGAAGTTGGGAAGATCAATTACCTTTGGTGGAATTTGACTACAACAATAGTTATCATGCTAGTATAGGTATGCCACCATATGAAGCTTTATATGGGGGAAAATGTAGAACACCTTTATGTTGGGATGAAGTTTGGGAAAGGCAAATGTTAGGACCTGAAATAATTCAACAAACTACTAAAACCATCAGAATTATGCGTGAAGGATTACAAGCATCTCAAGATCGACAAAGGAAATACGCTGATTCACATCATCAACAACGAAACTTTAGCGTAGGAAGCCATGTATTCTTGAAAGTATCTCCTTGGAAGGGCAAGATACATTTTGGCAAGAAAGGAAAACTAAGTCTGAGATTCATTAGACCTTTTGAAATTTTAAGGAGGATATGTGAAGTTGCTTATGAAATAGCACTACCTCCTGAGTTAAACCATATTCATAATGTGTTTCATGTGTCCGTATTACGACCATACAAAACTGATTATAAGCACGTTATAAATTATGAGCCAATCCAAATCGAAGAAGATCTTTCTTATGTAGAAGAACCTATGCAGATCGTCGATCGTAAATAGCAAGTCTTGAGAAATAAAGTGATAGCATCGGTCAGAGTGATCTGGAGGAATCCGAACGTTGAAAAGGCTACACGGGAGCTTGAAGATAAAATGCGAGAGAACTATCCCCAACTATTTACTTAACCAGTACTATAATTTTGAGGGTGAAATTCTTATTAATGGAGGTGAATGTAAAAACCCAAGACCCTAATAAGACTCAATTATGTAAATTCAGTTATATTAATAAAATCTCTCCGTTCTGAAAGTGTTATGTGTTAATATATATTCTATTTAACAATTTTGGTCAAATAAATGTTTGTCTAAAATTTGACGTGCGTGACACCTCGTGCTTAAAAATTTTCTTTCGAAAATAGACTTTTCGGTAAATTTGTTTTGACAAGCTGCTTTGTCGTGCTTATACTGATAAAACGCGTTGTCGTGCTTGTAAGGATTTGTGTAAAATCTAGGTTAGGAACCCTATATTATAAACCCTAATCCTAGATTACAAACCTTAACCCTAATTTGTAAACCCTAACCCTAATTAACTAAACTAAACCCTAATTAGATTATCCTAACACCTAATCATGATTACTAAACTTCAATTAGGTACTAATAAACATCATTAAACAACCCTAATCATTAAAAACAAAACCATAATCAAGATTAGTGAGGATTAGGGCATAATTAAGCTACTAATTTGGTCAACTAGCTCACAAGTAGGTTGAGAGTCATCCACACAAGTCCCAAAACATCACATGACATGCTTCCAAACTCCCAAGCATTAGAAGAGTCATAGATCAGATCTTTTAGGAGGCAAGTAGGTGGAAAAATTACCAAAAAGCAAAGTTAGGAAATTTTATAAAAGGAAACCCTAGCTCAGAGCAAACCTATAAAAATTATTAGCCAATACACTCATATAACCTGCCTATACAAGCCCTGGTGATAACCACAACAAATTCAGTGGCCAGAAATCCAAAATTAAGCAAGAAAGGTGCAAACCCTAATTCATAGCTAGATCTTTGATGCTTTATTCACATTGTTGTTTAGATGTTTAGAATTATGTTATTCTATGTTAGGAAGTATGTTAGGTTGATAGAACATGTTTTCATAACATCTAGATTCCTCAAGTTAGTGTTTTTAGTAATCTGGAAATTTTGGAAAAATTAAGCCTGACAGCCGAATGCCAGAGCTTATAGATTCATGTATGTTAATAGTTAGGTATGTTATTTGTAGTCTGATATGAGGTCTTTAATCTAGAAAAGAAAACAGGTTCATTAGAATCATATATTGCAATATATAAGTGGTCAAAGATGGTTGACCGATCATGAAGTTCTGTTTTCTGGGTTACCCAGAAAATTCAAGAACGGGTTGAGGCGGCTACTTTGACCAGCTTTTCAATCGCTTTCTGTTTCTTGTTTTTATATCTTTTTGTAATAGATTAATACCTTGATATACATACTACATATCTATTGTAAGACCCTGAATTTTATGAAATGAAAGTATTTAATTTTCTTATAATTATTATTCTATTTAATAAATGGTTTAATTGATAAAAGGTTAAAGTTAAGGGTGATATGTAAAATTTTTTGCAAAGTAAGCAAGTTGATATAAAATATTCGTTGTGTCGTGGAATATTCGTTTGGTTGAGGAATATTCTTTCGTTGGGGAATATTCGTTCGACGACACCATCATTGATGGACCCCACAACGGAACAATAGTATGAGTTAGAAAATGACAGAAATAACTTTTGTAAAAATAACAGAAAAAGTCTTACCGTTAAACTGTTGAAATACCCGGTAGTAAAAATACAGTAACAGCGTGGTTGCATAGTAGCATGCAGTATTTATTATTGATGCTTATGTAAGAAGCCACTCAGTTTACTCAATTATTGCTACAGTAATTATTGCTTAGTATCTGACGTTATTTGACTCAATTATTGTCACAGTATCATCTGCATAATATTTTATATTATTAAAACAATAATTGAGAAAACACATTTATTAATATTATTATTTATATTATTGACAATGTCTAGAAAGTTCTGTTAAGGAAAGAGGTTTGGTCACCTAATTGCGCATCAATAAGGAGAAATCTTTATCGGAAAGCCCCTCTTACACCAGGAATGGTGCAGTTGTCAATATTGTAAGTTATAATATTAATGATGAATAATTGTTGAAATATTAAAAAAGTGTTTATTAAAGATAAGTGAATTAAAAAAGTTAGAGGAGAATAATACAAACTTGGAAAACTTTAGGGGTACTAAAGTGTATTAAGTAAATCAGTCTGGACCATTGGTGGTGGTTTCAATAGTAAATCAATCTGGACCATTGGTGGTGGTTTTAATAGTAAATCAATCTGGACCATTGGTGGTGGTATCAATAGTAAATCAATCTGGACCATCGATGGTGGTTTTAATAGTAAATTAATCTCGACCGTCGATGGTGGTTTTAAAAGTAAATTAATCTAGACCGTCAGTTGTGGTTTTAATAGTAATCAATATGGACCGTCCGTTCTAATAGTAAATCAATCTAGACCGTTCGTGAATTAGTTACTATTTAGTCATTTCTCCTATAAATAGAAGCTTAATTCTTCTTTTATTCTCACCAATTCACTAAGACTCACAAGAGAAGCTATAGAGATAGAAACTAGAGATAGAAAGAAGAAGAGTATTCTGCTACTTCACTATTGCAGTATCGAGTCTTCTACTATGGTAAGGGATGTTATTTTCGTTTGGTAAGGGTTATTATTTGTTGTATTCGTAAGGGGTATTATTTCTTTCGTATTAATAAGGAATACTATTTTTCGTATTCATTATTTAATATTTTGGAATAACCTGTCTACGCGGATTACGTCTTAGTATGGATGGTGAAAATCCATTTGCGATTTAAGTATGTTATTTATTTTTTTATATTCTTAAATCTAAACTTACTATGGTAAGTATTTCTTCTATAATCCTTGAAATTACAGGAATGTCCTTGAGTTTCGTGCTTCATCCAGTATCGTTTCATTGGAATATTGATCTAAACTTTCTTATTAAATATTAATATTTTTCACCCGGAGTACTATTCACGGGTTATTATTCACCCAGTTACTATTCACTAGAATATTATTTACTCGGGTATTCGGGGCACTTTTCATGGTGGGGTACTACTCATGAGTTACTATTCATGGGTTACTATTCACTTGGTTACTATTCACTCAAATATTGTTCACTCGAGTATTCGTGGCACTTTTCATGCCGGGATACTATTCACGAGTTACTATTCATGGGTTACTATTCACCTGGATACTATTCACTAGAATATTATTCACTTGGGTATTTGGGACACTTTTCATGTCGGGATACTATTCACAAGTTACTATTCACGGGTTATTATTCACCCGATTACTATTCACTCAAATATTGTTCACTCGGGTATTCGGGGCACTTTTCGTGTCGCTGTACTATTCACGAGTTACTATTCATGGGTTACTATTCACCCGATTACTATTCAGTTAAATATTATTCACTCGGGTATTCGAGGCACTTTTCATGTCGGGATACTATTCATGGGGTACTATTCTCGAAGTACTATTCACAGGGTACTATTCACCAAAAAATTTATTTCTTTTATGTCCAAATTATTTTTGATACATGGATATTATTCTTGAATTTTACTCCACAAAGTAGTATCATGTTGACAATTTGGACATTATTGAATTCTGGATAAATTAAGTTATAAATCTTTAAAAATTTATCCTTTGCTTTCTTTTAATTGAATTCTTATATCATTGTCATCATCCTCATGCTTATGTTGTGATGAAAGTCATCTTTGGCTTACATGCATAGATGGACTGTTGATTGGTATGATTATGACCAGGGATAATTCAGTATGATCATGACTATTGATGATTATACAAATATTCTTAGCCCGTAGTACAAGAATAATTTGTGGACATGATACTAATGAATATCCTTGGCCCGTAGTGCAGGGATGATTTGATGATGTGATTTATTTATTAAGCTGAGTCCCAGCAATAAAGTTAATGATAAACTTTTTAAATCATAGAAGATAGTAGGTATCATGCTCTACTTGACTCTTCTAATGGATTGCTTGTTCCGTTATAGTTAAACTTGTTGTCTATTATATTCTATCAGTTTAACATTGTTGAAGGCTAATGATAACTTATTCTTCATTATCTTAGTCATTATATTTCTTACTGGGCTAGTTGAGCTCACCCTTTTACTTCCATTGTTCTCTTCAGGAAATGAGAACGTAACCGGAACTAGTCGGGGAACGGAGTGATGGTTCGAGATAGTGTTATAGTAGTCCTTACTATTCTATAAAATAGTGTGACAATAAATGTAATGAGGACTCAATTTGAGTTTGGATATTGTCTATAAGACAATATTTGTATAAAAACTCTCAGCTCATGTTGTATAATTTAGTTTGTATTTGTATTTAGTACCATGTATTTGGCGACCCAATATGGGTGATGTATACCTATTTTTTCGGCGTCACAGTTGGTATCAAAGCATAGAGATATGATCCTTGACTGAGATGTGAGACAAGAACTAGGAGGGGAGAGACGGAGAATTCCTTCGCTAGTATGACCTAACTAAGTTTATTTGGTATTTAATTGGTCGGTTAGAGTATAGAGATAATATGTGGCATGTTAATTAACCCTTGTTTTGTGGCAGTGTTTGAAAATGACAGCTGAAAATGTTAACAATGGAGGGAATGAGACCCTTGAGACACCTCTAATCACCAACCAGGATAATGTGATGTCAGGCGAAGAAGAAATTAGAGATATCCATGTTGTGAGTGAAGAAATTATAGTTGCACCCGAGCTAGTCGCAAAGGTAGTAGCTGAGAGTGAGCAAGAAGAGGAACCTGAGGAGGAATTATTAGGAGAACTTTATGATCAAACTGTAGAATTGAAAAATTGTATGCATGATTTAGAAGAGCAGGCTGAAGAACGGTAGGCGATCGTGGAGCAAAGGGATGCAACAATTCAAAATTATGTTACCCGGTGTGCGATGCTTGAACAGAAGCACTCTTTGTCAGAGTATAAGATATTAGAGCTGGAATCTAAGAATGCTATGATCAAATTTCTGATGAAAGAAGAAATAAATGAATGAATGAGAATGGAGGATGCATGGGTAAAAGCCGCACGACGCGTTGTTGTTGTAGAAAAAGACGTCTGATCAAATAAGGCCAAAATAGATGAAATGGATTTCGATTTTTGAACAGCAATTGGGAGAATCCAACATCGAGTTCAGAATTACCCTATGCAGAGCGGTCAACCCCAATTTGATATGGATCGGAGAGTAATGATTCAAATCATGGATTAAGAATGCGACGAAGCAATTAAAGGTGGAATGTCCGTTATAGCAAAGTCAAGTCCAGCTGGGATGGTGACGCCAAAGGATGTTCCAGACAAGTTAAAATTGGTAGTTTAAGAGAGAGCATTTTTCGTGACGAAAAACCCGAACGAGGTTATCATGGGTAAGCTAATCATAAACTGGTGCGAAGTCTATACCTTATTCGATACCGGTTCTACCCACACTTTTATTTTACTTAATTATTCTCAACATTTAAACTCAACTCCAGAGAAATTAGACTTTGACTTATCTGTTGAAACTTCGTTGGGAGAAACCTTGATTACATCCATTGTTTACAAATCTTATTTGATTTAAATCAGCACCCGCACGTTACCTGTCGATCTTATCTCGTTGAAAATACTTGCATTTGATGTGATTTTAGGAATTGATTGGTTGACTACTCATTATGCTAAAATTGATTGTTTTTGTAAGGTTGTTAGCTTTCATATTCCTAACCAACCTATTATGCGAATTCAAGCAACCAAACCACTAAAGTCGATCACTGTCATATCAAGCCATAAAGCTATTCATTTATTGAAAAACGGATGTCAAGATTTCTTAGCCATGTCACAAATTTAAACAAAAAAAATACGTCAAATCTGAATGATATTTCTATTGTTAATAAATATCCTGACGTATTTCCCAAAAAACTTCCTAGCCTACACTCAGAGCGTGAAATCAAATTTTGTATCGACCTTGAACCCGATACAAAACCCTCAAATATTATTTTTTTCACCCAAAACGAACGTAACATGTGCCGAAGACGTTGGCTCTAGCTATTGAAGATTACGACCATACCATTAAATATCATCGTGGAAGAGCGAACGTGGTAGCTGACGAGTTGAGTGGAAGATCGTATGCGGTTACGAGTGTGACATTGTTAACACACAGACTCATTTCGTACGACTTATAAAAGGAGAAATCTTTATTGTAAAGCCACCTCTTACCTTGGAATGGTCTGTTTGTCAATATTGTAAGTTATAATATTAATGATGAATAATTGTTGAAATATTAAAAATGTGTTTATTAAAGATAAGTGAATTAAGAAAGTTAGAGGAGAATAATGCAAACTTAGAAAACTTTAGGGGTACTAAAGTGTATTAAATAAATTAATCTAGACCATTGGTGGTGGTTTCAATAGTAAATCAATCTGGACCATTGGTGGTGGTTTTATTAGCAAATCAATCTGGACCATTGGTGGTGGTATCAATAGTAAATCAATCTAGACCGTTGATGGTTTTTTTAATAGTAAATCAATATGAACCGTCGATGGTGGTTTTAAAAGTAAATTGCATAATGTCATTAGTTAGTCTTGCATTTTTCATTGCACTTTAGTTTTGAATATTAATTTAGGATTTGTGATATTGCATTTATGTTATCATATAATTGCATAATAGCTTAGGTGCATACATAGTTTAATTATTGTTGTTATTTCTACATTTTCTGCATTTTGTTATGTTAAGTGTCAACGTCAGGATTTTTAGGTGTCCCTTTTCGTCACTTGTTCTTTGGTGTTCTCATGTTAATGTGAGATTTGTTTGAAAAAAACAAGTGAAAAAGGTCTGACATGTATAATGTCGACGATTTGACTTTAAGAGTCGCCAGTTGGTGTTTTTAACTGGTTGCACCAACGCAACCAAAAAGGTTTTCACATTGACCCAGTGATGTGACACTGCTAAATGGGTCTAAGAAACCGAGATTCATTTGGGTTTGGGGGCTTGATTATGCGGAGGGAAGGTGTTAGGCACCCCCCGACATCTGTGTTACCACGGTGACCGCCACTTCTCAAAGAAATTGTTATATGAATGTGTGTGTGAGAGAGAGAGTCAGTGTGCAATTATTTGAAAGTAGTGCGAGGCCTTGTTTGCACCTATATACAAATGGTTTGAATTTATAAAAAAATTCAGTTTTAAGCAAGATATAGCAATGAAGTTTTATAAAAATAGGTTTTTTCAAACCCTATGCTCAATAGGAATTGAGACCTTTTCATACTTCCATTTTATTATTAAAATGTTCGGCTTGTTTGCTTTTATTTTCAACATGCGAGGCATCTTCGAGAAACTAATATACAGCAGTGCCGAACTCCTCATGGGCATGATAGCCATCCAAGGAAATTCGTACACTATTAATAATGTATAGGCTGCTTACAGCTGAAAAATGTCCATCACGGGAACCGAATCTAGATTCAATAGACTGAATCTGTGATCACATGATTCCTAGGCTCACATAATACTGCAGTTTATATGGAAAGCGATAGCGATTATATATATATAAAAAGTCAAATATATATATATATATATATATATATATATATATATATATATCTGAACAAGATCAACCACCATGAAGTGACTTCATGGGGGATCGGAAATGTAAATATATAAAAGCTGTATATATAAATATATGGACTTGATCACCCACCACGAAGCGACTCTATGGGGGATCAGAAAAGTAAATAAAGCAATAAATGCTATCAACCGCCACGAAGTAAACTCTAGGCGGGACGAAATGTAAATAAAGCTGTAAAAGGCCACGAAGTAAACTCCAGGCTTGACAGAAATATAAATATATATATATAAGCAGTAAACGCACCGGATGTAAAATCCAGGCTCATCGGATATGTCTGACAACAATTATATATATATATATATACACACACACACACACACACACATATATATATATAAGCAATAAATGCTCCGGATGTAAAATCCAAGCTCATCAGATATGTCTGACAACAGTTATATATATATATATAAGCAAGTAAACGCTCCAGACATAAGTCTAGGCTCAATCGAGGCATAACTCGATAATGTTAGTCCATATATAAATATATACATATAAGTATATATATCTGAGACATAAATGAAAACCACGGATAGAAATGCAGGCATACGCACCACCACGACTCTCAATGTGTAGAATAGAGTGTGCAAAAATGAAGAGAAGGGCTTTATAGAGTGTGAGAAGGCTTACAATGGGCTGCTAATGCAAACTTCTATGACTCTATATGGATAAATACTCAGCTCCAACCGGTATATGTATAGCTATATGTGAGCTAACAGGTGTTTAAAAAAGAGCAAACACTCAATATGGGCGTGTACAAAGCAAATTGGGCAAGGCTTCCTTTCCTTTTCCTTTTTTTTCAAAATGGCTACCCCATGCCCTCTATTTATAGAGGGGGGCTAGTAGTGTACTACTGACGGTATTGAGATACACTGGTGCCCGGGTGCCCAATTCTGCGGTCTCGTTGTCTCGAAGTACGTGCATTCGTACATTGTAATGTTCGCTCGAACTTGCAGAACTTCAATTCGAGCATCCGAACGAGGTATATACGACCTTCTTCGGACTGCTTGTGTCAAGAGTTATGCAATGACATGGATTAGGGGTTGTACAAAGTCAGGAAGAGGGGACCATGCCCATAGTCTTCAAGCTTCAAATTCTATCCAGTGTACTACCACGCGTAATAGTCACTCGGGATTAGAAATCCTTGGTTCTTATAGGACATTGTTGTATGTATGTATGTATGAAGTGTTGAGACGACACGCATGTGTTGAGGTAGCAAGATGACGTGTGACTCCTCACCGGGGTTATCGTCAATTTGAGTTGAAAACAGACGTTGCTCAGGGTTACATCTGAGATTGGACTACTGCAAGTGTTGAATGCCGCAAGGTCATCTGAGAAAATGCATGTCTGCCCAGTTTTAGCTCCGGGTCTGAGGTATGAGTGCCTCGGCGATAGGTCTGATTGAAACTGATAGCATGCATTTGAAACAAGCATTTTCGGAGTTATCGCCGAAACTAAAAACAACATTCCTTGGTGTTATCGCCAAGGATGAAACTCGGGGTTATCTCAAAGGTTGGAAATGATCCTTCTGGTGTGTGTTCTGGGGTTGGAAATGATGTTCCCGGTGTGTGTTCTGGGGTTAAAACTGAAATTCCGGTAGTATCCGGAATGGATGTGAGCAGTCTTCTAGGGATATGTCCGAAAGATGAATCTGCCCTCCTACAATGTTAGTAACAGGTGTACAAAAAATTTCGAGTGTCTACAGATGCCCCTCTTTATAATATTCATGCAATGCAAGGCATGGATAGAATAAATAATCCTAGACACTTGAAATGCAACAAAATAAGCATGATGTTATGCACATCAACATGATGCAAATGTATGATGCATGATTATCGGGTAACCCTGTTAAGATGACAATCAGTAATGCCTTGGACATGTGATCCAAGTCTTCAAGGATGTTGACATTGGTACTATCACCAAAGTTGTGAATCCTAGACACAGACTTCATTCTCCATAGAGGTGCCTCTTGTGTACAAGAGATTTGTGGGGATAAATATTTTTCTGTTTGAGGATGTGTATAACATATCCTATCACCCTGTCGGAGTTACTGCCAACAGTATGCACTTGTCAGGGTTGCCTGACCTCCGCTGATGTGTGTATCACGGGATAGATCCCTACTGGGTGCATTTTGTCAAGGTTGTTTGACCTTCATTGATTTGTGTATCAATGGTTTCATTGCTTTATGACCCTTGCTGGAGAAGGTTGCTTCAATGGGTTTACTTGTCATCGGCTGATATAACGTCAAGGTTGCTTGACCTTCATTGATTTGTGCATTAATGACTGAATTGCGTTGTAACCCTTATCGGGAAAGGTTGCTTCGATGGGTTTACTTGCCATCAGCTGAGATAACATCAAGGTTGCTTGACCTTCGTTGATGTGTGTATCAATGGTTGACTTGCATATTGTAACCCTCGTCGGGGATACATAGATGTTTAAAATTGTTGTGTTGTGACCCCAGCCGGGGACACTTTATAACTTCGTAGCTTCAGCATTGTAACCCCCGTCGGGGATACTTCATTAATTCATAACTACATCGTTGTAACCCCCGCTAGGGATACTTCTAGGTTTATGACCCTGCACTGACGACATCGAACCTTTGTGAGGTATTGCCGAGCATGAATCGTAAAAGCTGAGGTCCTTGGTATAGTATACCTTGTATGCAGACGAATACCAATGAATGAGATGTGGGACCAGAGTGTGGCCCGTGAAAATCAGGATTTCAGGCTATTCCGCTCAATCGCGTAGCATTTTTATTTATGATTTGGTCTTTTTCAGCTTATGAGACCTCCTTTGCAACTCTAAATGGAGCGAGCCAGAGGTGTGGGACCCAAAAAGGGGTGTTGCAGGTACACCTGTAGTAGCCGCAGGAGGACCTGCGGCCAACCGTGGCTATACAAAGCTTGTGGGTTGCTTTCATAAGTCATTTTCAAGCTGCGCAACGAAGGAAATCTGAGAGCTCTACTTTAGACCTGTTGAGTTCAAAAAACTTTCTGCATATTCAGCTACCATACAAGCATTCTTCACTATCCTGGTAACGTATGCATGTATTTTTTTTTCCAATATCTATCCATTAGAAAATAACTTATCACATGAAATGCATTTAGACACATAGTAGTGAATATGAATGCTGATATGATATGATAAAAAATATTCAACATAGTAAATATTAGTATTAAACCATGCTGAACATAATGATGTGAAAAAATTTGACTTTAAAAACAGTCAAATTGGTACCTTTTACTGTCATTTCTTATCATATTTGAGGACAAATGAGTAAAGGTAGAAAAGTAAAATAACCCTGGTAATTAAACTACACTTACAGATTTTTTTTTACTGCGATGTATGTAGGATGTATATGACTGTTGGTAGGTGTGCTACTGAATGGCCACCTAGTCATGCCTATGTGCATGTGGATAGTCCCATTTACAAAGGGGGCTATGGAAAAATTTTCCAAAATGTAGGCATTGGGTATTCATGCATTTTTAACTCTACTGTAGATATAAAAAATAATGCATGCATGCATGTAATCATAAAATGAATTTTGAAAAGCTCTAGTAAGAATTTGCCACACCCTTTCTGAGGTGATTTGGAGACTTGTTGTCCAGATATTATGGATCTGGATCGGTAGAGTAGTTCCATGCAGGACCACTTACGTGTGTCTGAGAGGAGGGCTTCTGAAGTACCTCAACCCCATTCTATTAGACAGCCGCGTCGTTTGGTAGAGGCGGTGATTCGTCCTATCCGGGTTGAAGTGTAGAATGTCAAGGACGAGGAAGAGGATGTACCGGTTGAGGTTCCTGCTCCTGTTGTACGTGTTCCCTGTAGGGAGTTGTCAGGTATTCAAGTGGCGAACCCAGATCTTCTGGGTGACTTGAGTCGGCATCCTTCAGTATACCTGCATGCAAATGAGGTATGAAGTTAGATCTTAATCTTCCTTATTTCCTATTGATGAGGAGCAAAGGGTTCTGATGTTGATATGCTTTTGATGTAGGTTCCAGGCTTCACACAGCCTCGGGGGAACCAGTTTAGCATCCACTCTATATATCAGGCTTTGTATGATGACTATAGAGAGATTGTAGATGGCTGGGGATTCGGGACGTTCTTTTCCATTCTTCCCCGTCGTTGTCCCTGGGGTTACCTCAGGGTATTGTTTGAGCGGTGGTTTCACCAGACTCAGTCACTCCATTTACTGGACTGTGATGTGATAATGACGCCGATGGATTGGCGCTTTATCACAGGTATAGAATTTGGAGGGATCCGATTGCCTTGTCTGCGTGAATATAACCCCTCATGTCGCCGAGATCCTTGTTGGGAGTTCCGCGGAGGTGCTCGAGGGTAGGGGCATGTGCGTCTGAGTCCTTTGGCGTAGATGCTATGGCGGTTGTTGTGAGCCTACCGATGATGTGAGAGTCAAGGATCGCATTCTTCGGCGATTGTTCCTGATGATCATTAGGGGCTGCTTCATAGCAGATAACTCTTCTACGGTGTCCTTCGCTTTGATCAGCGCCACTCGACACGTGGACCATATAGGAGATTATAATTAGGGTTCCTACGCCTTTTCTTACTTCCTCAGGGGAATGCGCATGCGATCGCAGGGCTTGATCGAGGCTTGGTTAGGATTCTACCCGTTTCTGCTGGTGAGTATTTCTCTTATCTTTTCCCATGTACAAGTTAAGAGTGTTGACTGATAGCAGATGTTTGCCTTTGTGTTAGCAGTTTTGGGCCTATGAGAGGCTTCCATATTTGCGTCATATGAGTGTGTTAGGTTTAGACACCTATCCATGAGGACGGAGATGGCATCATTCCATACTGGCGGAGGTCCCACACATTGAGGGTTCACACTCATGCCTTTTCTGTTTGGAGTTATTGATAGTGGATGTCATCACATGGGTTCCCTATTCTGGGGAGCACTTGAGTAGTGGATTTTAGGATGGGTACTCGACTGGGGTCGAGCACGTTATGTCCACCCGTAGGATTCCTCTCTTCATAGATGGAGGATGGGAGCTCTATTTAGGAGAGCGTTCTATCAGGAGCACTACAGGTGAGATTCGAATGCCGATCTTTCCTCCTGCCAGGCATTATTGGTCTGTTACTCAATCACCCATCATTGATATCCCATTGTTGGGGGTTGACGGTTTTACATTATCAGAGGGCCCCTGCACTCAGGAGATGTTCCAGCATTGGTGGTTCCCTCATACCATTTGAGCTTAGACCCGCGCCACACAGTTTATGGGGGATATTGTTCCAGGATCCGTGATGATGACGGATTGGCTAGCCTGTGTCAGAGATCCGACTCATGTGACACAGATTGATAGTTTGACCTGACAATTGGACCGAGCACATTTCTTCATCCGGCACTTGGGTAGAGATCCTTCAGAGGCAGATACTTTTGATCCTTCCAGCTCTGGCGCTGGCCCCTCAAGTGACCCATACAGTTTTATCGGTGCATATCCTCCTTTGTATAGGCCTGACATCCTTGTAGATAGAGATCCAGTAACTCAGGAGGAGTTACATTAGGTGGACAGGATTGACGATGTAGACATCGATACCATCGACTTCTTCTGATGTATATTTCTCATCATCTCTTTTGATAGGCCTCTGTTAGCTGCTGGATAGCTTCGGCCCATTCTCGCTATATCTTTTGATAGGCCTCTGTTAGATGTTGGGTAGCTTCACCCCATTTCCCTGTATTTTAGTTGTACAGAGATGTATTAGATGATGATATACTTAGGAATGTATGTACAGTTTTCCATTCCCTTTATCATATTGCCATCTATTGTATCATGCATGTTATTATGTTATGTATATGTATGTATATCTAGAGATATTCAGCATTGACCCCTGGATGGTCTTATGACATGGCCATTACAGATGTCTTCTTCGACAGTTAGACGTATTGATCATACCCCACCATTTTTGGTGGCATCGTATCTTATTTCATGGTATGATAATATATCACCATCGAATGGTGGGGTTTGTAGATGATTTCTTTGCACCACATTATGACCTTGTTGATGTTTCAGGTTCCCACAAGGTTCACAGATGGTATGCTAGAGCATTGGGTACCAGAGAGACAGGTCTTCTGATTCAGGACCCGAGAATTGACTCCTACTTTGGAGGAGTATGCACGATTGACGATGCTACCATTGGACAGACCTTGCGTGCACATAGCGATCGAAGACATGAGTAGACAGTTCATGACCCTCATCGAATTAAGGCGTAGAGTGGTATAGGATGAGATTACATCTGGCCACCTGATATTCTAGCGTTTTCTATTTGACAGATTTGGCTCTGAGGATAGTTATGCACGGTATTCCGGGGATTTCACCACACCGGAGGATCAGTGGCATTTGGCCAGAGTGGATGTACTGCTGCTGTGCGTATTGTCATACATCTACATGCCACGGTACATGGATGAGTTGGACATCGGCGTCATTATGGCAGTGAGAGCTCTCCGGGAGGGTCACACCATCCTACCGATGATTATGGCAGAGACTCTGAGGTCGGCCATATATTGCTGCAGTTATCCGGCAGGAGTGTTCATAGGTAGCTCGGCCATGTTGTACGTGTGGTTCATGTCACACTTAGGACCAATTGGCACATTCAGACGGCATGGATATTGTTTCACCCATGATATAGCCATGTCGTACTCCTTTTAGCCTACGGAGTGTACAGATGTTGCATCTTGGTCAGCTTTCATGGCAGGGATCAGAGATCCATTCGCTATATTGTCGTGTACAGGGCTTAGCTCACCCTACAACTTCTTTACTCATGCTTAGGGCATGGATTATCTACCTCTAGCTGGTTTAAGATGGATGATCACCTACCACCCATTGGCTGTGATGTGTCAGTTTGACCAGTTTTAGGATTTCCACCCATTTGAGGGGGCAGTGATTCAACGTTTCGCTTCTCGCCACTTATCATCAGCGGACAAATCCAGGTTGTATGCCTGTTGGGATCAGCGAGAGCTAGCTGAGTTTTCTGTCAGTCATCCGGGTTATTCTACAGTGTATTCAGCATGGATGGAGACAGAGACTGCATCGACTATGGTAGTATCAACATTACAGGATATTGATTCCGACGATGAGGAACCTATGGAGGAGGCTGACATTCCAATCGATGGGGACTTGACTGCTGGGTTGCCAACATTTGTGATGGATTCTCCCACCTTGAGTGCCACTGTTACTCAGTATTCAGCACATCATCTGGAGCAGAGCTTACATCTGATGACCTATGATAGAGATCAGGCTAGGGTCGTGATGTTGACAGCTCTTGACGGGAGAGACGCCGCTTTGTTAGAGAGGGATGAGGCTAGATCAGCCAGGGATGCATTGATTATGGAGTGAGATGTCGCCCTATCTGCTAGGGATGCGGCCATTGCGGACAGTACCTCAGTGAGATCCCTTACGACTGGCATCCTTGCCGATATGAGTGCATACATTGATGAGCATCATGTCACCATGCAGTTAGCCTCTGATCTGCTAGCTCGTGTAGATGCCATTGGGCAGGAGCTTGCAGCTTTACCTCCGTCTTCAGAGAGGGATGCTATGTTAGATCTGATAGTCCGCATATACACAGATCCGTAGATAGCTTTATATTTTCTTGCACAGACTAGCTTAACCATTTTATCATGTACATCACAGATGTATATATCAAACAGTAGTATATATGACAGAGAAATATATTTTAATTTACTTCCCTTTTAGTTATGCCTTGATACTTGCTTGATATTTTCCTGTTTCTTCAGGGCCTTTTGATCTTGATGCATTCTGAACTTATCCTTGATATGTGGATATTAAGTCATCACAGGATCTCTCAGAACTGATCATGATCTATATGTATCCCTACCATCTTTGGTGTCTTGGGATTGGTATCTGTATGGAAATATGGAGAGGAGTGTGGCTTTTCCTCTATGAGATTGACCGCACCACAGATGGTCGCCAGTACTTCTATTTGTGAGAAGCCTAGTTACTTCCATCTCTTATGGATTGGTGTTGCTCTTTGAGGCACAACCGCAGCTTAGATGGTTACCGAAACTCCTATTTGTGAGGAGAGGTTGGGTAATTCCATCCCCTTGGTCTGAAGCCGATGAAATGTGGTGGATTGAAGATTGATCCCAATACCGTGTGACAAGCATTTTTATTCTGGTAGGGGTTAGACTAAACCATAAATGGCGGCCTACGTACTCTTATTGAAGAGGAGATCAAGTATGCGTAGTTCGAACCTGGTGTAAGAGGTTCAACGCTGAATGTGAAAGACAGATGGTTGTAGAAGTATTTTTGTTGTTTTTATTTTTGTAGAGGAAGGGTAGAAATGTTTTTGTTGTTTTTTGTTTATTCCGACCGGGCCATATAAAATATGGTTGCCTACGTACTCCTGGGTATCAGGGAGATCAGGTCGACGTAGTTCTCCCCTCAGGACGAATTGCAGCCAAAGAGAAGTGTGAATCCCATGTGCAGGCTATACTATGGGGAAAAGAAAGTTTGATCCCATGATGGGGATAAACTGCAGGTGTGGAAAAAGTTTGATCCCGTCTTCAGGACAAACTGCAAGCATAGAAAAGTTTAATCCCGTCTTTAGGATAAACTGCAGGTATAGAAAAGTTTAATCCCGTCTTCAGGATAAACTGTAGGCGTAGAAAAGTTTAATCCCGTCTTCAGGATAAACTGCAGGTGTGAAAGGTTTAATCCCGTCTTCAAGATAACCGAAATTGTATTAAAGGTTTGAAATGAGGTGAAATCAGGCTGCTAGTTTGAAGTGTATGTTTCCCTGAGGGGCAGAAGAATTTGTAAAAAGAGAGGGTTCAAAACCGGAATGACTGGTGATTGGATGATCAATACCAGGATGCTTGCTTGATGGTAACTTTAGACATAGTACCGCTTCACGGAGTCCGAGTTGATTAGTTGTGGAAATTCATCGCCATCCATTTCTTGTAGTCTGAGAGCGCCTCCTGTCAATACCTCCTTGAAAACAAATGGGCCTTCCCAGTTATGAGCGAATTTTCCCTTAGATTGATCTTGGTTGTCAATGATCTTCTTCAAAACCAAGTCATGTTATTTGAACTATCGTAGCCGGAATTTTCTATTGTAGGATCATACGATCCTTTGCTGATATAACTGACCATGGAAGATAGACGCGGTTTGTCTTTCGTCTATTAGAGACAATTGGTGATACCTGTCTTGTACCCATTGGTCTTCATCCAACTGAGCATCCATCAACACTCTGAGGGACTCCATTTCCACCTCTATGGGGAGCACTGCTTCCATCCCATAGGCTAAAGAGTAGGGGGTTGCCCCAGTGGAAGTACACATGGAAGTTTTGTAGGCTAATAAAGTCAGAGGCAATAAGTCAGGCCATCCTTTGTGATTGGCGGACATTTTCTGCATGATCTTCTTGATGTTTTTATTAGCCGCTTCAACAACACCATTCATCTTTGGACGGTAGATGATAGAGTTGAGTTGTTTGATGTGGAATTTACTGCATAACTCCTCCATCATTCTATTGTTGAGGTTCTTAGCATTGTCTGACATAATGACCTCTGGTTGTCCATATCGACAGACTACATTATTTCTGATGAAAGCAATGATGACTTCTTTGGTAACCCTGGGGAAGGAGGCTTCTTCTACCCATTTGGTGAAGTAGTCGATCATGGTGAATATGAATCGATGTCCATTACTGGCTTTGGGCTCGATGGGCCCGATCACGTCCATTTCCCACATTGAGAAGGGCCGTTGCGAACTCATATTATGGAGTTCCCTTGGACGGGCGTGGATAGCATTCCCATGAATTTGGCATTGATAGCATCTCTTGACGTGATCATCACAGTCAGCTTTGAGCGTAAGCCAATAATGCCCTGTTCTGAGAATTTTCTTGACAAGTAAGGGGCCACTCATGTGTGGGCCACATACTACACCATGGATCTCATCTATGAGCCTCTGAGATTAGTCTTTGTCCAGACATCTGAGGAGACCTAATCCTGCATCTCTTTTATAGAGTGCATCTCTGCTCAGGTAGAATTTCATAGCAAGTCGACGGATCAGCCGCTTCTCAGTTAGGCTCGCATCAACGGGTGTAGATCTATCTCGTAGATACTCCTTCATATGCTGATACCAAGGGCAGTGGATAGGAGGTAGCTCATCTGATATTTCTCCAACATAGTTCCCATAAATTGGGGCCTTTTGCAGAGCAAATGTGATGTTTGGCATGTTTTCTTTGTCAGGTATGTGAATCAAGGAGGCCAACGTTGCTAATACATCTGCAAAATCATTCCTATTACGAGAAATGTGTAGAAAGGAGATTTCTTCGAACTCCAAAGCCATCTGTAAAACTTACCAATGGTAAGGCAGCAAATGTAATTCTTTGGTTTGATAGATTCTTGTGGATTGTTTGATTACTAATTCGGAATCCCCAAAGACAGTTAACCACCTGATGCCCATTAAACGGGCAAGTTTAAGCCCCATGATACAGCCTTCATACTCAGTTGTGTTGTTGGTGCTGACAAACTACAATTTGACGGTGATGGGATACTGCTCCCTCGTACCAGATATTAGAACTGCTCCAGCTCCAGAGCCTTTCATGTTAACAACTCCATTAAAATACATTTTCCATGTGTGGCATGCATCGTACTAATGGTGTTGCTGAACTATCATTACCCCTTCATCAGGGAAGTATGTTTCTAAGGGTTTGTAATCCCCTGTAGGTGCGGAGGCCAGTTGATCCGCAATTCCCTGACCTTTGACAGACTTTTATGTCACGTAGACGATGTCAAATTGCTGTAGGATCAACTGCCATCTGGACAATCGACAATTCAGTACGGGCTTACTGAACACATACTTGAGAGGATCCACGCGGGATATGAGATGGATTGTGTGACCATGGAGGTAATGTTGTAACCTCATGGAAGCCCATGCTAAAGCACAACAAGTCTTCTCAATCAGAATATACTTGTGTTCACTGATGCTGAATCTTTTACTAAGGTAATAGATAGCTCGTTCTTGGCCTCTATCGTTTTTTTGCCCCAGCATACAGCCCATGACATTGTCATTAATGGATAGGTACATGAATAGGGGAACATCATCCCTGGGTGGTACCAAAACAGGAGCATTAACCAGTTGCTCTTTAATGGTAAGGAAGGCTTTTTGACACTTATCGTTCCATTTTATGGAGGAGTTCTTCCTTAACAGCTTGAAGATGGGCTCACAGGTTGCTGTGAGTTGAGATATAAACCTGCTAATGAAGTTGATTCTTCCCAAAAATCCCCTTATTTCCTTCTTTGTCTGAGGAATGGGCATTTCTTTGATGGCCTGGATTTTGGTAGGATCCAGTTCAATCCCTTTGTGGCTGACTAGGAAACCTAGCAACTTGCCTGACTTAACACCAAAGGTGCACTTCGCTGGATTCAACTTCAAGTTGTACTTACGCAACCTTTTGAATAGCTTTCTGAGATGGTCTAAGTGGTCTTCCTCCTTTCGGGATTTGACAATGTTGTCATCCACGTAGATCTCTATCTCTTTATGCATTAAATCATGGAAAAGAGCCATTATAGCTCGCTGGTAGGTTTCCCCGGCATTGATGAGGCCGAATGACAACCGTCTGTAACAAAAGGTTCCCCAAGGCGTGATGAAAGTAGTTTTCTCACGGTCTTCCTCAGCGACCATAATCTGATGGTACCCCACAAAGCAATCCGCAAAGGAGTACATGCCTTATTGAGCAGTATTGTCAATGAAAAAGTGGATAAAGGGCACGGGAAAGCTATCTTTAAGATAAGCTTTGTTCAGATACTGGTAATCCACGCAAATATTGTAATTGAAAAGATGTTATCTTTAATTAATTCAGTATTTAATTCATTGATGATGAACTAATTTACTTTTTAGGCTTATGATGGATCCTTAAGTGAAACGATGATTATGTAACTTTGATTTCCAGTTTAATAAGCTATTATCCAGTTTATCTATATTAATTTGAGCTTGAATTTATGAATTGCCTGATCAACAGTTCTTTGTGGATTTGTATGAATCCGAGAGAGGAAGTACAAATCCAGACTTAGTTAATATAGCATGTGTTCTTGAATTTTGTGAATGAACAGAATCTTGATGAATGTTAAGGTAGAGATATGCTTGACATCGCATGTAATCGGATAGAGAACTTAATCTTAAACCTTCTTTAATTATAATTCACATAGAGATATAGTGAGTTAGTTGATTAAGGTGTTGAACTTGTTTCTATCTAATTTGTGAATTTGAGTTAATACGGTATTAGTGTATCGAGAGGTGGCTAGTGCTACATTAGTGTTCTTGATTAATAAACTGGGATAGTGAATTGAATTGGAATAAAGGTGTAAAAATCAGAGTGAAGCTTAAGGTGAAGTCGTAAGCCTAATTCTGCAATAATTGTTTGAAATTTCAGTTTTTAATATTTGGGATTGGTTTGTGATCTTATATTTATTAATAATTAAGTTTTTTTAATAATTTTAATCATTGATTTGGATAGTTTAATAAAATTAGGATTAATAGAAAATTGATAATTGTGAGGTTAAATTCTTACTAAATTGTCTCTGTGGGAACGATACTCTACTTACTATTATATTACTTGTTGACCACGTATACTTGCGTGTTGTGCGTAATTAGATTTTACCCAACAACTACATACCAAAGATATTCAGTTATATCATCATTTAGGACTGAGGATGATGAAAAATATCTTTAAAAAAATGAATCCAGTGAGATAACAGGACAAAGATTATGGATTCGTACTTTGGTTTATCAAAGTTCAAAAATACTCCATAATAATCAATTGTGGAGCAAAATTCAAGAATGAAGATCAAAACATGGATACAATCAAAGATAGTATTCATAATAGACAACTTGGACAAAGAAAATAAAATTTTATTTTTCTGTGAATAGTGTCGTATTCGTGAATAGTGTCGTATACGTGAATAGTAACCCCGACACGAAAAGGTAGAAATTCTACAAGAAAAAATCATACTTCATGAATAGTACTCGTGAATAGTACCGTATTCCTAAATAGTGTCGTATGCGTGAATAGTAACCTCAACATAAAAAGGTAAAAATTTCACAATAAAATTCATACCAATATTTTGGTATAATGATATTGAAAGAAATAATATCATTTACGAAGAAAATAACATCCCTTACCTCAAAAGAATAGTACTTCTGCCTGAAATATGGAATATAATGCTGAAGGAAACTTGCATTGAATAGCAACTCTCAAAGTATCTAAATACTCACAAAAATACTCTCGATAATATAGAGAGAGAAAACTTATGATTCTGGTGTGATTTTTAATTCTAACTAAGCACCCTATTTATAGGAAAATACCAGAATGCCAAAGCAGAAAATTTAATAAAATAATATTATTTATTAAAAAATTTCCTACGCACACTTCGAAAATCTTATTTCAGAATTTTACACCAACCAGTGGGGCCACCAACACACAAAACATGTTTTTGTCATTTAATGTAACAAAATTAATTTAGACCCAATATCCAGAACTTCAATAATTCATAATAAATAGCCCTTTATCAGAAATATAAGAATATTATATCCATTCCATAGGAAATTTAATTCTCTACAACTTTGTAGAAGAAATTTTTTCCAAATTCTAAAGGAAAAATGACCATTTCACATACGGATGATCTTGCAGGCTATAATCAAATTTCAGTCAAAAATGGGGCCCACCAACACATTTAACATGTTTTTAGCATTTATTGTAACAAAATCAATTCGAACCCAATTTGCTCTCTTCCTCCTCATTTTATTCATATACTGTGAATTTAGTGTAAAAATATCACCACTATTATATTATTATATTATCACATTATACATTTATAATTTAATATAATAATATAGATAAAATATTAATTTTTAACAATTATCACTTTTCTAAAAATTACTCCATTCCGATAAAATACTTATAAAATACCTCAGCATTAATTCCTTCGTTTATATCCACATAAAATAAATATTTTCTTATCATTTTTTATCAATAATTAATTATTCATAAATGATATTACAGAATCACAATAATGACAATCAGGTCATTCCCAAGAAAGAGGGGGCTTTTCGATAAGGATTTCTCCTTACTGGTGCGCAATTAGGTGACCAAACCCCTTTCCTAAATAGAACTTCCTTAGACATTGTCAATAATGCTATCTAATAATATTATTCAAATAATATGAATTATTGATCTAATAATAGGAAATACTGTGCAATGACAGTTATTGAATCAATAATATAAAATATCAATGTAGCAATTATTGAATTAATAAAATAAAATATTGAACAATAATTACTGTAACAATTATTGAGTAGTGACTTCTTACGTAAGAATTAATAATTAGAATTATTGTGCAATCTGGTGCTACTATGCATCTGACAAGCGTAGACTTCAGTATTTTAACAACCATGTATTTCAACAGCTTAACGATGACAGTTTTACCGTTATTTTTATAAAAAGGTTATTTCTGTTACTTTCTACATCTGACATTCATTCCATTATGGGGCCCACAAATGGCTGCGCCGTCGTACGAATATTCCTTGACCAAACAAATATTTTATAACCACTTACTTATTTTGAAAAATTTACATATATCACCCTTAACTTTAAACTTTTATCAATTTAACTATTTACTAAATATAAAAATTGAATACTTTTATTTCATAAAATTCGGGGTCTTACAACACATACTTTACAAACTTCCTTGTAAAATTCGTCAACGGAGTAGCTATTTTAGAAAAGTCTTGGATGAACCTTCGATAGTATCCCGCTAAGCCCAAAAAACTCTGGACCTCGATTGGTGTTGTCGGTTGTTCCCAATTATTAAATGCTTCTACCTTTGCTGGATCCACTGAAATTCTATCTTTATCAATAACATGTCCTAAAAACTGCACTCTTTCAAGCCAAAATTCACACTTAGTGAATTTTGCATACAATTTTCCTTCCGTAGTGTTTCCAACACTATTCTAAAATGTTCGGTGTGATCTTCTGGCGTCTTGTAATAGACTAGAATATCATCAATGAACACTATAAAAAACTTGTATAAATATTGTTTGAACACTCTGTTTATTATATCCATAAATGCGGCTGGCGCATTAGTCAACCCAAACTACATAACCAAAAACTTGTAGTAACCATAACGAGTTTTGAACGTTGTCTTAGGTACATCCTCCTTCCTCACTTTCAACTGATGGTACCCCGCACGCAAATCTATCTTAGAAAAATACTTTGCCCCTTTTAACTGATCAAATAGATCATCGATCCTGGGCAATGGGTATTTATTCTTAATCGTTAACTTGTTCAACTCACGATAGTCGATATAGAGTCGTAATGATCCATCCTTCTTCTTTACAAATAATATTAGTGCTCCCCACCGAGACACACTCGGTTGAATGTACTTCTTGTGTAATAGTTCTTGTAACTGAACCATTAACTCCTTCATCTCTTCCGTGGCCATCCTATACGGTGCCCTAGAAACTGGTGTCGTACCCGGTAACACATCAATCACAAATTTGATCTCCCTATCCGGCGGAAGACCTGGTAACTCATTCAAAAATACATCCACGAATTCTTGTACTACGGGTATCTATTCCAATGATGCTTACACTCTCTGGGTATCCACAACATGGCACATGTATCCTATACACCTCTTCCTCAACATCTTCCTAGCTTGTGTCATGGTTAGACAACAAGAACGTCCCGATACTTTACTTCTGTAGAACACTACTTTGGGTTTCTTAGAAATCTGAAGGTTCACACTCTTTCTTTGACAATCTATTATAGCCCTATGGTTAATCAACCAATCCAAACCGAGAATTATGTCAAATTCTCCCAACTTTATCGGTATAAGATCTACCGATAATTTGTTACCTCTAATATTTACGCAACAATTTCTATGAATGTGTTCAACGGGAATTATCTCTTCATTTTCCACCTTAACGTTTAAAGGTATTTCTAATCTTTTTGGGAATAAACCTATTCCCTTAGCAAATTCACATGCTATAAAAGAACAAGTAGCACCTGAATCAAATAGCACATAAGCATTTATGTCATTAACTGGAATAATACCTGCTACTACATCTGTTGATGCAACCGCATCTTGGACAGTCATATTAAAGTACGGGTTGTGGGTCTACCCGATGGTGTTGGTCCAGTAATGGCTAACTTACCACTACTAGCACCCTTACTACCCTCAAACCCTTTCTTTGGGCAATTTCTTACCATGTAGTCCATCGACCCACATATAAAACAGCCCTGGTTCTTCTTAGGGTTAGGACAATTGGGTGATATATGACCCTCCTGCCCATAGTTATAACAAACCGACTTCCCCTTAAGATAGACTCCTAGATGAGCCTTTCCACATGTCTTACATGCTTCGATCCTATGCTTAGGATCCCCTTATTTTACTCCAGTATTCCCAGAGTTAAAACCCTTCCTCTTGGGCACACTTCCACTACCACCTGCTTCCTCTGTCTTGGATACTCCCTCTCCTTTTCTCTTACTCTTTCTCTCTTTGTGGTATTGGCTTAAAGCCTCACTACCACCCTCGACAATAATTGCCTTCTCCAGAATGGTTCCATATGAAGCAGTCTGAAACATAGAAATCCTATTATAGAGCCAGGGTTTTAGCCCATGCTCAAACCTACGAGCCTTCCTCTCTTCGGTGTCCACTTGATTTGGAGTAAATCTGGCCAATTCATTGAACTTGGTCGTATACTGGGGAACCATCATGTCCCATTGATTAAGTTCTAAGAACTTAATCTCCATCATTCCATGCATGCTTGTAGGAAAATAGTTCTTGAAGAAAACCTTCTTGAACTGTTCCCACGTAATAGCATCGATCCTTGCCCCACCTTGGTGAGCCTCCCACCAGAAGTTAGCTTCTCCTTTCATCATATAGGTCATAAAAGAAGTCTTTTGCGCCTCCCCGGCATTTGTGATTACAAATGCCTTCTCAATTTCCCTTACCCATGTCTCAGCCGCAATAGGGACCGTGGTTCCTTTGAACTCCAGCGAATCTACACTTTTAAATTCCTTAAAGGTAGTCGTTCTACCTACCCCAGGGACTACAGGTGCTCTACCCCAGCTTAATTAAATATAGCCGTTAAACTCATGTATAGGGTTGTTCTGACTCCCGTGGTTATCATTATGGGATTCAGCTTCCAGATTACGTTGTCTTCTTCTTGGCAGCATTTTTCTGATTAAATAAATAAAGTTTCATTATTATTTATTCATTTTTATTTACTTAGTTATTATTCATTAAACAACAACTCATACGACAATAAAGTACATTTGATAACAACCTCATTATATTAATATGCTTCCACATAATTCGTACTATTTACTGATTGATTCCATAGTAAGAGCTATTACATTTCTATCCCGCGATTAAATTTCACAAAAATTGGGATTTACAAAAAGACTACCATTTAATTATACAAAAGAGGGTTTTACGTCACTACACAAAATATTTACCAATATAGACTTTCTCTATCTACTACAAATACTGCATAACAGCATTCTCGTGCTTCTGATTCGCAAGAATCGACACAATATCCCGACTAATAGTATGATGAGTTTTCCCTAACTCAATGGAATAAAAAGCAAATTTTAGCTTGAAATCCTCATGAGCACTCTCATGGATGTAAGACATCTGTGCTATCTTCTGGTTCCTCTCCCCTAGTTCATTACGAAGCTCAACGACCTCATTCTTAAAATCCATCGCCTTATCCTTCATGAGCACCTTCTCATCATGATTTATCTCAAAATTTGCTTCTGCAGACTCCTTAGCTTCATAGAGGTCACTAACCTCCTCCCTCAGGTTCTGCACAATAGTACACAGTTTCACATTCTGGTCAAGCACCGCTAGATACAATGCCCTCATTGCCTCTGGAGGTGTTAGCTCCGGTACCACCATATCAAATGATGCAACCTCTATATCCTCGTCCACATCGACCACCATATCAAAATATGACGCCGATCCCAAGTTAGCCAATTGAATGTAAATGGAGTATGAGAATGAGAAGAACCAATATAATTATAAATAAATATTGGTGTTAGGATTAATGAATTAAATAAATATCTAAATTGTGATTAAAAGTATATATTAAATAAATTATCTTAGGATAATTTATAAAAGGAAGGAAAATTGTATAATTTATTAAAACAATTAGTGAAATAAATATTAATTATTTTAATAGAAATGCTTAGTTGATTAAAAGTGTTTTACTTATGAATGTAATTCCATAAGTCATATGGGTAAATAGATGGGAAGAGTGTTGGCTGAATAATTTAGAAATAAAAAAAGAAGAGAATGAAGTGTGACATGTTGGAGGAATTAAAGAAAAAAAAAGATATATTGTATAGTATGAAAATGAAATAAAATGAAGATAAGTCAAAGGAGTTTGTTTGAGATCAAGCCAAACATAGCCTATACCTTTTATTTTCTATAACAGTTGAGGCTTTTTGGTGTATAACCGATAAAAATTAAGATCACACAAGTGTTTCATCAGTTTATTCCTCCTTCACATGAGTTTAAGAAAACAAAGAAGAGAGAGAGCTTAGGAGAGGAAATTGAGAGAGAATTGAGATTCTCTGAGAAATTGTAGAAGAGGGGATTTTGGAGAATCAAGGGAACCAAGCTTGTCTATTCTAAATTTAAAGAAGAACCAAAGGTAAATTTTAGAGTTTCTAGGTTTAGTTTTTATTTTCCAAAAGTTCTTCTTTATAATTGGTTTTGAGGGTTAAATTGTTAAGAGATTGATCATATATGTTAATTGGTATGTATAATTTGTTATATGTAATCTATATCAGGTTTTCATGTAATCAAATTAATGGAAACATGTGTTAGAAAAAGAAATTTGGTTTATGGCTTAGTATATGTATTTTGGTCTATTTTAAGGCTTAAATTGATGGTTAGATCACATATATAATCTGAAATTGGTGCTAGATATTGTTAGTATATTGAATTATGAAAACAACGAAGGTTAAACGGATTGATTTGGTTAGGAATTGAATCCGTGGTGAATGAATTCCCTAAACATGTTAAAACATAAAAAATAGAGTATGAACATAAGTTTTGGGTCAAGATTTAGGTTGGTTAATAGTTCTGTAAATTTTTGATTTCTTGGTATGTTATAGTTCTATGAATTATGAATCCATAGAATTGAAAATGGACAAATTTGGATATGTATAACTCAAGTTATGAAGATTAGAAGGAGAAAAAGTTAAAAAAATTGCAAGAACAGTAAACTTCAAGTTAGGATTCGCTGCTTGGTATGATGAAATTATATTGTGCCCTAAGTCTTTTGGGGCGTAATTTGTCCTCTTAGTCTTGATTGTTCTATGTCCAAGGCTTAATTGGGCGCAGCTGCACGCTAGGTGTATTAGGTGTGACTGTTTTGACCTCCTATAGTAAAACAGCCATAACTTTTTTATAACGAATGTGATTTTTATAATTAATTAAAATATTTATTTGAGTTAGATAAATATTTTAATTCATTTATTTATTGAATAATAAATATTTTATGTTGGTTGTTATGTCTTAATTTAATTAAACGTTATAATTTGATAGATAATTTTATAATTGATGTGCATTTTATTATTAAAGTTTAATTGATTTTACTAATAATATAACTAAATTATTTAAGTGTGATTTTATTAATTAAGTGTATGTTAAATAATTCTTCAATTTACGTGTATTTTATTACTTTAATGTTATGGAAATATTCTAATTTAATTAAATAATTAAATTAGAAGGTTTGTAATGGGTTAAATAAAATTACAATTATTTTGGTTAAATAGGAATTATAATTAGTAAGGTTTAATTGAGTTTATTACTAAAATAAGTAATTATTTATGTGTGATATTAGAAATATATTATATGTCATAGTAAAGTAATAATAGTATATAATGAATAGCCTAACCATTGAGTTGCTTAACTAATGATGGAAAAGTGACGTTATGCTACTAAGATGGCTTAATGTGATATTGGTCATGCATGTAGGAGTTTTGTAACATAAGCCTTATGTTATTAGTGGGGGTTACTATTATATTAATTAATTACATAACTATTACCCAATGAGGAGTTACACAAGAAGAAATCCTAGAGTTTTTTCTTTTAGAGCAAGAGTCTTTGTGGAAGAGAGAAATTGAGAAATTGAGAGAGATAGAGGAAAATAGAGGAATTGAGAGAAGCTAGAAGAAGAAGAAGAAGAAGCCATGGAAGAAGAAGAAGAAGAAGAAAAAGCTAAAAGAAGGTAACTTCTAAACCCTTGTTTAATCTTTCATTTTTTTGGGGTAGATTTATGTTTTTATAAGATCTAAAGTAGTAGATCATTCTTAATCTTGTTTGTATTGGTTTAATCATGGATTTTCAAGAATCAAACAAGAGGATTCAAGAAAGAAAATGAAATGGAAAGAAATTTTGAAGAACAAAATTCGTAGGTTTTGAGTAATTGTGGACAGATCTTGTGAAATTCATACCTCTTTGGGTATAAAGAGTTAGAAAGTGAGCCTTATATCAAATCGAAGCTATGGAAGTAAACTATATTCAGAAAGTGGAATCACATGAAAACTCCTCGTAGATTTCTTGCAGTGTCTATTTTAGTAAGGCTGGTACGAAGGGAAAACAATCTACCTAGAAAATCAAAACTATTACGGTTTCTGACTTTGAAAAATTCATATAAATTTGTGTGTTTTGAATCTGAAGAAACTTTGAACTGAAAAGTTTTAGATATGGGAGTTTACTAGCCAGAGTTGAAGGATTGAGAAATTTTATGGATCGAATCATGTCTGAAATAAATTGTTTAGTAAGGCTATCCAAATAAATGAAATTTTATGGACTAGTTGATGAAATAGCAGAACCTGTTTTAGATGGATAAGGGTCTGACTTTATGGACTAGATGAGGTTGTAGTACACTAAGTAAGGGTTAATTTTATATAAGAAGGAACAAAAATAGACATGTAACGAAGGAGTTACGTTAAAAACGAAAACAATGTTTCGGTAAAGAAATTGTGAAGATGAGTTTTATAATTTTGTTTGAATTAAGATTTTGGGTGATGGTATATTTTGATGATTAACAATATGTTTTGGCATATGTAATGAGTATAGATATATGTTATCACATTCTATGCATAATTAACCATTTAAGATCAAGAGTTGAGATTAGTTAATGTGTGCACATAACGTGCTCGATAAACTACCTAAGAGTAATAGTGTTTCTAAACTTTGGTATACAAAGTGTCTAACTAATGACTAATATTGGGTGTTATGTGCATCTAAGTATGAAGAGATGATAATACAAGAATAATAATGGAATGAAATCGAAAAGGGCGATTTTTGATTTTTGAAGGAAAATTAAACATGTAAACAATGTGTTGAATGTGCATTTTTTTTAAAAACCAAAGTGGTATAATAAAATGGTGTGATATACACACATTAAACTACAAGTACGATAATCTAGCATATGTGGTGATGAAAATTAAAATAAAACCGAGTTGCATATAAAACACAATTAGATGTCTACAAAGATATTATAAAGGATAATAAGATAAAGTAAGGTCTTAGAATAAATTTGACCATGAGATCGAGTATTGATTTTGTTTATTATCAATCTCACATACAGTGTAGGTTGTGCAAGGACGCGAAGTATTAGCTAAAACACTGGTAAAGGCAAGTCTTTCAGTTCCTTTTTGCTATGTGAACTTGATGATGAACTGCTTTAAAATTTTACTGTATGATGTATTATATATGTCAAAATTATGAAATGTGAAAGTCAATCTATGACTACGATGATTGAGCTATGAATGTTGATTGAGTAAGGAACTCAATCTTTATAGTTGTTATGTGAGCTACAATATGTATGCTATGTTAGTTTTATGATTATGAGATGTATGTTGAGCATATTATTATGTGCTACATGATGCATGAAAATCGTTAGACTTTGTTGAGTTGTCGAGCTCATTCTTGCAAATAACCATTTTTGCATATTCAAGAATTGAAGGTAACACTATGTGCTACTTGATTGATATGGATCAAAAGTGATACATGAAGATTTAATATCCTAGCCAAGTTGTTATTCTTGTAAATCATGTCTAATGTTTCAATAAATGTATTAATGTTGAATTTTAATATCATTTTGCGATGTAAACTCTTGTAGTATTAAAATGATTCTGAGATATTTAGATGTAAAGGTTGAAAGTTTTGGGAACGAGAATAGTTTGTAATAGAAAATTTTAATTATTTTGCAAATTTCAATGGTTGTTTTATCGTTTAATGATGTAAAATTAGAGGTTGAATGTATTATTAACGACCAAAGTCGAGAATTAAATTATTTAAATTTTGGAGAAGTTACAGTTGGTATCAAAGCTGATAGGTTAGAAACCATAGGTAGGAGTACCTTAGGCTATAAGCTTAGAGAAGAGATGTGAAGATGATAAAGAATAAGCTCAGATAAAGTTTGAACAATAAGAAGTAATTTAAGAAATTTATAAAGAAGGGATTAAAACATGCATGAGAGGATTCAAAGAAGAATCTCGTAGAGTTATAAGGAATATGAATGTGGGTTACCCAACTCCAGTAATAAGGATGTAAGATGATAATAAATAAACAATGTCTATAAGAAGAGAATGATAAAGAAGTTAAGAATAAAAAGTTATATTTAAGTATGGTACAATCGTACTCTTTAATAGTTTATGTATGGTATCTGAGCTAAACGATTCCTTTATAGAGCGTAGGTATATACGAACTAGCAACTCGAAACCTAGTTTGTTGGTTGTTTGTGGGAAACCACTCAGCGTACCATATTGAAACTATTAGAGACTCAATGTGTACCAAGTATAGAAAATGGATACATATGATGAAAATGAGGAACTCAGATGAAATGTTGAGCAATGTAAATGAAGTTAGAATTTCATAAAGCAAGAATTGTTATATAAATAAGAAAATTCAAAGAAGAATCTTGAAGAAATATAAAGATCAGAATTAGGAGTTACCTAACTCTAATAGCCAAGATAACGAATAATGATGAATAGACAAAGTCTGTAAAATTTAAATCATAAATGATGAAAAAGAAAAGAAAGAGGATCGTAAAACAAAACGAGCACGAGTTAAGAAAGAATTTTAAGGGAGATGATTATAGAATAAGATCATGACGTGATCTATTTAAGTTATAAAAGAAATATGGTCTGTAATGTTTGAATAATTATAGCTTGATGCTATGAAGATAATGTACTATGATATAGTACAAGATAAACTCACGAGGAGTTATAGATAATGTGATACGAGAAATTCGTATTGGGCAAGTTAAGAATAAGTTAAGAGTAAGGTAATTATAGCATCCCCCGATCCTGGTACTAATTACCATGAATCTGGTATACTAATTTTATAACTATTGCGAAAGATATAAACATAAATTATTTATAAATTAAACTTTTACATAACTCCCAAGGTCGATAACCTTAACTTGTTACCTGAATTCAATATCTTATCTGACATACAATGTCATTTGCCTTCACCTGTATCTGACGTATTCGTCCTAATCTGCAATGTTTATCATGATATAGCAAGGGTGAGCAACAAGTTTGCCCAAGAAGTTTAAGTTCAAGAAGAGATATATCATGATTGAAAGATTGAACAATAAGCTATCAAACTTTTAATAATATAATCATTGTGAAAAAACACAATTCAATTTTTATAGATGAACGACCGAAACAATAAAAATGAATGGTCAACAATGAACATAAACAATTAATACTGGACCAAATGGTAATGAAGGTGATCACCTTGCATACCTGAAGAACACATGCAATATGCACAACGTGCGAATCAATAAATTATAGACATGGTATAATCATCAATAATTATCCACTACTATGCTTGAAAAACAGTAACTCTATAAATGAGTACAATTAAGGAACTTGTTCAATAAAAGTAAAGGAACTACCTGAATCGTCGACTACTGCTACGCAGTCTATATAGCTTCATCTGAAAACCTAATATTAATAATATTAATCTTCAAATTAGAATAATATCATCACAATTCCTACTATTATATACAGTTATAAAATAACCTAAACACATTACTACATAATCCTAACAGTTTATAAAACACATAAGACCCAGTATCAAGTCAAACTATTTTAATCTGAGTTGAGTTCGGTACTATTTCGACATCTCGATTACCTGATCAGATAATTATCGAGCCTATTATCAATAAGACTCTACTTAAACTCTTCACAATTATCTTAGATAATTTATTATTCAGTCAATATATTTTTCAAAGACTCATAATCATTTTCAAATAATTATTAACATTTAAAATGATTTTTTAATCATTAATATCATATTTATATGATTTAAATACCACATAATTCCATTATCATTAATATTTATTTAATTTCAAATATTAATGAAATACATAACATAATATTATAAGTTATTTATAATATCTCAAAGTATTTTAATACCTTAATATCATATTTTAAATAATTTTTAAATATTTAAATCCATTATCAAATAAGTGCCATTAATATTAAAATATTAATGTATTTCATGACAAAATATCAAAATTTATATTTATATAACTTCAAATATTTTATAACCCTTAAATTATTTTTATATGATTTTTAAAACATTAAAACTTATTTTCCATAATTTATTTAATATATTTATTAAATAAATCAATTATTATGAATATTAATTTATTAATGAAACTCATCAAAAAATATTAAAATACATTAACTTAAAATATAATTTCAAAAGATTTTTAAAGTATTAAAATTATTTTATGTAATTTATTTAATATAAATATTAAATAAATTAATTATCATTAATATTTAAAAATATTAAAATATTAATAAAATATACCCCAAATTATTAAAAATCCATTTTTAGGCTTTAAAATAATTTTTAGACATTAATTATGAATTTTTATAATTAAAAATTATTTAATAAAAATAATTAGTAAATATTAAAACTGTCGCTAAAGGTGGCTATAGCGACAAAACTATCGCTATAGGTGTTCTTGAGACTTAAGAACATTCATAACTAGTTATCAGGGTACTATGTTTGACCACTTGTCGATCTTAGATCCTTAAGTTTCTGGGCAGTTCATAGTGTTAAGTATTGATGTAATACTACAACCTCCAACAACTTTCATGGTCATCCTACATCATATCAGTGAGATATAAGCAATCAAAAACCTTGTCAGACTTGTTCTTCATTTTCTGAGTTACCCAGAAATGAAGAACAGTTCATGGTACCTACTTTGGATCTCCATAACTTGCATCCTGGGTCTACTCTGTGTGATCTAATGGTTCAATCATGTAGTATTGATGTCAAGGAACAATAATATAACATTAGTTCGGTCTAACAACATCACCAACTCAAGATCTGAACCGGTCAAAGTGCTTGTCAGGAGCTATTCTTGAGAAATCTGGGTTTTCCAGAAAACTCATCCGGGCAGTTGGTCAACCCTTGTTTGACCACCCATAACTTTGATCCTGGTTAAGATCTAAGTGTTCCAGGGGCATGGATGTGTAGTCTACATGTCAGTCTACAAATCCATTACACTAACATGGCCTAACTCATTAATAGTAGCAAGATCAGAGGCTTGCAAAATGCTTGTCAGACTTTTTGGGTTTCTGGGTTTGCCCAGATTTCTAGCTTTCATGGTTGGTCAACCATATTTGACCACTTATATCTTGAGATCTAGACATGGTATGGACTTGATTCCATTTTCAGTCTACTCTCCTCATGGCATAGAACAAATCTATAACACTAAACACATATAACAATTAACACACAAAGATCTAGAGGCCTTGACATATGGCTGTCAGGCCTTAAATTAGGGTTCTGAGTCAGTTGATAAAAACCATATTTTCTTGCATATGGATGTTATGGATCCTTGATTTAACATCTTAGATCACTGAATAACATCATTAAGCACAACTCTAAACAACAAATCATAACATTAACATCAAATCACAAGGATTTATAAAATTTAGGGTTTATACCTTTTATGCTTTGACCTTTGAATCTAATCATCATGATCTGTTATTCAAAAGTTAAAGGCTGATATTGGCTTAACTTTTGTCTGTCTTCCTCTCAAGATTTTGAAAATTATAAAGAGAGACAGTCTTGGCTAGTATGTTAAGTAAAGTAAGTTATTTACTTAACTTTATCTTTGATTTTTGATTTAATGCACCAAGATGTTGCAAGGTGGCAACAAATATCAGATTTGTTAGGATTTGAACACATGGTAATTATCCAAGTGATGAGTCACTAAAGATTACACATATCTTTTACTTAAAAATCATCACTGTAATCTTAGTTTTATACCAAATCACTTCGTTCAAACTAAGTTCTCTTCGTTCTCAACGAACTAACATAAACAAAACTCAATTAACAGTTTAACATATAGATTGACCACTAAAATTGGTCCTTTTACAAGCCATATATGAAAATATATACTGTCATTATTTATTTCCTTTTTAACTGTAATTAGCATACGAATTCTTGTTTACAAACAAACTCAAACATAACCAACACATATAATCATCACAATTCAGTTGTATACCAACAATTCAACAAAAATCAAATTCACAGAACATATAAGTTATGTCGTAAACTTATATATATATATATATATATATATATATATATATATAATACTAAGGTTGGATAAAATACCTTCACTTAGCTTGTAATCCCTGCTAAAATCGCCTAAAATTTCTTAAGTTCTCTCTCAATTCTCTCAACTCTCTCTGTAATCTTACGCTTAGCTAATGATCAACTGATAATATCCAAGTATGCGTAAACCAACATAAACCGATATAGCCATAACACCTATACTAAATATGTCAGTTACAAACTAATAAACGTATAGTTTTAAATATATTATATTTATTATTTTATTTACTTTATATAAAATTCAAAAACCAAAAATCCAAAAGCCATAAGGCTTTGTTTGGCAAAAAGTCTTTTAAATAAAGACTTAATATTTTAAGCCTTGTTTGGTCAAAACTAAATTAAACTACTTTAATTTTATTTTAATAAACTATTTAGTTTATAATTTATAATCACATATTATTTATTTGGATTTCCATATCAACATTAATCAAATAAATTATTTATACATACTATATTTTAAATAATAATTTTATTTAATAATTTAACATACCATTTTAAATTATTAAATTAATACAATAATATAACATCTCATGTTATATTATTAACTCTCTAAATTATAAATTAATTTTATTTAGAATATTATCTAATAAATTTAATTCATAAATACTTACTAACAACCATCACCTCAATAAAATATTTATTCAACAATAAACACCTCAAATAAATATTTATATAATTCAATAAATATTTAAAAATATAATTTGAAATTCCATATTGTTACATCTTTCCCTCCTTACAAGGATTATGTCTCCAGAATCACAACTCAAACAATCAAATCGTCACATTCTTCCCTTCTTACAAAGATTCTGTCCCCAGAATCGACGACACAGATTAAACAAATAACTCATGGTAATCTTTCATCATTTTATCTTTGAGTTCTCACGTAGCTTTTTCCGCATTGTGGTTCCTCCATATTACCTTCACAGAAGGTATCACCTTATTCCTGAGCATTTGTTCTTTCATGTCGACTATCTGGATAGGAACCTCTTCATAAGACAAATCTTTACTGAATTGCAATGGTTCATACTCGATTACATGTTTATAATCGGGTTTATACGGTCGTAACACCGACACATGAAAAATGTTGTGAATGTGTTCCAACTCTGGAGCTAGAGCTACCTCGTAAGCCACTTCTCCTACGCTTTGCAGCACTTCAAAGGGTCCAATAAACCTCGGGCTTAGCTTTCCCTTTTTACCAAAACAAATTTTTCTCTTCCAAGGAGAAACTTTCAGGAAAATGAAATTCCCTACTTCAAATTCGCGATTCTGCCTGTGTTGATCAACATATTTCTTCTGTCTATCTTGAGCAACTACCAATATTGCTCTAATGAGTTTGATAACCTCAGCGGTCTGCTATACCAGTTCTGGTCCTAACAGTTGACGTTCACCAACCTCATCCCAACATAGTGGAGTTCTGCATTTCCTGCCGTATAATGCCTCGTATGACGACATGCCAATACTTGCATGGTAACTGTCACTACAAAAAAATGGGCATTTAGCAACAATTTTTCGGGCAACGACTTTATAAGTCGTTGCTAAAAGTATATGTTTAGCAAAGAAATTTGTCCTTCGTTGCAGATTGTGTCAGGCTTTCACTTTTTGCAACGAAATTCATAAGTTGTTGCAAATTTTCATTGCTAATTCATTGGCGGGAAAAAATTTCGTTAAAAATTCGTTGCAAAATTTTCGGCCACTTGCTTTCTTGTCATCGTGGGCAACGAAAGTTTTTTTGTTACTAAAAATGGCGCTTTAGCAACGATTTTCCAGGCAACGACTTTATAAGTGTATGTTTAGCAACAAAACTTGTCCTTTGTTGCAGATTGTGTCAAGCTTTCACTTTTTGTAACAAAATTTATAAGTAGTTGCAAAATTTGGAAAAAAAATTCGTTGCAAAATTTCTAACCACTTGATTTCTCCTCATCGTGGGCAATGAAATTTTTTTTGTTGCTATATTTCGTTGCCTAATATGAACCACATTCATTGGCAACAATTTTATTTTCGTTACATATTTTATACAACTTTTTGCAATGACTATTAAAATGTTGCCTTAAATTAAGATAATAATAATAATAATAATAGAAACTAGGCCCAGGTGCTCGGGTGGTCATTGGATCAATATTCCAAACTGGAGGTATGTATATATATATATATATATATATATACACACACACACACACACACATATATACATACATATTCTTTTCAAATTTTTATAAAACTAAATAAAATACTAAACAAATCTTAACATTAAACTAAATATACATAAAGTAACTATATATGAATATATATATATATATATATATATATATATATATATATATATATATGTGTAAACAAATATTCATATAACTATTTATAAATTTAATCTAAATATTCATATAAATATTTATAACAAATATTCATATCTAAATTTTATAAATTTTAGATGAAATATTTATAAATGTATAAATAAATATTTGTTTATAAATATTTATATGAATATTTAGAGATAAATTTTATATATATATATATATATATTAAAATATTCATAGGTAGTTATATAAATATTCATAGTTACTAATTCTATATATATTTAGTTTAATGTGGAGATTTAAGATAGTATTTATATATATAGATGGTAATAGAATTTTGAAAGTAGTATGATGATCATGTTTGATGATAAAGATATCTAACAATCTTATTCATTTATTAATAAAAAGCTTAAAGGCTTTTAATTATCTACATGATGTTTGTTTATAATGTGATAAACCCATAGTTTTAAGTAATGCTTTTAGAATAATGATGATGATCATTCTAATGAGATCTAAATTTAAGAAAGCTTAAACTAAAATAGTTCCCAATCGTTGGATTACTAAATTGGGGATTAGTAAATCCAGGATAGATCGGTACATACATCGTTACTTGCTCATTGGATGAGGATGATTGATCTCATGATCATTTGTGTGGAGACACTAAAGCAAGTATGTAGGTGCTTATTAGAGAATAAGTTCCTTGAGCGTGGCTCGCTAAGGAATACCTAATGAGTTTTACTTGCATGTCGATAGAATTCTTGTAGTGATAGTAGTACAAGTGATCCTTGGACTTGAGATCATCATAGTATCTTGTGTATGATGAGTTATACTTTTGACTTATTTCTTAAGACCCTTAGGGTATATCAAAGGTATGCTTGGGTATAATAAGTTGTACATGGAGATAATGTATGATCAATAAAGAATCTACCACTTCTAGTAAAGAAGAGAAATGTCTATGTGATTCGATAAATGACAACTTCAGTAGTCCTTGGCAACAAGAATGAAATTAGAAAGGAGTTTCTAATTTGCATTATTTGGAGTTGTGCATTTAAGAGTCGAAATACATATAATTAAATAAAATAAGACTTGACGGTAATTTCATGTCTTATATTTAATTGGGACATTGTATGGTGGAAGGATTGAATTATACGGTAACTATTTACTCGAAAGGTTCTTTTATGATTAATGTTGAAATCTATATTATCCGGAAAGTCGTTGATCGTTAGGGAGGCTTATCCTATTGTAGAATAAATATTATTTATTTAAATAAATTATTAGTTTAATTTATTTATTTAAATAAAATTAGAATTATTCTAATTGATTTATTCACAATAGGTTTAATATGAAGAAGAACCTAAAGGTCACACCATAAAAAGGAAGAATAATTATTTAAGAAGTTAATGGCATAATCGTAATAATAAGTTAGATATTTAATTTAAATCTAAATAATAAATTAAATAATATTTATTATTTAATATTTTAGAAATATTAAATATAAATTAATAAGAGGAGTCTTATTATTATTATTACTATTATTATTATTTAATTCCTAAAGGAGTTTGGGAATTAATTAATAAAAAGTACTCTCAATATATTCTAATAAGATTAGGAGGTCAATTAATTAAAGAGTTTAATTAATTATTCCTAATAAGATTAGAGTCTAATTAATTAAAGGAATTTAATTAATTAAAATAAAACTCAATTCATAATTGTTAAGGAGGGTTGCTTACATCTATAAATAAGAGAGTCTTATTATGGGTGAGGTGGTTGTTGACTTTTTAAAAAAGCAGAATACGTAATTCCAATAGTTGGGGAATACGCTCTTTTTCTATGAGAGATAAAAAAAACTAGGGTTTTGCCAAATACTCATCTTCTTGAATCCTTCTTCTTCCTTGGTGGATCACCGCTAGAGGCCAAACACTTGAGTGGCTAACGTTGATTAAAAGAAGGAACCAAACCCGGTGGATTCAAGTTGAACGCGAAAAGGATTGGAGGTGAACTTGTACCTGAGGAAGCTCGGATCTTCAAGGGTATGATTCCTGTTCTTTCTTTTTCGTTTAATTAATAATTGTGCATAAATGGTGATCCGGGTATATGGTTTGTAAAATTTTAAAAACTCTAATTTTTCACGTTTCCGCTTAATTTGTGCAATTTGATTGCGTTTATGAATATTACAAACCTAACAGTGGCATCAGAGCCAAACCTTTATGCGAATTATTAATTATTTTAATTTGATATGTATATTGATATGTGTTTAGAACAATTTAATTGGGAAAAATTTATTGTATAAAATTTATTTAAAAAAAATCACGATTTTTTTATGAAAATCGGTTTGCTGGATCCGTGTTGTTTTTTTTTTTTTAAAGGCTGATACATAGTTGGGTCACGTAACTCTTTTAGTTAGATTACTTGAGTTACTTAAGTCATAGGCTTTTAAAAACTCTGATTACTTGAGTTATTTCATGGTGCGGCAAGTTAAGGGGTGAATTAATCCCACGTGAATCCTTTTATGGAGATGCAGATATATATATTATATATATATATATATATATATATATATATATATATATATATATATATATATATATATATATATATATATATTCGATTATTTATATATATATATATATATATATATATTATTCTTAATAATTTTATAATTAAAATAAAAGTTTATTTTAATTTTAAAAAAAAAAGTTTATTTTATAAAATTAAAATAAAAAGGTTTATTTTAATTTTAAAATTAAATTTCATGTTAACTAATTAGAGTTGGAATTGGATTCCATGATAACTAATTAGAGTTGAAATTGGATTCCATATTTCCTTAAATAAAAAGTTTATTTAGATATGAAATAAGATTTCATATTATTCAAAATAAAGGAGTTTATTTGTGAATAGGAAAAAGAATCCATATTTCCTTAAATAAAGGAGTTTATTTAGATATGAAATAAGATTTCATATTATTCAAAATAAAAGAGTTTATTTGTGAATAGGAAAAGAGAATCCGTGTTTCCTTTAATAAAAAGTTTTTTTTTACTTGGAATTGGATTCCATAATTAATTAAAATAAAGGAGTTTATTTTGATTAAAGATTTTGATTAAAATAAAATAGTTTATTTTATTCAAAATTGGATAAATTAAAATAAAAGAGTTTATTTTGATTTAAATTTGGATTAAAATAAAAAGAGTTTATTTTGATTCAAAATTAGATTTTATACTAACTAAATTTGCCCATTAAATGATATCAATATATATATATATATATATATATATATATATATATATATGATATGAATATTTATTATTCATGAGATGAATGTTATTTATTGATGCATATGGTGATATGTATGATAATAAATGGGATTGATTATGGACTATTGACCAATGTGATTGGATTTTATTTTAGTTGGATACATGAATGTATGGATTTTATTAAATGGGGTCTGCGTACCTCGTCTTCTCTAATTTTTCTTAATGTAAATTCTATCTCCCTCTATGTACTTTCCCTTATAGCTTTGATCAAGGTTTCTATTTATTTTAAATAGTTTTGTAATAGGAATAGTTAGAATTAATTTTGAAGAATTGGAGATCGAGAGCAAGGAGGCTTGAAGACCCGTTTGTAATGGAGCAGAGTTTAAATGTAATAGTTATATTTAAATATTAATTCTTGCACCCCTAAGGTTTGACCTTTTGGTTCACTTGGTGGCTCTAGTAGTGAACCAAACTAGAATAAAAGTCCATAATCAATCAGGGTAGAATATAGTATTCTATATGTGCATGCTTATACTATATATATATATATATATATATATATATGCAAACATGCTTTACATGTTAATTAATATATATATGCGTATTTATATATATATATGCATAATGCATGCTAAACAAGATGAGACAAATTAATAACAAACCCTCAAATTTTTTATATTAAGTCTAAGCGTTCAAAGATATTTGGAATATCGAGCGTAAGCCTTCTAGCATGATAAAATTAATAGAGTATTAAATATTTAATATGAGTTTTTGTTGTGTCACACACAAGGCAAATATTAAGTATTTAAGATGTTAATTTATCACATTTGATGCTTATAAAGAAAATTGAACAATATGTTTTTTGTTGTGTCACCACAAGGATGATATTTTTTTTTTGAATATATGGAGTGCTAGGTTGGACTTAACTTGGATCATTTTTAGTTAGGATGTGCACACACTTGACCATTATGATCTAAGAGGCAAAATACAAGGAGTTACATAGTTGATGTAATTGACAAGAGTTGTCTACCTATTTATTTATATATAGTTTGTTTGTCACCACAAGGCTATATACATTTGAAATGGGATCCTTATTCTCACTAGCAAATCTTTAATTAGATTTTGCCGAACTATATAAGTGAGGGTAATATAGTTTGAAGAAAATAGTGGGAGATACCAATTTAAAACAAGACCTAATTTATTTTGGTAATTAATAAAAGAATGTATGCTAAAATGTTGTTAATTACAAATTCATTTACAGAATTTTACAATGTCTAAATTACTATCACTGCGAAGCATATTAGATGTAAATTAACTTGGATAGAATTAAATGGATTGGTTAAGGAAATTGAGAATAGTTCTCACAATTTGAAAAGCTATCTTATGTCATGTATCCTATCCTGCAATGGTTTGAGACAATGCCTCGAGGAAGAGATTGCTACTTTTAGAAAGTGGCAAGATGATGCATAGATTGGCTCGATGCATCATGCTCGCATCCATGAGTAATGAGCTTGACGTCGGCATGAAACTATGGATGCTCTTCTTATATTCACTGCACATCAAGTAGTTGATGGTGAGGAAAGTAGGACTGATAGATATCGAGATATCTAAGGAGCTCTTAGATCTAGAATGACAGAGATGACACTTACTGATGCGGATAAAAGTCCTTAACATAATCAATTTGATTGATCAATTAGGACAACAGGTTTTGTCATGGATGGAGAGTTGAGCCAAGATTTGATCTTGCACTCACTCCGGACTCCTTTCACAATTGTTGTGAATTTTTCATATGAACAAGCTAGATATCGACCTCGTGATTTGCTTAACATGTTGAAAAATGTTGAGAGTCACTTTCAACCAAGAAAGACCAGTCTTCTTGGTAGGGGCCAAAGGATCTTACGAAAGAAGAGCGATTCAAAGAAGGTAAATAGAAAGGCAAAAACAAAGGATAATAAGAACAAAAGCGATACGGATAGCAAAGGGTTTGCTTCCTTTGCAATAAGCTTTGGACCTTTGGAAAAAAGCTGCGAGAAGCATCTTTAGAGGCTAACCAAAAGAAGCTTAGTGAAGTTTTGGTTACAAATACAATTTTGTTCATGATTTAAAATAAATTTTTCTTTAAGTCGAGGTTCTACTTGGGTATTGGATCTGAGCTTTGGTTATCATAAATATAGATTTATGAAGGGACCAAGCGAAGTAGAAAGCTAAACAAAGATAAGTAATCTATGTGTGGGAAATGAAGCAAAAAGGTTGCCTTGCATTAGCCGTAGAAACTTATAGTTTAGCAATGCCTACGGGCAAATCTATTAAGTCGATAAGTTGTTATTGTATTCGGTTCTTGTTAGAAACATTATTTCCATTTTATTGTTGGATGACAATGAAATCTTTGGTATTATATTTAAGAACAATTGTTGTTCTATTTATAATAATAATGTTTTGTATAGAAATGAAATATTACTTAATGGATTTTGTATACTTGACTTACGTGAAAATATATTTTGCAAATTGAACAAACTAGTATAAGAAAAGGAGATGATCATTCAAAAGAGTTGAATGTGTGTATTTCTTTGAAATACAAGTGTGAATTATTTGAAAGGTTCAAAAGAATTTGAAAGTGAAACAAATTGGCAAAGTATTAAGATTCTTTGATTAGATCGAGGAATAAATACTTGTGCAATAAGTTTCTAGATCATCTCAAATGGTTTTCTCATAATGGGCGCCTGATGATACGTAATAATTGATTGATGTATCTGAAGAAGGAAAAATCGTACCTTGTTGGACATAGTGCGGTCCATAATGATTTTATCGACATTTCGGTATCCTTCTAGGGTAATGTCCTAGAAATGGATGCATATCTCTGAAAAGGTAACCTCAAAAATCGGCCCCAAGACTCCATAAAAGTTATGGACGAGGAGGATTCTAATCTTAAGTATGTTAAGATAAGGGGTTGTCAACTTATGTGAAAAGGTTTCAAAGGATAAGCTTGGGACAAGATTTGACAAGTCTGATTTGTGGGACATCTAAAGTAAGTTTAGGGTATATGTTCTATAATCCTACTTAGCAAAAGGTGTTTGTTGTGAAACACGTTGCCTTCTAAGATAAAGTGTGTTTATCATTGAAGGGGCTAGTGGGAGGATAATAGATCTTGAAGAGTTCAAGAACCACAAAATCACTATAAGTCGAATAAGAGGAACTTGTAGATAGAACTATTATTGTACCACAATGAGATCATAAATGCGGAATAGTACAAGAAGATACCTAGGAGGTATGGATTCATCATAGATGATGATGATGATGAGGTACACATCATAGAAGATGATGATCCGATTACATACGATGAGGTAAGAGTTGTGAACACTCGGAGAAATGGATTGAAGCAAACTTCTCAAATATGGAACATTCGTTTTGATGAGACAATCAAAAGAGTTTGATTTTATCAAAAACAAGAATGAACCTAGTGTGTACAAAAAATTCGATGGGGGGCGTCGTGACATTTCTAGTATTATATGTTGATATACTACGGATAAGGAATGACATACCAATGCTACAATCGGTAAAGATAAAGTTGTCTAAACATTCCTCCATGAATGATTTGGGAAGAGTATCTTAATTGGGGATACAAATCTATATAGATAGATTTAAAAGGATGCTCGACTTAACCCGAGGAGCGATATATTCATTTGATGCTAAAGTCGTTTAGCATGGCAAACTCAAGAGATGTCTCATGTTGATGAGCCATGGGTGTATCTCTCTTAATAGTCCCCATAGACTCTAAAAAGAGAGATCGCATGAGTAATATATCATGTATGCAATGAAATATCACGAGACTGATGTTGATCGGTCGTATACGGAGAAGTTCACTTTATGATCGGTGAAAACATCTTAAAGTACTTAAGCGAGCACTAAGGATTTGATCATATTCATGGTGGGTCTGAATTAAAACTAGAGGGCTTAATAGACTCAAGTTTTTTAAGACAGACCAAGACGACAGAAAATCCACTTTAAGGTAAAGCGTTACCTTGAACGGTGGTGCAGTGAATTGGAAAGGTTTCAAACAGCAAAGAGTTGTTGGTTTAGTGATAAAGACAAAGTATATAGCTATAAATGAAGCTGCAAGTTGATTGTTTGGATGAAAAGTTCATTCAGAACTAGGAATAGTTCTAAGTCTCATCTTGGATCTAAACATGTGTTGTGGCACTTTCATTTGATTATAGGAATCATTGAAAGATGGGAAATCACTATAGAGATAGTGGACTCTCAAGAACAACATTACATATCCATTAACTAAAGCTTATCCAACAGCAGGATAATCGTCACTTAGAGAAGAAGGGTATGAGATACCATGGCGATTGGCTTTAGTGCAAGTGGGAGATTGAAAGTAGTATGCACAAGCCGATCATGTTTGATGATAAAGCATATACTTTGTAACAATCTTATTCATTTATTAATAAAAAGTATTAATTTATTAAAGGCTTTTAATTATCTACATGATGTTGTTTTATAATATGTGATAAACCCATAGTTTTAAGCAATGCTTTTAGAATAATGATGATGATCATTCTAATGAGATCTAAATTCTTAGAAAGCTTAAAACTAAAATAGTTCCCAATCGTTGGATTACTAAATTGGGGATTAGTGAATCCGGATAGATTGGTACATACATCGTTGCTTGCTCATTGGATGAGGATGATTGATCTCATGATCATTTTGTGTGGAACACTAAAGCAAGTATGTAGGTGCTTATTAGAGAATAAGTTCCTTTGAGCGTGGCTCGCTAAGGAATACCTAATGGAGTTTTACTTGCATGTCGATAGGAATTCTGTAGTGATAGTAGTACAAGTGATCCTTGGACTTGAGATCATCATAGTATCTTGTGTATATGATGAGTTATACTTTGACTTATTCCTTAAGACCCTTAGGGTATATCAAAGGGTATGCTTGGGTATAATAAGTTGTACATGGAGATAATGTATGATCGATAAAGAATCTACCACTTCTAGTAAAAAGAGAAATGTCTATGTGATTCGATAAATGACAACTCGGTAGTCCTTGGCGAAAGCGAGAATGAAATTAGAAAGGAGTTTCTAATTTGCATTATTTGGAGTTGTGCATTTAAGAGTAGAAATACATATAATTAAATAAAATAAGACTTGCGGTAATTCCATGTCTTATATTTAATTGGGACATTGTATGGTGGAAGGATTGAATTATACGGTAACTATTTACTCAAAGGTTCTTTTATGATTAATGTTGAAATCTATATTATACGAAAGAAAAGTCGTTGATGCTTAGGGGAGGCTTATCCTATTGTAGAATAAATATTATTTATTTAAATAAATTAATAGTTTAATTTATTTATTTAAATAAGATTAGAATTATTCTAATTGATTTATTCAACTTAGGTTTAATATGGAGAACCTAAAGGGTCACACCATAAAAGGAAGAATAATTATTTAAGAAGTTAATGGCATAATCGTAATAATAAGTTAAGTATATTTAATTTAATCTATGGTGATAGAATAAATTAAATAGCTTAATATTATTATTTAATATTTTAGAAATATTAAATATAAATTAATAAGAGGAGTCTTATTATTATTATTATTATTATTATTATTATTTAATTCTAAAGGAGTTTGGGAATTAATTAATAAAAGTACTCTCATATATCTAATAAGATTAGGAGGCTAATTAATTAAAAGAGTTTAATTAATTATTCCTAATAAGATTAGGGAGCCTAATTAATTAAAGGAATTTAATTAATTAAAATAAAACCAATTCCTTAATTGTTAAGGAGGGTTGCCCACATCTATAAATAAGAGAGTCTTATTATGGGTGAGGTGGTTGTTGACTTTCACAAAACATACGTAATTCAATAGTTGGGAGAGTACGCTCTTTTCTATGAGAGATAGAAAAACTAGGGTTTTGCCAAATACCCATCTTCTTGAATCTTTCTTCTTCTTGGTGGATCACCTCTAGAGGCCAAACACTTGGGTGGCTAACGTTGATCAAAGGAAGGAACCAAACCCGTGGATTCAAGTTGAGCGAAAAGGATTTGGAGGTGAACTTGTACGAGGAGGAAGCTTGTTCTTTCGAATCTTCAAGGTATGATTCTTATTCTTTATCTTTTCGTTTAATTAATAATTAATACACAAAAATGCATAAAAAGGATGATCAAACCTAAGGGTATATGGTTTGTAAAATTTTAAAACTACGATTTTTCTAAATTTTATAAAGTAACTATTATTTTGTGCAATTTGATTGCGTTCATGAATATTACAAACCTATATATATATATATATATATATATATATATATATATATATACTTACAAGTACTCCATCACTCGAGAATAAAAGTAATGATTGATTTTATGCTAATTTAAAAAAATGTCAAATGATAAAATTATTCATATTTAAATTCTCATCTAATTGCATATTTTTTCTATACATGACTAGTGATATTATATAAATATTTATTAATAATAAAAATATGACATTTAATACAAAGGATACTACGCACAAATTATTGTAAAAAAATAAATTATTTAATACAAGCAAATAGTTAACTTAAGATTACATAAAATAATAAGAACTTTTATTCTTAGACGGAGGGAGTAACTTAAATCATGAACATATTTTTAAGTCCAAAAATAAAACATAAAAAGAAGAATAGTAATGGTATACCCCTAGCTATTCCTAGTTCTCCTTTTACCTTTTTTTCAAATATATTATAAAATTAAATTATAATACTATCAGTTTTAAGAGAAAACATAAAAGATGAAAAAAAAAATTATTATGTTTTGTGAACTAAAACAGAATAAAGTTATTTAAAAATGACTTATAAGTCATTTTTAATAAGTTAGTTTAACATATATTAATGTAATATCAATTTTATCCCTGTTTTATTTAATATTTTTTTAAAAAATACGAATTTGTAAAAAAGAAGAGTAAGATGAAATGTCATTTTAATTGGCGTTAGAATTTTAGTTTTTATTTTTTTATAGCTGAAGTCTTATATACTCCTTCATTTCCAACGCCGATGACAGAGAATAAACATAAAAAAATATTGATGTTTGTAAGCAAGTACAAGAGATCATAGAAATTAAAAAGAAAAGAAAAAGATTCCAACGTTAGTTAAAGTGATGTTATATCTTACTCTTTTTGTTTACAAATTTGTTTTATAAATTTTTTTTAACTAAAAGACAATTTGTAACACAAATTTTAAACCATTGTTGACTTTTGCATCCCAAACCGAAAAAGGTGTCTAAGTACACCCCCAAACTTCATTATACGTAACAAAACGCACACTTTCTTCACTTAACCGGTCAAAAGTGACCGGCTAAGGCTGTAACACAAGTTTGGGGTACAAATTGTCTTTTTGTCTTAAAAATTGGCAAAAATATTTAATTTTAAATAAAATAAAATAATTTTAAATAAAATAATTAGTTTTAAAAATAAAAATAAAATAATTAATTTTAAATAAAATAAATAAAATAATAAAATTAAAATAAATATTTGGAATTAATGATTAATAATTAATCATTAACTTGTAACATGATTATTTTATTTTTATTTTAAAATTAATTATTAATCATTTAAGGTTAAAAAAGCATTTTTACCACATAAAAAAAATTGCATTTTTGTTTTTAAAAAAAATTTTGATTTTTTTTTTTTAAAAATAGAATTTTTCAAAAACATAATTTTGTAAAAAATTAAAACAAATTTTTTAAAAATGTAATTTTATTTTATTTTAAAAAAATTCTATTTTAAAAATAAAAATAGAATTTTGAAAAATGTAATTTTTAAAAAGTAATTTTTTTACAAGTTAAAAACAAAATTTTGTTTTTGAAAGATTCTGCTTTAAAAAACAAAAACAAAATTTTGTTTATTTGTCCACAAATTAATATAATGAGAAATTTAAATTACGATTAACGTGGAAAATGATAAGATAAAATCAGTAGAGTGAATCATTTTAATTCTCAAATATTTCATGTATGCATAATGTATTTACTATTCACATATATTTGTCAAACATATGTATTAAGACTCTTTATTTTTTCATGTTATTATTTGTGAATGATAATGACATTTTTTCCTTAAAATTAAATATCAAGACTAAAACTTATAATTAATTATTTTAAAATAAAAACAATTATGTGTAAAGTCTATCAACTCAAAAAACCGCTAAACGAGAAATAAAGATAAAAATAAAGTAAAGCTAAACTATATTAATTAAGCTGATGACTTTAATATGAGAAATAAAATTAGAAATTATTACGAGTAACAAAATTTTTAAAACTAGAATTTTTTAGAAAAAGAATTTTAAAAAATAGATTTTTTTAAAACAAATATTTTAAAAATGTAATTTTATTTTGTTTTAAAATATTCTGCATTTTTACAAAATTTTAAAAACATAATTTTGTAAAAACTAAATTATTTTTACAAGTTAAAAAAATGTTGTTTTTACAAAATTCTATTTTAAAAATGTTGTTTTTACAAAATGTTGTTTTTAAAAACAAAAACATAAATTTTTTAATGGCAAAAATGATTTTTTATAAGTTAATGATTTTTTAACAGGAAGATTAATAATTAATTTCAAAAATAAAATAAAATAATCATTTTACAAGTTAATGATTAATTATTAATCAATAATTCCAAATATTTAATTTAAATTTATTATTTTAATTATTTTATTTTAAATTTATTATTTTATTTTTATTTTTAAAACTAATTATTTTATTTAAAATTAATTGTTTTAAAATTATTTTATTTTATTTAAAATTAATTATTTTTGTCAATTTTTAAGACTAAAAGATAATTTGCACCCCAAACTTGTGTTACAGCCTTAGCCGACCACTTTTGAAAGATTAAGTGAAGAAAGTGTGCGTTTTGTTATGTATAATAAAGTTTGGGGTGTATTTAGACACCTTTTTCGGTTTGGGGTGCAAATTGTCTTTGTCATTTTTTTTAAAAAAAGTTACAATGCTGGTTAGTTTGGCATTGAAGACATTTTTTTTTTAAATTTCTTAAAAAAATAAAATAGAATTTTTTTTAAATTCGTTTTTTAAAACAATATTTTTTTAATTGGCGTTGGTTGCCTTTCTGTTTTTTAGCCAAAAAAATATTCAAAAATTCAACGCCATTTCAAATGGCGTTCAGTAGTTTTCAGTATATATTAAAATAAGAATTTTGTGAATAATTTTTTTTTATTATATATACGACATTGAATATATGTTGCAGTGTACATGAATATGTGCGATGTAATGAGTATTTGTGTAAGACCCCGAATTTTATGAAATAAAATTATTCAATTTTTCTTATAATTATTATTCAGTAAATGTTAAAATTAATAAAAGTTTAAAGTTATGGGTGAAATATGCAAATTTTACAAAACACACAAGTGACTATAAAATATTCATTGTTGTCGGAGAATATTCGTTTAGTCGTGGAATATTCTTGCTGTCGGGGAATATTAAATACGATTTGAGTAATGATCAATTGTGGGCCCCATAACAACATAACTGTCGGATGAAGAAAATGACAAGTTTGAGCTTTTATAAATAACGGCGTAGTTGTTACCGTTAACACTGTTGGAATACCCGGTTGGTAAAATAAAGTAATACGCATTGTTGCCGCAAGCTTTACGGTATTACAAAGATTTTGAATTATTGATTCTTACGTAAAGAAGGCACTACTCAATAATTGTTACAAGAATTATCGCTCAATATTTTATTTTATTGATTCAATAATTGTTCGTTGATATTATATATTATTATTGTTTCAATAATTGTCACCGCACAATTATTTTCTATTATGAGATCAATAATTCAAATTATTTGAATAATATTATCGAGATAACATTATTGGCAATGTCTAGAAAGTTCGCATCTAAGGAGAGGTTTGGTCACCTAATCATGGCCAAGAATGAGAGAAATCCTTATTGGAAAGCCCCTCATCCCAGGAACTACCGGTTGTCGAAGATTGTGGGTCCGTAATATTATTTGTGAATAATTAATTATTGATTATTATGATAAAGAAAATATTTATTGTGGATATAGATGGAGAAAATTTTAATGTGACAACTATTAAAATTAATATTTTATCTTTTTTGATAAAATAATTCATTTAAATATATTATTTTAATAATATATTAGCAGTAATATTTTGACAATGAATGTAGGATATATGAGTATATGAGGAGGAAGAGTATTTTTGTGGCATTAAATATTTAACATATGTTTTGGGTGTCGGTGGACACAATTCGAATTAGAAAATTGATTATAGATTGATAAAATCGCTTCGTTTGTTGATTTTTGGCCAATTTGCATTTGGAATTTGGAAAACTTTTCTTCCAGTAAAGTTGTAGAGAATGGAATTTCCATGGAAAATCGCGAGTTTCAATTTTTCTCGATAAACGGGCTATTTTCTATGAATTATTGAAGTTTTAGAAAATAAAATGATTTTATTAAATTATATGGTGGGACCCACTTTGGTTGGTGTTAATAACATGTGAGTCGCTATATTTTTCAGAATTGGCATGCTTGGATGGCTGGTCTTGGATGGTTGGTGTGTAGAAAAGAAAAATAATATTTAATTATTTTAGTCTCTTTTCATGCGTTCTAGCATTTTCCTATAAATAGAAGCTTAAGTTAGAATTGAAAATCACACCGTAAGCTCAAGTTTTCTCTATTTCTCTCTATATTATCAAGTGTATTCTTGTATCTTGAGTGTTGCTATACGGTGCAAGTTCAATTAAGTTATTCCAATGTAAATACCGCTCTTTTGAGGTAAGAGATTTTATGGTTGTGATGTTTTTCATGTTTCAGAACTTTTCAGACCTTTAAAATTCTGGAAAAATTTGGAATGATAATTTGATGAGTTTTATTGATTGTGTCCAAAAATGACGATTTTTGGATGTAAAGATTATGAGTTATGAATTTTATGAGAAAAGACTATTTTAAAAGAAAACCCTTATAACTCCTTGTGGTTAACTCCAAAATTGATGAAATTTTTATTGGGAGTACATCTATATTATATAAGTATACTTTGTAAATTTTGGAATTTTTGGATAAAAGTACAATTTATGATAAATGTTTTAATATTCGGCGGTTTTGGCCATATGAAAAATAGTAAATGAATTTTAAAATTCTGAGAAAAATATATGTTCAATATGAGACTATATTCTGCTAAATCTCAGAAAAGAAATATTTTTGGAACTGATTTGGTATTTTTCATGAAAATAGACTAGTTATGAGTAAATGAATTAAATATGTCGTGTGAAGTAAGAAAATTGGAAAATAAGATTTTATGGCTTGAGAATCCTATATGAGGTATATGCAGATTTTTTATGAGGGTTTTGGTTATTGGTGATGAAATCTTATGAGTTTGGCATTTTAGAATGATTAATTACATTATTTAGTAAAGTGTAAACAATTAAAATAAATTGTTTATAAGCTTAAGAAATATTATTCTTTCAATATCATTATACAGAAATATTGGTATAAATTTTATTGTGAAATTTCTACCTTTTTGTGTCGGGGTTACTATTAACGAATACGACACTATTCACCGAAAAATGAAATTTTCCTTTTTGTTAAAGATGACAATTATGGTTACTATCTTTGATTGAATCCATGTTTTGATAATATTATTTTTATTATCATATATAACATTTTTATAATTCTAGTGTTAAAATTTCTCTTTGACTTGAGTATAAAGATGGGTAAATTATTGGTATGATCGTGACTAGGGTTCTCTTTGCCCCAAGAGTGAAAAGTTGAATTGTGACCTGGTATGATTATGACCATGAATATATAACTGAATATCTTTAGCTTTATGCAAGAAAGGTGAAATGATCAACATGGTTATAATTATTGTTTATATAAATTCGAAATGATTATATATTTTTCGAGATAATAATATATTTGGCCTATAGTGCAAATATGAACTGTTGAGGAATATCTTTCATCAGAGTGTAAAAGATGAATTATTGATGAATATCTTTGGCCTCAGAAAAGCAAAGATGAATTATTGATGAATATCTTTGGCCGTAGTGAAAAAGATGACATGTTGTTGAATATCTTTGGCCAAGAGTGGTAAAAAGATGAATATGTGTTGAGATGAATATGACCAACTGGTGATATAAATGAATATCTTTCGTCAGTAGTGCAAAGATGAAATTATTAGTATGATTATGAACAAGAAATGTGATTTGGTGTAACCATGATCTTTGATGTTTCGTGTAAAGATAGGTGATGAAAATTATCTTCATCCCGGATGAGAAGAGGAATTTAGAACTATAATTATGATTATGAGTTATTCATATGATTGTGGACCGTAATTGTTGATTTATGTTACATGTGATAAAACATTGTTGGTGGATTTTTAACATGGAGAAGATAATAGACTTTATAGTCTATTCGACTCTTCTAATGGATCGCTTCGTTCACGCAACTATGGTTGAAATTTTATCATCTACCATATGTTCTAAATCTCGATTTATTATTGATGGAGGCTATTGATAATTTAATTATCTTTAGTCATGATATTCTTTATCGAAAGCTAGTTGTGCTCACCCTTTTGCTTTTACAATTCCTTTCGTGTAATAAAAGTGTAAATGGGTCGAGTGGGGGATAACAGGGGAATAGAACGGTGGTCTATAGCTGTTGAGGGTGAGGCAAACCCAACGTTGGAAGGGTGTTTTGTCACTATCATACAAGATGTCTAATGACATACAACCACGTATCATTATAAGACAGGATGTGCTCATCCACTCTGCCGAGTATATATATCTGAGCACTACCTATATAATCTTGGTGTTTGTTTGAAGTATAATTCTCAATTTGAGATAGTGGAGATAATGATAAATCAAGAGAAGACTCATCATTGGGAAGAATATGATAGTAATCTTCTCTTTTTTCTTTGGGGTCTATTAGATCAACCAAGGATAATTCTCCGGACATATGATATATCATAACCCAGACGCATGGCCTCCCATGTAACGAAGGTTTCTTGAGCACTTCCCAAAGATTTTAGTTTCTAAAATCTTTGACTATACCTTTATGTAAGGTGTCTTTGTGAGGTGTTGTCCACTGTTGGGACATGTGTCACATTTGGTATATATTTGTATCCAAACTCACAAGATATGTGTTGTTGTTGTATTTTGCACGACAATTGTTGTAATAAAGTTGTAGTTGTATTCTGTACCATGTATTTGGCGACTCAGAATGAGTTGGATTGAATGGACCTATTTTGGGGTCGTTACATTTGGTATCGTAGCTTAGGATATGATCTCGCAAGGAGATCGTGGAATAGGACTCAGAGTGGAGAGATGAGTAAATCTTTCGCTAGTGTGTCCTACCTAAGCTTAAATTGTTGGTTGGTCATAATATATGGATATTATGTGATATGTTAATTTGTTCAATTAACCCTTGTTTTGAAGCGATATTCTAGAATGATATCTGAAATACAGGAGATGAGCAATGGAGAAATCATGAGGACAGGAAAGATGGACTCTGAAATGAAAGCAAGGTATTCTCAACTCTTTGAAATACCAGGTACGTAAATTTCGGGGACGAAATTTCATAAGGAGGGGAGATTGTAAGACCCCGAATTTTATGAAATAAAATTATTCATTTTTTCTTATAATTATTATTCAGTAAATGTTAAAATTGATAAAAGTTTAAAGTTATGGGTGAAATATGCAAATTTTACAAAACACACAAGTGGCTATAAAATATTCATTGTTGTTTGAGAATATTCGTTTGGTCGTGGAATATTCTTCATTGCTTTGGGAATATTAAACATTTTAGCATGCAATCAATTGTGGGCCCCATAACAAAATAAGCTCGGATGAAGAAAATGACAAGTTTGAGCTTTTATAAATAATCTGCAGTAGTTATCACCGTTAAAACCGTTGGAATACCGGTTGGTAAAATAAAGTAATACGTTGTTGCACAAGAAGACACCAGATTACATACAAGATTTTTGAATTATTGATTCTTACGTAAGAAGGCACTACTCAATAATTGTTACAAAGAATTATCGCTCAATATTTTATTTTATTGATTCAATAATTCTTGCGTTGATATTATATATTATTATTATTTCAATAATTGTCATCGCACAATATTTTCTATTATCGATCAATAATTCAAATTATTTGAATAATATTATCGATAACATTATTGGCAATGTCTAGAAAGTTACATCTAAGGAGAGGTTTAGTCACCTAATTGCTGCCAAGAAGTGAGAAATCCTTATCGAAAGCCCCTCTATCTTGGGAACTACCGATTGTCAAGATCTTGTGGGTCAGAATAATATTATTTGTGAATAATTAATTATTGATTATTATGATAAAGAAAATATTTATTGTTGATATAGATGGAGAAAAATTTTAATGTGATAACTATTAAAATTAATATTTTATCTTTTTTTCGATAAAATAATTCATTTAAATATATTATTTTAATAATATATTAACGTAATATTTTTACAATGAATGTAGGATATATGAGTATATGAGAAGGAAGAGTATTTTGTGGCATTAAATATTTAACATATGTTTTGGGTGTGATTGGACACAATTCTTGACCGAAAATTGATTATGATTGTAAAATCGCTCGTTTGTTGATTTTGGCCAATTTTCGCTTGAATTTGGAAAACTTTTCTTCGCAAAGTTGTAGAGAATGGAATTTTCCATGGAAAGTCGCGAGTTTCGAATTTTTCTAATAAACGGGCTATTTTCTATGAATTATTGAAGTTTCAGAAAATAAAATGATTTTTATTAAATTATATGGTGGGACCCACTTTGGTTGGTGTTAATAACATGTGGGCTGCTATATTTTTCAGAATTGGCATGCTTGGATGGCTGGTCTTGGATGGTTGTGTGTAGAAAAGAAAATAATATTTTATTATTTTAGTCTCCTTTGGTGTTCTAAAGATTTTCCTATAAATAAGTTTTCAAGTTAGAATTGAAAATCACACTTAAACTCAAGTTTTCTCTATTTCTCTCTATATTATCAAGTGTATTCTTGTATCTTGAGTGTTGCTATATAAGGTGCAAGTTCGTTTCATTGTTATTCCAAATGTAAATACCGCTCTTTTGAGGTAAGGGATTTTAAATGGTTGTGATGTTTTTCATGTTTCGTAACTTTTCGCACCTTTAAAAATTCGGAAAAATTTGGAATGATAATTTGATGAGTTTTATTGATTGTGTCCAAAATGGCGATTTTTGGATGTAAAGATTATGAGTTATGAATTTTATGAGAAAAGACTATTTTAAAAGAAAACCCTTATAACTCCCTGTGGTTAACTCCAACAATGATGAAATTTTTATTGGGAGTACATCTATATTATATAAGTATACTCTGTAAATTTCGGAATTTTTGGATAAAAGTACAATTTATGATAAATGTTTTAATATTCGGCGGTTTTGGCCATATGAAAAATAGTAAATGAATTTTAAAAATTCTGAGAAAATATATGTTCAATATGAGACTATATTTCGCTAAATCTTTAAAAGAAATATTTTTGAACCGATTTGGTATTTTCATGAAAATGGACTAGTTATGAGTAAATGAATTAAATATGTCGTGGTGTGAAGTAAGAAAATTGGAAAATAAGATTTTATGGCTTCGAGAATCCTATATACGAGGTATATGCAGATTTTGATGAGGTTTTGGTTATTGGTGATGAAATCTTATGAGTTTGGCATTTTAGAATGATTAAATACATTATTTAGTAAAGTGTAAACAATTAAAATAAATTTTTATAAGCTTAAGAAATATTATTCTTTCAATATCATTATCTGTAAATATTGGTATGGATTTTATTGTGGAATTTCTACCTTTTTTGTGTCGGGGTTACTATTCACGAATTTACACTATTCAATTAGAAAAATGAAATTTTCCTTTTTGTTAAAGATGACAATTATGGTTACTATCTTTGATTGAATCCATGTTTTGATAATATTATTTTTATTATCATATATAACATTTTTATAATTCTAGTGTTGAAATTTCTCTTTGACTTGAGTATAAAGATGGGTAAATTATTGGTATGATCGTGACTAGGGTTCTCTTTGGCCAGTAGTGAAAAGTTAAATTGTGACTGGTATGATCATGACCATTGAATATATAACTGAATATCTTTAGCTTAAGTGCAAAGGTGAAATGATCAACATGGTTATAATTATTGTTTATATAAATTCTGAAATGATTATATATTTCTTTGAGATAATAATATATTTGGCCTATAGTACAAATATGAACTGTTGAGGAATATCTTTGGCATGTAGTGGAAAGATGAATTATTGATGAATATCTTTGGCCTGTAGTGCAAAGATGAATTATTGATGAATATCTTTGGCCGTAGTGCAAAGATGACATGTTGTTGAATATCTTTGGGCAGTAGTGCAAAGGTGAATATGTGTTGAGATGAACATGACCAACTGGTGATACAAATGAATATCTTTGGCCGTAGTGCAAAGATGAAATTATTAGTATGATTATGAACAAGAAATGTGATTTGGTGTAACCATGATCTTTGATGTTTAGTGTAAAGATAGGTGATGAAAATTATCTTCGTCCTGGATGAGAAGAGGAATTTAGAACTATAATTATGATTATGAGTTATTCATATGATTGTGGACCAGAATTGTTGATTTATGTTACAGGGATAAAACATTGTTGGTGGATTTTTAACATGGAGAAGATAATAGACTTTATAGTCTATTTGACTCTCCTAATGGATTGCTCGTTCCGCTGCAACTATGGTTGAAATTTTTATCATCTACCATATGTTCTAAATCTCTGATTTATTATTGATGGAGGCTATTGATAATTTAATTATCTTTAGTCATGATATTCTTTATCGAGCTAGTTGTGCTCACCCTTTTGCTTTTACAATTCCTTTCGTGTAATAAAAGTGTAAATTTGGGTCGAGTGGGGATAACGGGGGAATAGAAATGGTGGTATATAATGTTGAGGGTGAGGCAAACCCAACGTTGGAAGGGTGTTTTATCACTATCATACAAGATGTCTAATGACATACAACCACATATCATCATAAGACAGGATGTGCTCATCCACACTGCCGAGTATATATCTGAGCACTACCTATATAATCTTGGTGTTTGTTTGAAGTATAATTCTCAATTTGAGATAGTGGAGATAATGATAAATCAAGAGAAGACTCACCATTGGGGAGAATATGATAGTAATCTTCTCGTTTTTTCTTTGGGGTCTATTAGGTCAACCAAGGATAATTCTCGGACATATGATATCTATCATAACCTAGACGCATGGCCTCCCATGTACGAAGGTTTCTTGAGCACTTCCCAAAGATTTTAGTTTCTAAAAAATTCTTTGACTATACCTTTATATAAGGTGTCCTTTGTGAGGTGTTGTCCACGGTTGGGACATGTGTCACATTTGGTATATATTTTTATCCAAACTCACAGTATATGTGTTGTTGTATTTTACACGATAATTGTTGTAATAAAGTTGTATTTGTATTATGTACCATGTATTTGGCGACTCAGAATGGGTTGGATTGAATGGACCTATTTTGGGGTCGTTACAATTTGAATATGTGATAAATATGTTAAGTGCTTAGTTTGATATGAATTAATTTTTCACGAAAGAATAATTGGTTTAAGAAATATTATTTTTTTAAAAGAAAATAAGCATAATATAATAAACAATATAGATAATATATATATATATATATTGTGTGTGAATATGGGAAATAATAAATTATATTATGTGAAGAAAGAAAATAAAATTTAAACTAAACAAATCAAATAAAAACCTAACTAGGGGATTAATAAATTAATCTAATCAAACATAGCCTTTGGCCATATAACACTCGAATTGAGAAAAAAAAAGGAAGGAACAATATAACAGTAGTTAGGGCAATTTCGGGGAAGAAGAAAGAGCAGGAGCTGGAAGAGAAGGAGAACAGCTCGACAAAGATGAAGCAGGAGGTGGCGATTCGGGGGTGGAAGCCGTGCACTCCAAAAGGCTTAGGGACCAAGAAATTTTCGTGGAAGGCAAGATGATTTGCCTATAAAGACTCGATCTCTCCTCCCCCTTCTTCTTCCTCACTGGGGATCCCTCACCGTCCGGCTAAACCCAAGCTACCCATTCTAGACCAAGTGCGAATTTAATTATCAAGCAAAGCAAAGGTATAATAATAAAACCTTCTTGTTTCAATTAAAATGAGATCAACAACTTATAGTACTCTGGGTATTGAAGAATCCTAGTCTGAGTCACTCTGGGTATTGTTCTGTTTGCTTGGCTGTTCACCACTCTGGATATTTCAAGATCTAATTGGTTGATTATATGCACATACTAATAAATGTTTAATGTTCTCACAATAATTTCTGCATTGTATATCTCAATGAAATGCTTGCTATTTACAGTATGTCACAATAGTTGCAAGTTTGTTAAAAGTAAATTAATGTAAAGTGTCAGATTCATTTCTTGCACTTTGAATTTATATCTTTGTATATGTGGATCCATTTTCGATTTATTTCACTTATAGTACATAGGCAGTTAGATGTGGTTCGGAGGTTTGTAGGTTTTTACATAGTGATATATTTAAAAATTTATGGTAGATTCTATGTATGTGGAGATGTCATGTTAAATACTCAGGTCATACAACCTTCAAGTCATCTCTCACACTCTCAGTCATTTAACGGGTGCCTCAATGTGTCAAGAAACATAGAAGCTAAATTTTTTTTACTCTTTTAGCTAATAGCTTCAATTTGCTTGGCTTTACACTTGCCTTCTATCTTTATTTGTGTGTGTGGGTCTATCTTTCTCACACATCAAACCAGTGAACACACACAAATACAAATTTTACGCACATATATCAAGCCAGTGAGCTCTTACACTGATATGAATTTGTTGTCATATGTAATCCACATGCAGTGATTTCAACTTCAATAATCTATTTTTTTAAATTTTACATGTTGCTTTTTTATTAAATTGCAAAAATTGTTAGTAATTTCATGGTTGACAATCAAGTAGGGATCTTGGACCATGCTATATTGAATAGAGTTGTGCTCGATGAGGTCACAATATATTTGAAAACTGTCTTATTCATGATTTGATTTAGTGAACTAGATTTTCAAGGGTGAACAAGCTGTGAGAATCTGAAAGAGTTGTATGGTTGATCATGTTTTAGGAGAGAAAGAGAATGGTTGATCATGTTTCTGGTGAGTTCTTATTCTCAATCGAGTTTTTATCTTGGCTCTCCACCTCTAATTTTTGTTGTACTTATTGACGTTCAGTGTAGAGAATAAAGGTAAGCTCGCTAAAGAATTGAAGTAAATTTGATGTTGATTTGTGTTAACTTATGTGTGTGATAAGCTTCGCCACTCTTGATCGCTTGAGTACTTTCTCGCTTCTGAATTGTGACGATTAGAGGTTTGTGTATGAAATCATGTTTGTTAAGTAGATTAGATGTTCTTTTGTTCTAGTCGGAGAAGATTTCTCGATTAAGCCTCTCGAAAGCATAAAACAGTTAATAATAGAACAAAAATCCTTTTTAGTCATCTTTTATGCCTGTACCATTAGTCCTTCATATATATATTTTTATATTGAGTTGTTAATATGTTGGAGGCGGTAGAGGTGCCGTTATAGTTGTGGGTTGTAAGCTAGATTTGAGGGATGAACAACATTCAGTTAGTCTGAAGCATGATGTCACCTATAATGCAACAGTTTCGGGAGATTGAAACTTGCATTGAATGTTTGGCATTAAACCATATTCAGGTACAACCAGAATTGCTTTTGTTTCATTGAGATTAATCATCTGATTAGCTTTAACACCTCTTTATTGTACTACTATCCATTTTTGAACCATCTATGGCATTGTGGAAGTACTATGATGTTGTTTTACTGTTGTTGATGAATATATTTTCTTGGTTTCAAGTTGGATTGCTTCCTGTTAAAGAGCAGCCTATGTCACTATAGGTTCATTTCCTTCTATTAATTTTTTAAATGTCACGTTCATGTTTAAGAGGTCTTTATCCTGAAGCATGCATCTACTGCAGGGCTTTTAATGGTATCTTAAAGCAGTCACCTGCTGTCCCAACATTAACAATTAGATTGTATTAGATTATTAAAAATTCTCTATTTTGTAGACCCCCGAGGTTTTCTACTATTCCCAGAAAGTTGTGCTTCATCCCAGAACTCCACTATTTGATCAGGAGGCACAAACTCTAAAGCCACGATGCATTAGGGCTTTAAAAAGAATATTCATTATAAGTGATCATGACAGGGATGGGGCTCTTTGCGATGCGGAATTAAATGATTTTCAGGTTTTGTTTCTTATTTTCATATGCTTTATGCTCACAACTTGTTATTCTAAACTCTATATTGTTATTATGCTTTCCGACAAACTTCTAATTTTACAAGTTTTCATCTAAGTTGTGATCTAGATTCTGTAATAATTTTGTAAGGATTGTAAACATGTTAAGTGTTTCAATGCTCCATTACAACCTTCTGAAATAGTGGGTGTTAAGAGGGTAGTGCAAGAAAAACTACCAAAAGGTGTCAACGATCGTGGTCTTACTTTAACATGATTCCTCTTTCTCCATGCACATAGAAAAGTGTCGTTTGGAGACAACATGGACTGTCCTAAGGAAATTTGGCTACAATAATGACATTAGACTTGATGAGGATCAGCTTCCACCTCCTATTAAAAGAAACCCTGATCAGGTAATTCCTATTGATTTTTATAGACTGCTACAAAAAGTCTGAAATATTTGTAACATTCAATCCCCCTATTCCTTGTGTTCTGGTGATTCTTCACTTAGTTCTAGTGTTTTACAACGTTTCATGATTTGTGCCAATAATATGTGATGTGTTTTCCATTGAACACAGAGTTGAGATTTTACTTCTTGGTTTCATTTGAGTTGGCAAATGTTGTAGAATGTCAATAATCTCCACCATACCACTGTCATAACCGTTATAGCAGTCAGAGTCTCTTTGATGACGGTGAATTTCTTTCGGTACGTAGAAGAAAAGCTGGGGAACCCATGTCCATATATTGTTGATACTCAGTGTTGTCTCATTGTAAGTAAATTGTTGATGATCACTGATCTCTCCTAACAAGTAAATAGATATAATGTGATTTTGTTGATAATCACTGTTTTGTCTCGTTATAAGTATGTTGATAATTACTATATTGTTGATAATCACCATTAAAGCATCATAGTCGAGTAGTTGAAAGCTAGAGCTTCAACTGGAGAATTTAAGGCATGCTTGTGACCAGAATTGAATGATATTTGTGATATCTAATTTGAATCTCAAATTACCTAATAATTCCATTGTGTGGTATGAAAGTGAAAGCCGGCAGGATGAGTCCTCACCATATGCAACCATGCTTGTAGTACGAGGATGTTTCACAAAGATGCAAGGTATTTGTTATTTCCAATTTAGTTCAAATAATTTCCCGTCAGTCCTTCATTTTCGAAAATGGAATTAATTCGCCTTTATTATGTTGCCATAAATAATTTGGTTGAAATGTGTTCTTCCTTATTGCTGACAGGAACTTGGCATAACTGCTCTTCATATTAAGCTTCGTGCAACAGGTGGGAACAAGACAAAGACTCCCGACCCTGGTCCTCAATCTCTACTTCGTGCTCTTGCTCGTTCAGGAATGAAAATTGGTATCATCACATTAGTCAAGCTTGCTCTTCTTCTTTTTTGATAGGTAGAACATTAGCCAAGCTTGAGATAGACTTTTGCTATTTAGTCTAAACATAGTTGTAGGGAAGTCAGAAGAGAACATAGTAACAGTAGTGACAATAACATGATAGTATGGTGTCAGTTTTTGCATAGTGTAGATGTTAACTAAATAAATGGAGTCCTGCTCTTTGTTTTCCCCTTCATTTATTCATAATGTATATATTTATAAAGTAGATATTGTCCAATGATTGCAAATTTAAAATATTGTGTCATCTTCTTTTCAAATCTGCCATGTTGGCATTTACATGTCATGTGTTCTGAGTTAATCTTCGCTTAGGCTTTGAGTATGACAAATGTGACTCACCTTACAATTTATATACTCTTTTATATCATATTCAGGGGGAGGTAAAGACTAGTAGCACTTCATCATAGATTTAATAAAGATATACACTTTGGTTTTAGGTTACTGAGTGCCATCTGGTAACAGATCCTCACACTAAAGAATCTTGTGGCTTTGCTTTTGTTACTATAGAAACAAATGAGGATGCAGAATGTTGCATTAAATATCTAAATCGTTCTGTGCTGGAAGGCTGACTAATTTTTGTGGAAAAGGTTTTATTTTATTGTCATAATGTGTTAATGAATTTGCACTAAATGTGCCGGATTGGGGCCTGAGTGTGTGATTAGATCAGTTGGTTACTACCTGTGTCCTCAAAAGGACTGACAAATTTAAGGTTGGGCAAATTAGAGGAGAGAGAATAAAAAACTTCCAATAATATTTGGACCCACACAAATAGCATAATTAACTTGAGAGTGGAATGTTCTTACGGGGATATGTGCACTTTGGGTTAAATTATTATGCATGTCATATTTCACATTTAGTTTGTGTACTTTAGACTTCTTTTTTAGGACAACATCTTGGTGTATTTCTGCACATGCTTTTGAGGATGGAGTATCAAGTCAGATGACCTTGTAATAAAGATGGTCCATGTAATCTGTAGAAAATAAGAACCTGATTTTGGGATAATGATTTCTTGATTCATTCTTCTCAATTACATTGGTTTATATACACAAGTATCCTAATTTATAGTGTACATTAGTACCACGTAGCAACTCTATTGTCTTTTTCTGCTTATATGCAATACGGTGTACATTAGTACCACGTAGCAACTCTATTGTCTTTGTGTATTGATTTTGGCAGTAAGTGCCTTTGGTGACCTATTTGTTTCATTTTTCTGACTTTGCTATTATTTTTAAATATGTGCAGGAAGACTGCTTCTACGATCTGCCTTACAATACTAGGTATCAAATTTTCAAGCTATGTTTACAGAAGACAAGGGACAAAATTATGAAGTGTACTCTCTCTATATATGTAGATATATACTTTGATTGAAGAAATGTGGTAGCTTTAGATGGTTAATTGTAAAGATAATGAATGCTTATGTAGTGGATGATTTTATTAAGTTAATAATAATTTAGTTTTTTGTATTTTTGCCATTATTTGCTATGAGGACATTGATCCAACCAGGTACACAAGAAGAATGTCAAATTTTGATTTGGCAACAATATAATTCGTTACCATAGCATTGAACAAGTTTTAATATAACAACAATTTTTTATACATTTAGCAACAAATTTTCGTTGCTAATGTCATTAAAAATATAATATTTGGCAACGAAAAATTAACCTAATAACAATGGGGAGGATATTGTTGCTAATACTAACATAAAAGGCAACATTTTTTATCGTTGCAAAATATATCAACTTTCGTTGCACATATAAAGAAACGACAACATATAATGTCGTTGCTAATCGACGACTTTCGTTTCTATTGAAAAATAACCATCAACAAACATTTTCATTGCTGATTCAGCATAATGTCATTGCCAAATAATATAATCAGCAACGAAAATCGTTGCTAAAAAGTTTACATTCCATAACGAAAGCAAGCTTAGGCAACAATTTTAATAATATACTGCAACAAAAAATTTCGTTGCAAAATGGTGTCAATTGCAACGAAAATGCATGGTCGTTGCAAAAAAAAAGGAGTTCATTTCGTTGCCAATTAGCAGGCTTCTGCAACAAAATGGGGTTTTTAGCAATGAAATTTTAATTATTCTATAACAATACATTTTGTTGCTAAAGGATCGATGTCTTTGTACGAAAGCCAAATTTCGTTGCAAAATATAGTACTTTTGGCAAAGAAAAAAAACGTTTGTTGCGGAACAATTAGCAACGCTCATTGCGCAACGAAAGACGCAACGATAGCAAAATCGTTGCCAAAACCCTTTTTCAATGAAATTTGACACCTTTAGCAACGAAAATTGGTTGTTGCTGAAGCCCCATTTTTTTGTAGTGTGTTGTTGTATTCAAATTCCACCAACGGTAGATGATCATCCATGTTTCCTTTGAAATCCATAATGCACGCTCTAAGCATATCTTCTAGCGTCTGGATTATTCGTTTGCTTTGACCATCCGTTTATAGATGATATGCTGTACTCATCTTCAGTTGTGTTCCCATGCATTCCTGTAGTCTCTTCCAGAAATTTGATGTGAATCACAGATTTCTATCTGATACTATTGATACTAGAACTCCATGTCCCGTCACAATCTATTTAACGTATAGCTTTGCTAGCTGATTAAGATTAAATCTAATCTTTATTGGCAGAAACTGAACTAATTTTGTTAATCTATCCACTACCACCCAAATCACATCGTATCCTTTCTGAGTTGTTGGAAGACCTACCAAAAAATCCATTGTGATATGCTCCCACTTCCATTCTGGTATCTCCAACAGTTGAAGTAATCTGCTTGGTCTTTGATGCTTAGCCTTCACTTTCTGACATGTCAAACACTTTGCAACGCATTCTGCAAGGTCTCTTTTCATATTTGGCCACCAAAAATGTCGCCGCAAATCTTGATACATTTTCGTACTTCCCGGATGAATAGAATATCTTGAGTTATGAGCCTCTATAAATATTTCTTCTTTAATATCTGGTACTGCTGGAACCCAAATTCGTCTCTCGAATCTTAGCAGTCTTTCACTATCAACCTTATACTTCACCACTTTACCCTCGACAACACTTTCCTTTTATTTTTTTGCATTCTTCATCTTGTAGTTGGGCATTTTTAACTTTGTCCACCATAGTTGAACTAGCTTCTATCTGGAACAATCTTTCGTTGGACTCTTTTGGAAATTTGATTTCCAACTCTAGCCTTGCCATAACTGAAATAAGCTCCTCCTTATCGGTTAACAACATCAACATTTCTCTGCCTTTCCTACTCAAGGCATCTGCAACCACATTAGCTTTTCCCGGATGATAAAAGATCTCGCAATCATAATCTTTTATCAAGTCCATCCATCTTCTTTGACGCATGTTCAGGTCCTTCTGAGTGAAAATATACTTTAGTCTCTTATGGTCTGTGTATATCTCACATTTTCCTCCATAGAGATAATGTCTCCATATTTTCAGCGCAAACACTACCGCCGCCAACTCCAAGTCATGAGTCGGATACCCTTTTTCGTAGTCTTTAAATTGCCTTGATGCATACGCAATAACCTTTCCGTTCTGCATAAGGACACAACCCAATCCTTTGTGTGAAGCATCACTATACACCACAAAATTTCTTGTATTATCTGGTAATGACAACACAGGTGCCACACTAAGCCTCTTCTTCAATTCCTTAAAACTCTCTTCACACTTTTCCGTCCAAACAAAATTTACAGATTTTATTGTCAAATTCATCAATGGAGTGGCAATCTTGGAAAAATCCTGGATAAATCATCTGTAATAACCTGCCAATCCCAAGAAACTTCTTACTTCTGATGGAGTTCTTGGTTGTTCCCAATTTATCACAGCTTCGACTTTTGATGGATCCACTAAAATTCCATCCTTGTCAATTACATGGCCGAGAAATTGTACACGTTCTAGCCAAAATTTATATTTAGAGAACTTCGCGTATAACTTTTCTTTTCTTAGCGTTTCTAGTGTCAAATGTAAGTGTTCCATGTGTTCTTCTTGAGATTTAGAGTACACCAGAATATCATCAATGAACACCACCACAAACTTATCTAAAAATGGTTTAAACACCCTATTCATCAAATCCATGAACGTTGCAGGGGCGTTTGTCAAACCAAAAGACATTACCAAAAATTCGTAATGTCATAGCGTGTTCGGAATGCCATCTTTGGTACATCCTCCTTTCTTACTTTTAGTTGACGATACCCACTTCTTAAATCTATTTTCGAGAAGTATCTAGCACCCTTCAATTGATCAAACAAGTCATCTATTCTTGGCAATGGATATTTATTCTTAATAGTGACTTTGTTTAATTCCCTATAATCAATGCAAAGACTCATTGACCCATCCTTCTTCTTCATAAATAACACCGACACTCCCCACGGTGATACACTCGGTTGAATATACTTCTTATCTAGAAGTTCTTGCAGTTGTACCATCAGTTCCTTCATCTCTACTGGAGCCATTCTGTATGGGGCCTTCAATATTGGAGCAGTCCCTGAACTAAGTCGATCACGAACTCAATTTCTCGGTTAGGCGGAAGTCCTGGAAAATCTTTCGAAAGCACATCTACGAATTCCCTAACCACTGGCATCTCCTGTACTTTTATACCCTTCTTCTTTTGAGTATCGACTATGTAGGCTAAGTAACCCACACAGCCTTGACTCAATAACTTCTTGGCCTGCATCATCGTCAGACATCTCATTTGTCTAGGTGATTTGCTACTAAAGAAAACTACCTTTGACGGAGTCATAAAGCTTACACACTTCTTTTGGCAATCAGTTATCACTCCATAATTGAATAGCCAATCCATTCCCAATATAACGTCAAACTCTCCAAGTTTTATAGGGATTAAATCTACTGTCATAACATTCCCCTTAATATTCACCCTACAGTTCTTGTACACGAACCTAATAGGAATCACTTCCCTATTCGCAATTTCTATGTTTAAAGGGAAATTCAACTCTTCACTAGGTATTTCTAACCTCTTAGAAAACTCATCAGATATAAACGAGCAAGTAGCACTCGAATCAAATAATACATATGTATTTATATCATTGATTGGGATAATACCTGACACGACATCTTTTGATTGCACCGCGTCCTGCACCGTCACGTTGAAGGTTCTGGTTGTGGGCTTATTTGTTGACGTTGGTCCAGCAATAGTCAGCGTACTTCCACCACCATTTCCCTTGCTTCTATTTGCCTCACCAGATTTCTTCTTTGGACACTCGCGAGCAAAATGATCCTTTGACCCGCAGGTGTAGCAAACATTCTTCTTGGGTTGATTGCAATTTGGGGCAATGTGACTCTCCTGGCCTCAATTAAAGTATACCCACTTCCCCCTTAAGCACATACCCATGTGAAACTTCCCGCATGTAGCACATGCGTCAATCTTCTTCTTCTGCTGGTTACCTTGCTGATTTCCAGCTCCCACATTTGCATTCCACTTCCTTTTTCAAATTATTCTTGCCATTTCCACCATTACCACCACCACCATTTTTAGCTTCACCTTCATTCTTCTTCTTCCTCTGCTCTTGGTTGTGCTTTGTTATAGCTTCGCCTCCACTCTCAGCGAGAATCGCCTACTCAAGCACCGCCGCAAACATGCTTAACTGAAACAGGGAAACCCTGCTGTACAACCAGGGCTTCAGTCCTTGCTCGAATCTTCTTGCCTTGCGTACATCCGTATTCACTTGATATGGCGCAAACCTTCCCAACTCGTTGAATTTTGCGGCATACTCCGACACTGACATTGCGCCCTGTTTTAGCTCTAGAAACTGCAGTTCCATCTGATTCTTTGAGCTTTCTAGGAAATAGGTCTCAAAGAATATTTCCTTGAATCTATCCCAAGTAATTACCCCTTGACCTCCTCGGGTTTTATTGGCTTGCCACCAATAACTAGCCTCTCCTTTAAACATAAATGTTGCAAAAGCAGTCTTCTGGTTATCCCCTACCCTAGCAACATTGAAAACTTTCTCTATTTCTATGATCCAGGTCTGTGCCTCAACTGGATTCATGGACCCATGGAACTCTGGTGGCCCAATAGCCTTGAAGTCCTTAAATGTGGCAGCTTGATTCTGTGTCTGATTTTGTAATGCTCCCATCAGTAGCATTACGAATTGCTGAACTGGATTAGCCTCAGCATTTTTGTTATTGGTAGATCCCTGTCGTGGTTGACATCTTCGAGGCATTTTCTGTTAAAATACACCCATTAGATTCTATTCAACCTTTTAAGTATTACTACTTAATTTGCACACTATAAAAGATTCTCACGTAACACATAACACTTTGAATAAAATAATAACTTTTATTCATTCATAATCTTTTAGAAAACATAAAAACAATAGCATCACTGCTATTTACATTACTTTCCTGAACTACTCATGTTTCAGGATAACTTCATCATCATCATATCCCATTGGTTATATCATTCCAGGGATTTACATCTTATTTACCATATCATTAATCGCATATCAGATACATTCAATACAATGTCCTACTAAGATACTGCGTAGCCTTACGACGCTCGTCTTCCATAATACAAAACATTGTTCGGCGATCTAATATGTACGATGACAGCGTCTTGAACTGAATAGGATAACACATGGCCCGATCTTGAGCTCGATTTATCACGGTGTTGAAAACACTATTCATCTCTTCCATCTTGATCCTCTTTACTTGTACTTCTTTCTCTGCTACCCCAGCTTGTTGAAAAGTTTCCTCATATGCGTCTTCGGCTCTTGCCCTCTTAGTAGATTCTTCCTTAATCTTGTTCTTTAGCTCTATAATCTTCTCTGTCAGTTTCTTATTCTCTCCTTCAGTGTAGATCAGCTTCTCTTCGACATTATTAAGACGTTCATCTCGATCCTGAATCTCATTGTCCTTCTGCGCTATTGCGATCTGCTGTTCAGCTACTATCTCTTTCAATCCCTCGAAGCTATCCTGAAGTTCCACATTGCGGTTGTATACTTCGTCGTACATACGGGTGATAATTGAGTTAAGTGGAATCTCTTCCTCCTCATTCTCTTCATCCTCATCCGACTGTGGCAGCTCAACGAGGTCCTCCTCGTCCGTCTTTATCTCATCATCCTCATTAGGTAAACCCTCCTGCTCAACCACTGTGACCAACAGAGTTGATTCCCGTGGCAGTAGTTGTTCCCACACCACCTGAATATCTCGAGGCTCCTCCTCTCTAGGCATTTGGGATCCTTCTCTCTAGCATGACTGGATTCTCTTACATTATCCATCTTGTCAACCAAATTTTAAGTTTTAATTACTAATCATTACTACTCGACACTCACGAGCACATAGATTATAATCATATAAGTACATAAGTGTTTTATTATTTCTTTCCTAAAACTCGATAAGAGTTTATCACCACTATCTTTTCAAAGGTTACTTCCTAAGGCTTTTCCCTACCTAAGGCTAATAACCTAAAGCTTTGATACCAACCTGTGACACCCCCAAATCTAGGTACTTCATTCCCACGAGATTTGGTGTTCACTTTTCATCCATTCATATCTATCTACCCAAATATTATAAAATTAAATCATAAATCCTTCCTTTAAATAGGGTTACATCATAAATCAATAAGTCTTCCCAGGTTGTCTAACCTTAATCATCAATTTTATGCGGAAATAAAATAGTTACATCACATCATTAATTAAAAAGTCTAACATTCATGATAATAAATGAAATTACAAGTCTTCATCACTTGTACATTTTTCCCTTTCCCTTGCTAGTTGTAGGTTCGTCGACCTTCTCAACTTTAGCTGCAATGATTATATTTATGCAAGAGTGAGCAAAACAAATGCTCACTAGATATAGCAATGAATCAACAAGAATATAATAACTGCCAATGAATAGGCTCATCAAAATTGAATAGTACTCTATCAATGATAACCAAAAACTGGAATCGAAATAAGAAATATATTTGAGGGTCATAAGACCACGAACTATGTCCACGGTTACAAGTAATCTTTCAACTCTAACCTTAATAGTTATACTGTAGGGACTTCACGTACTTAGGGGGATCAACCCTTCGTACCATGTATTGTGCACAAACATCTAAACGCATTGCGTATCCCCTATAATAGGGTTGTTCTTCTTAGTTTTAGAGTACAAGTCCGCACCAAAGAAAGTTTGGTTTGGATAAGCTTCAAGGGTAATATAGAGTTTAACGATCATCAACTAGAGGACTAGTTGAATCAATAATGTTTGATAACACAACAGTTGTTTAATAACAACACAATATAGAACAATTGAGAATCATAGGTTAATTGACTAGATACTAAACTCATGCTTGAAAATAACTAGAGAGCATAAGTATTGAACAAAACGAGTAAAATGATAAACCTTTGCTTGAACAATAATAAGCTAGGTCTATGATCTTGTCAAATTAGAAATTTAGTTACTGAATATACACTAATTGATAGCAAGCTGGAAACAACGCTTGCTCCACATGATAATAAATTATGCAAAGTGATTGAATAATTCAACACTAGGAATTAAAGTTCAAGAAACATTTACTATAAAAGAATGAACTAAAGAAACTTGTTTAACTATAAACAAGTTAGAGTAAATCAACAACGATTAGAATTCCAATAAACTTAGGGTTAAACATGCTCAATGTAAAGAGATAAGGTTTTGGAAACTTGCGTATTTGTAATTGAGATAGGGTAAATAAAGTCGCTCAATAATAACAAGGTAGAGTTAGAAACCTTGCCTCAAGCGTAAGTTATAATATTAAAACCCACGTTCACCTACACATTTTAGTGGAATCATAATATCTATTAGACATGTTAACACCCACTTACAAAATAACACCCATTTCCAGTTAAACTTGTTATTTTAGAACAAGTCTTATCTTACCATGCATATTTTAGAATCACAAGTGTACATTTCACAACACTTATTCATTGCTCACTAAGTTTCTTAAATCATAAATATCATTTCACAACTTACTAACTTTACATTCTAGAGTTACTAACCACATGATTATTCTGTTTTAACCCTTACATTACTTGGTTCTCACATTAACATAATATTAAGCTAAGTTATAATGAATGTCCAAAGTCTGCAGAAGTAGCAGAGACTTCTTCATTGTCTCATGATCGACTCTTGGCGCGATCGCGCCAAGATTACTTAGGTTATCAAGGTCTGGCGCTTAAGAGGTCAGGCGCTTGGCCACGCACGCGCCCGATTCGATTTTGCGTAACATGATTACGACACTATTCTTAAGCTTAACTAACACTTAATTTCACCCACAAAAAAAGTTGAAATTAACATACACAATTGGTATAAAACTATCATAAACATGTTTCCTCATATATTCAACCACTTAGAACAATTTAACAACAAGTTTAGCTAATTTAAATCCTTAAATTTCATATTTTCATACAAAAACTCCATTTTTGACATCCTTTACAAAAATCATCACTGTAATCTCAGTTTTATACCAAATCACTTCGTTCAAACTACGTCCTTTTCGTTTCTCAACGAACTAGCATAAACAAAACTCAATTAACAGTTTAACATACAGATTGACCACTAAAATTGGTACTTTTACAAGCCATATGTGAAAATATATACTATCATTATTTTTTTTTCCTTTTTTAACTATAATTAGCATACGAATTCTTGTTTACAAACAAACTCAAACATAACCAACACATATAATCATCACAATTCAGTTGTAAAGCAACAATTCAACAAAATCAAATTCACGTAACATATAAGTTATGCCAGTAAACTTATATATGTTTATACATATATATATATATATATATATATATATATATATATATATATATATACTACTAAGGTTAGATAAAATACCTTCACTTAGCTTGTAATCCTTGCTAAAATCGCTATAAATTGCTTAAGTTCTCTCTCAATTCTCTCAACTCTCTCTATAATCTTACGCTTAGCAAATGACCAACTGATAATAACCAAGTATGCGTAAACCAACATAAACCGATATAGCCATAACACCTACACTAAATATGTCAGTTACAAACTAATAAACGTATTGTTTTAAATATATTATATTTATTATTTAATTTATTTAATTTATTTTATTTAATTTATTTAAAATTCAAAATTCAAAAATCCAAAAGCAATAAGGCTTTGTTTGGCAAAAAGCCTTTAAAATGAAGACTTAATATTTTAAGCCTTGTTTGGTCAAAACTAAATTAAACTACTTTAATTTTATTTTAATAAACCATTTAGTTTATAATTTATAATCACATATTATTTATTTAGATTTCCATATCCAACATTAATCAAATAAATTAATTATACATACTATATTTTAAATAAATAATTTTTTAATAATTTAACATAACATTTTAAATTATTAAATTAAGATAACAATATAACATCTCATGTTATATTACAACTCTCTAAATTATAAATTAATTTTATTTAGAATATTATCTAATAAATTTAATTCATAAATACTTACCAACAACCATCACCTCAATAAAATATTTATTCAACAATAAACACCTTAAATAAATATTTATATAATTCAATAAATTTTTTAAATTACAATTTGAAATTCCGGATTGTTACAGAAATCCCACGTAATCCTAGCACTATACTTAACTCCATACGAATTTTTTTCAATTCGTATTGCATCACCCCGACCCTTTTTCTGAGTTGGCATCGTACCAATTCATAGCACAACTGACGCACAACAATCTTGTCATTAAATTTTTAATCATTTGATTGATTCTACTCCTTACTATAACCTTATCATATCACAGGGTGATCTCATCGTATTATATTACGATTCATTTCTATATCACGATCGTTTTGTTTTACGATCGTATGTCCCTGTACTTTTAGTCTTTTAGACTCTATCTATTCATCACTACTGTTCACCTTTAATATCAGAGTTAGGGAACTCTGTATCTTATTACTCACCGAGATTCGTCTTTGAATCTTACCGACGCATTAACTTTATTTGAGTTAGTCCTTATCCTTATCCTATTGAGGTTATTAGCCTAAGGTAACCCTACCTAAGGTTTATAACCTACAGCTCTTGTAAAAATCCAGAATTTTATTTATAATTTTAAATATTTATTGAATTAAATAAATATTTTTAATTGACGTGTTTGTTGTTTAGTAGATATTTGTTGGATTATTTATTAGTAAGTAAATAATTCATGAGTTATAGAAATTAACTTAATTAAGATAAAAGAGTGATGAATTAAATTTATGAGATAATACTCTAATTTAACTTAATAACTGAATTAGAGAGTTGTTAAGGATTATATAGTTTGGCAGAATGTTGTTTTAATTTAATTTAGTAATTAAAGTGATATGTTAATTTATTAAGTAAAATTATAATAAAAATTATAATTTTGTGGTAATTAGTTTTGTTTATTTAATTAAGATTGGATATGGAAATCCAAGTAAACAATGTGGGACAATAAACTATTATAAATGACTTATGAAAATAAATTAAAAGAGTTTTAATTTGGTTCTACCAAACAAAGCCTTAGAGCTTTTGAAATTCTTATTTTAATCTTGTTTTGTCAAACAAGGCTTAAGGAATGATTAAGTCATTATTTTAATATGTTTTGTCAAACAAGGCCTTATGACTTTTAAATTTAAAATAAAAATAATTAATATGTATTTATTAGCCTTATTATTATACGTCAGTTTTTTTTGTTAGCGTCTATTTTAGTTTTATGTTGGCTTAAGCTTAAGAAAGAACAGAAAGAAGAAAGAAGAGAGAAAAAAGAAGAGAGAAAGAAAAGAAGTTCTCTGTAAATTGAGAAAAGGAATTTGTGAGAATTATGGAAGGAAAAAACAAGAAGATTGTTCAAAATTTTATAGCTAATCAAAGGTAATTATCTAGCTTTTGAGTTTTTAGTATTATACTTCTTGTGTTTTCTTTGAAAAGTTGGATTTCGATGGTTAGATTGTTAAGAGATTGATCAAATATGTTAATTAGTATGTATATTTTGTTATATATAATCTATAACAGGTTTTCATGTAATCAAACTCGTGGAAACAAGTGTTAGAAGAAGAAATTTGGTTTATGGCTTAGTATATGTATTTTGGTTTATTTTAAGGCTTAAATTGATGATTAGAACATGTATATAATTTTAAATTGATAATTGATGTTTCTAGTATGATAAGAAACGAAAAGAACGCAAGTTGAATGAATCAATTTGGTTAAGAAATGAATTCGTAGTGAATGAATTCGCTAAACATGTTAAAACATGAAAATAGAGTATGAACATGTGTTTTGGGTCAAGATTTAGGTTGGTTAATATTTTTGTAAATTGTTATAATTCTAATATGTTGTAGTTCTATGAATTACGAATCCATAGAATTGAAAATGGACTAATTTGGATGTGTATAACTCAGTTATGAATATTAGAAGGAGAAAAGGTTCAAAAATCGCGAGAACAATGAACATAGAGTCCTGTTTCTGCTAACGGGCACAGTTGTGCTGTGTCCTAAGTCATTTGGGGTGCAACTGTGCTTTTCCCAAGGCTTAATTGGGCACAACTATGCCCAAAGTGTGTCAGGAGTGACTGTTTTGACCTGTTTTAGTAAAATAGGCTTAACCTTTTCATACAAACTCTGATTGAGGTGATTCAAGATGATCCAGAACGAGGATGAATAGACGTACAACTTTTATTCTTTAGGTTGTTGAATTTGAGATAGGGAAAAGGGTCAAAATGGTTATTTTTAGGACTATTGTGTTTTCTAGGACAATCGAAGGGCGTCGGGCGTCGGGCATGCACGTATGCAAGTGTAGTGCTTCTGACGATAAAAGATATTGTTCTAAGTTATAAAACATGAATGTTAATAAACATAATGATGCTTAACATTAATAAATGATGTATTAGATAAGTTGATAAGCATACTAAGCATACACAAGAGAGACAAATCGGACGTGTGACGAATGAACGTCGAAACGCTGTAACAAATGTTAATGAACGTAAAAAGTGTTTTAAGTCAAATGAAATGAATATTATAAGATATGAAATGGGTTTAATATAAAACCAATAATGATTCCTAACAAAACTTAAACACTTGGATGACCTTCGAGTATGAAATATAGTGAGATATAAGTCGAAAGTTAACACAATCAAATTAAACATTGTGTATTGATTAATAAGAAGGGTTATGGGATGTAGAGTAAAGTTTACATTAGAACTACTATGCGTTTCTATGTGACTAATAGTTGATGTGTATGATTATATAATTGTGTAGGGCACGTGAAGTGCAGATAACTGTAAGCTGTTAAACTGTTATTGGTAAACAACGATCAAGGCAATTCTTTCAGTTCCTATTTCCTATGTGAACTTGATGATGAATTGTTTTAAATCTTCATTATAAATAAAATGATGTGTTATATATATATATACATTGATTAGTTTATGACTTAGTATATGTATTTTGGTGTATTTTAAGGCTTAAATTGATGGTTAGAACATGTATATAATTTGAATTTGATAATAGTTGTTGTTAATAAGATAAGAAACGAAAAGAATGCAAGTTGAATGAATTAATTTGGTTAAGAAACGAATTCGTAGTAAATGAATTCGCTAAACATGTTAAAACATGAAAATAGAGTATGAACATGTGTTTTTGGTCAAGATTTAGGTTGGTTAATGTTTCTTTAAATTGTTATAATTCTAATATGTTATATTTCTATGAATTACGAATCCATAGAATCGAAAACGGACTAATTTGGATGTGTATAACTCAAGTTATGAATATTAGAAGGATAAAAGGTTCAAAAATTGCTAGAACAGTGAACATAGAGTCCCGTTTCTACTAACGGGCACAGCTGCACTATGTCCTAAGTTATTTGGGGTGCAGCTGCACTCTAGGGTGCAGTTGCGCTTTGCCTAAGGCTTAATTTGGCACAGCTGCACCCAAAGTGTGTCAGGAGGGACTGTTTTGACCTATTTTTAGTAAAATAGGCATAACGTTTTCATATGAAATCCGATTGAGGTGATTCAAGATGATTCAGAACGAGGACGAATAGACCTACAACTTTATTATTTCAGTTTTTCAATTTGAGATCGTAAATAGGAGTCAAAATGGTCATTGTTAGGACTACTATATTTTCGGGGACAATCGAAGGGCGTCAGGCATGGACGTATGCAAGTGTAGTGCTTCTGACGATAAAATATGTTGTTCTAAGTTATAAAACATGAATGGTAATAAACATAATGATTCTTAACATTAATAAATTATGTATTAGATATGTTGTATAAGCATACTAAGCATACACAAGAGAGACAAATCGGGCGTGTGACGAATGAACGTCGAAACGCCGTAACAAATGTTAATGAACGTAAAAAGTGTTTTAAGTAAAACGAAATGAATATTATAAGATATGAAATGGGTTTAATATATAACCAATAATGATTCCTAGCAAGACTTAAACACTTGAATGAACTTCGAGTATGAAATCTAGTGAGATATAAGTTGAAAGTTAACACAATCAAATTAAACATTGTGTATTGATTAATAAGAAGGGTTATGGGATGTAGAGTAAAGTTTACATTATAACTACTATGCATTGCTATGTGACTAATAGTTGATGTGTATGATTATATAATTGTGTAGGGCACGTGAAGTGCAGATAACTGTAAGCTGTTAAACTGTTATTGGTAAACAACGATCAAGGTAAGTCTTTCAGTTCTTATTTGCTATGTGAACGTGATGATGAACTATTTTAAATCTTCATTACAAATAGCATGATGTGTTATATATACATTAAAATTATGAAACATTAAAGTCAATTTATGACTACGTTGATTGAGTAATGAATGCTGATTGAGTAAGGAACTCAATCTTTATACTTGTTATATGAAATGAAGCATGTATATTATGTTAGTCCAATGTTTATGAGATATATGTATTTGCATGTTATTATGTGCTACGTGATACATAAAAACTGTTAGATTTTGCTGGGCCGTCGAACTCAACCTTGCAAATAACCACTTTTGCAATTTAAAGATTCAAGGTAAAGTTATGTGCTACTTGAAATTAGACATGAATCAGATGTGATACTTGAAGATTTATACACTTTGTCTAAATTATTATTATTTGAACCATGTTTAGGGTTCCAAATAATGTATGATGCTTAATAGATGTTGAGTTATAAAGTTTAAGTTTTGTTTGTTGTATGAATGAGTATTGAACCTAGATGTAACTTTTATTTATTAACTATGATAAGGTGAGTAATAAACTAAGTATGGTTCAAAGGTAGGTAAAGATAAATGTTTTGAGAAATGTACTTGATAAATCACAATGATTATGTAATAATAAACTGTAAAGTTTTAGTTATCTGATATGTAAAGGTTATCAGATTAACATGTAAGATTCTATATAATAATAGTGATGAAAAAAATCATAAAATAACTTGATTCAAAAACATGTAGATGATAAAGGTTTTGATTCAGGGAATTAAAGTAATAAGATAGAAAAGTTTAAATTATTCCGCATTTTATTAAGTTTAGCTCGAATAATGATGTAAAATCAGTAGTTAGACGTGTTATTAATGATCGAAGTCGATAATTGAATTGTATGAATTTTGGGGTCGTTACAGCTCTGATACCAACTGTTGCATCCCCCGATCTTGGTATTAATCACCACGAATCTGGTATACTAATTCTATAACTAATGCTGAAGATATAAACATAAATTGTTTATATATTAAACTTTTACACAACTCCCAAGGTCAATAAACTTAACTTGTTACCTGAATTCAATATCCTATCCGACATACAATGTCATTTACCTTCGCATGTATCCGACGTATTCGTCCTAATCTGTAATGTTTATCATTATATAGTAAGGGTGAGAAACAAGTTTGCCTAGGAATTTTAATTTCAAGAAAAGATATATCATGATTGAAAGAATGAAAAATAAACTATCGAACTTTCAACAATATAATCATTGCGAAAGAACACAATTCAATTTTTATAGCTGAACGACCGAAAAAATAAAAATGAATGGTCAATAATGAACATGAACAACTAATACTGGACCAAATGGTAATGAAGGTGATCAGCCTTGCATATCTGATAAACACATGCAATATGCACAATGTGCAAATCAATAAATTATAGACGTGGTATAATCATCAATAATTATCCAATACTGTGCTTGAAAAATAGTAACTCAATAAATGAGTACAGTTAAGGAACTTGGTTAATAAAAGTAAAGGAACTTGCCTGAATCGTCGACTACTGCTATGCAGTCTATATAACTTCATCTGAAGACCTAATATTAATAATATCGATCTCCAAATTAGAATAATATCATCACAATCCCTACTTTTATATACAGTTATAAAATAACCTAAACACATTATCACATAATCCTAATAGTCTATAAAAACACATAAGACCCGGTATCAGGTCAAACTATTTCAGTCTAAGTTGAGTTCGGTACTATTTCGACATCTCGATTGCCTAATCAGATAATTATCGAGCCTATTATCAATAAGAATCTACTTAAACTCTTCACAATTATCTTAGATAATTTATTATTCAGTCAAAATATTTTTCAAAGGCTTATAATAATTTTCAAATAATTATTATCATTTAAAATGACTTTTCAATCATTAATATCATATTTATATGATTTAAATACCACATAATTCTATTATCATTAATATTTATTTAATTTCTAATATTAATGAAATACATAACATAATATTATAAGTTATTTATAATATCTCAAAGTATTTTTAATACCTTAATATCCCATTTTAAATGATTTTTAAACATTTAAATCCATTATCAAATAACTGCTATTAATATTAAAATATTAATGTTTTTCATTGTTAACGTCAGGATTTTTAGGTGTCCCTTTTCGTTACTTGTTCTTTGGTGTTCTCATGTTAATGTTAGACTTGTTTGAAAAAATAAGTGAAAAAGGTCCAACATGTGTAATGTCGACGATTTGACTTTAAGAGTCGCCAGTTGGTGTTTTTAACTGGTTGCACCAACGCAACCGAAAAGGTTTTCACATTGACCCAGTGATGTGACACTGCTAAACGGGTCTAAGAACATTGACCACACAACATACATTCACATACAACGTGTCTCACCGTTTATGCAAAATGATGACATGTGCAAAGCACTAATATCACAAATAGATATTTAGCAGTGCAGTAAGTAAAATTCATTCGTACACATTCATCATAAATGTAAATACAACATTCACACACAAGCATATAACAATTTTGAAAATCTTGTAATAGTGGCTTAAGCCCTCTTACTGGAGTCCCCAGCAGAGTCACCACCTGTCGACGTCAGGATTTTTAGGTGTCCCTTTTTGTTACTTGTTCTTTGGTGTTCTCATGTTAATGTGAGATTTGTTTGAAAAAATAAGTGAAAAAGGTCTGACATGTGTAATGTCGACGATTTGACATTAAGAGTCGCCAGTTGGTGTTTTTAATTGGTTGCACCAACGCAACCGAAAAGGTTTGCACAATGACCCAGTTATGTGACATTGCAAAATGGGTCTGTGAAACCGAGATTCATTTGGGTTTGGGGGCTTGATTATGCGGAGGGAAGGTGTTAGGCACCCCCCGACATCTGTGTTACCACGGTGACCGCCACTTCTCAAAGAAACTGTTATATGAATGTGTGTGTGTGTGTGAGAGAGAGTCAATGTGCAATTATTTGAAAGTAGTGCGAGGCCTCGTTCGCACCTATATACAAAGGGTTTGAATTTATAGAAAAATTCAGTTTTAACCAAGATATAACAATGAAGTTTTATAAAAAGAGGTTTTTCAAACCCTGTGCTCAATAGGAATTGAGACCTTTTCATACTTCCATTTTATTATTATTATGTTCGGCTTGTTTGCTTTTATTTTCGAGATGCGAGACATCTTCGAGAAAATAATATACAGCAGTGCCGAACTCCACATGGGCATGACAACCATCCAAGGAAATTCGTACACTGTTAATAATGTAAAAGCTGCTTACAGCTGAAAAAGTCCATCACGAGAACCGAATCTAGATTCAGTAGACTGAATATGTGATCACATGATTCCTAGGCTCACATGATACTGCAATTTGTATGGAAAGCAAGAAGAAGTTAGTTATATATATATATATATATATAAAAGTCAGATATATATATATATATATGTGTGTGTGTGTGTGTGTGTGTGTGTACACACACAAGATGATTAGCCACCACGTAAGCAACTCCATGGGGGATCAGAAATATAAATAAAGCAGTAAATGCTATCAACCGCCACAAAGTAAACTCCAGGCGGGACTTAAATGTAAATAAAGCTGAAAAAGTGATCAACCGCCACGAAGTAAACTCCAGGCGGGACGAAATATAAATAAAGTTGTAAAAGGCCACGAAGTAAACTCCAGGCCTGACAGAAATGTAAATATATATATAAGCAGTAAACGCACCGGATGTAAAATCCAGGCTCATCGGATATGTTCGACAACAATTATATATATATACAAATATATATAAAAGCAATAAACGCTCCGGATGTAAAGTACAGGATCATCAGATATGTCTGACAACAATTATATATATAAGTATATATATATATAAAATCGAGTAAACGCTCCAGACATAAGTCTAGGCTCAATCGAGGCATAACTCGATAATGTTAGTCCATATAAAAATATATACATATATAAGTATATATACGCATAAAATGAAAACCACTTGATCAAGTCCGCATACGCACACAACACGACTCTCAATGTGTAGAATAGTGTGTGCAAATATGAAGAGAAAGGCTTTATAGAGTATAAGAAGGCTTACAGTGGGCTGCCAATGCAGGCTTCTATAACTCTAAATGGATAAACACTCAGCTCGCGCCGGTAAATATATAACTGTATATGGGCTAACAGGTGTTTAAAATGAGGAAACACTCAATATAGGGTGTGTACAGAGAAAATTGGACAAGGCTTCCTCGCCTTTTCTCTTTTTAAAAAGGCTACCCCAAGCCCTCTATTTATTAGAGGGCGAGCGAGCAGTGTAGTGTCACGTCTTGGCCCGAGGTGCCCTGGTTCTCGTGCCTCGGCACGTGCACTCACGCACTATAATGTCCGCTCGAACTTGCAGAACTTCAATCTAAGCATCCGAACGAGCTATATACGACCTTCTTCAGGCTGCTTGTGTCAAGAGTTACGCAATGACATGGATTAGAGGTTGTACAAAGTTAGGAAGAGGGGACCATGCCTATGGTCTTCAAGCTTCAAATTCTATCCGGTGTACTGCCACTCGTAATAGTCACTCAGGATTGGAACTCCTTGGTTCTTGTAGGACATTATTGTATGTATGTATGTCTGAAGTGTTGAGACGACGCGCAAGTGTTGAGGTAGAAAGATGACATGTGACTCCTCACCGGGGTTATCGCCGATTTGGGTTGAAAGCAGACGTTGCTCAGCGTTACATCTGAGATTGGACTGCTTGTTTGAATGTCGCAATGTCATCTATAAGAATGCCTGTCTGCCCGTTGTTAGCTTCGGGTCTGAGGTATGAGTGCCTCGGCGGGAGGTCTGATTGAAGCTGATAGCATGCATTTGAAACAAGCATTTCCGGGGTTATCGCCAGAACTGCAACAACATTCCTTGGTGTTATCGCCAAGGACGAAACTCAGGGTTATCTCCGGGGTTGGAAATGATCCTTCCGGTGTGTGTTCCGGGGTTGGAAATGATGTTTCCAGTGTGTGTTTTGGGGTTGGGAATGAACTTTTGGTAGTATCCGAAATGGATGTAAGCTGTCTTCCAGGGTTATGTCCGAAAGACGAATCTGCCCTCCTGTAATGTTAGTAACAAGTGTGCAGAAAATTTTGAGTGTCTACAGATGCCCCTTTTTATCATATTCATGCAATTCAAGGCATGGATAGGATAAAGAATCCTAGACACTTGAAATGCAACAAGATAAATATGATGCTATATGCAACAACATGATGCAAATGTATGATGCATGATTGTCGGTTAGTCCTGTTGGGATGACAATCACTGATGTCTTGGACATGCGATCCATGTTTTCAAGGATGTTGACGTTGGGGCTATCACCAAAGTCTTAAATCCTAGACACAGACTTCATTCTCCATAGAGGTGCCTTTTGTGTATAAGAGATCTGTGGGGATAAAGCTTTATCTATTTGAGGATGTGTATAACATATCCTATCACCTTGTCGTAGTTACTGTCAACAGTATGCACTTGTCAAGGTTGCTTGACCTTCATTGATGTGTGTATCAATGGTTGAATTGCATTGTAACCCCCACCGGGGATACATGGATGATTTGTAACTTCGACGTTGTAACCCCCACCGGGGATACTTCATTATTTCAGTAGCTCAAGGCCAGTAACCCCCCCACGGGGATACGCCTAGGGTTGTGACCAAGACCGACGTGACATCAAACCTTTGTGAGGTATTGCCGAGAATGATTTTTAAAAGCTGAGGCCATTGGTATAGTATACCTTGTACACAGACGAATACTAATGATAGAGATGGGGCCAGATTGCGACCCATGAAAACCAGGATTCTAGGCTATTCCGCTCAATCACGTTGCATTTTTATTCCTGATTTGGCCTTTTCAGCTTGTGAGACCTCCTTTGCAACTCCAACTGGAATGAGCCGGAGGAGGGGGACCCACAATGGGATGCCGCGTAGTGCACTCTACAAAGCACCAAGCAGTGGACCTCCTCCTACCAACCGTATATACAGACTGCGGGTTGCTTTCATAAGTCATTTTCAAGCTGCGTGACGAAGGAAATCTGAGAGCTCTTCTTCAGACCTGTTGAGTTCAGGCAACTTTCTGCATATTCTGCTACCGTACAAGCGTTCTTCAGTGTCCTGGTAACGTATGCATGTATTTTTTTCCAATTTCTAACTGTTGGAAATAGACTTATCACATGAAATGCATTTAGACACATAGTAGTGAATATGCCTGCTGATATGACTTTGTCAAAAATATTCAACACAGTAAATGTTAGTATTAAACCATGTTAAACATAATGATGTGAAAAAATTTGACTTTTAAAGCAGTTAAATTGGTACCTTTTACTGTCATTTCTTATCCTATTTGAGGACAAATGAGTAAAGGTTGAAAAGTAAAATAACCCTGGTAATTAAACTACACTTACGAATTTTTTACTGCAATGTACTAAATGCATTTAGGATGTATATGACTGTTGGTAGGTGTACTACTGAATGGCCACCTAGTCATGCCTATGTGCATGTGGATAGTCCCATTTACAAAGGGGGCTATGGAAAATTTTTCCAAAATGTAGGCATTGGGTAGTCATGAGTTTTTAACTCTACTTTAGATGTATGTTAAAATAATGCATGCATGCATGTAATCATAAAATGCATTTTGAAAAGCTCCAGGTAAGAATTTACCACACCCTTTCTGAGGTGATTTGGAGACTTATTGTCTAGATATTATGGATTCGGATCAGCCAAGTAGTTCCCGCAGGACCACTTTTGGTGTACGGAAGAGGGCTTCTGAAGTACCTTGACCCCGTTCTGTTAGAAAGCCGCGTCGTTTGGTGGAGGCGGTGATTCGTCCTATCTGGGTTGAAGTGCCGGATGTCGAGGACGAGGAGGAGGATGTACCGATTGAGGTTCCTGCTCCTGCTGGACATATTCCCCGTAGGGAGTTGTCAGGTATTCAAGTGGCTAACCCAGATCTTCTGGGTGACTTAAGTCAGAATCCTTCAGTATACCCGCACGCAAACGAGGTATGAAGTTAGATCTTAATCTTCCTTGTTTCCTATTAATGAGGAGTAAAGGATTCTAATGTTGATCTTCTTTTGATGTTGGTTCTCGGCTTTACACAGCCTCGAGGGAATTAGTTCAGCATCCACTCTATGTATCATGCCTTGCATGATGACTATAGAGAGATCGTACATGGTTGGGGATTCGGGACGTTCTTTTCCATTCTTCCCCGTAGCTACCCCTGGGGTTACCTCAGGGCATTGTCTGAGCGGTTGTTTCACTGCACTACCACTCCATTTCTTTGGATCGTGAGGTGATGATGACGCCGATGGATTGGCAATTTATCACAAGTATTGAGTTAGGAGGGATCCGATTGCCTTGACTGGCGGATATTACCCTATCGCCGCCGATCCTTGTTGGGAGTTTCGGCGGAGGCGCTCAAGGGTAGGACTGTTCGTATAGGTCCTTTGAGCGTAGATGCTATGAGCAGGCTGTTGAGTGAGCCTATACCCGATGATGTGAGAGTCAGGGATCGTATTCTTCGGCGATTGTTCCTGATGATCATTAGGGGCTGCTTTATAGCAAATAACTCTTCTACGGTGTCCTTCGCTTTGATCAGCGCCACTCGACACGTGGATCGTATAGGAGACTATGATTGGGGTTCCTACACCTTTGCCTACTTCCTCAGGGGAATGCGAATGCGATCGTAGGTCTTAACTGAGGCTTGTTTAGGATTCTACCCATTTCTGCTGGTGAGTATTTCTCTTGTCTTTTCCCATGTACATGTTAAGAGTGTTGACTGAGAGCAGATGTTTGCCTTGGTGTTGGCAGTTTTGGGCCTATGAGAGGCTTCCATGTTTGCGTCCTGTGAGCGTGTTAGGTTTAGACACCTATCCACGAGGACGAAGATGGCATCATTCCAAACTGACGGAGGTCCCACTAGCTGAGGGTTTCACTCATTGTCGCCTACAGCTGGAGTTGTTGACAACGGATGTCATCATATGGGTTCCCTATCCCAGGGAGCACTTGAGTGTTGGATTTGAGGATGGGTACCCGACTGGAGTTGAGTACGTTATGTCCACCCGTAGGATTCCTCTCTTCACAGATGGAGGATGATAGCTCTATTTACGAGAGCGTGCTATCAGAAGAACTACAGGAGAGATTCGCATGCCGATCTTGCCTCCTGCCAGGCATTATTGGCCTATTTCACAGTCACCCGTCATTGACATCCCATTGTTGGGGATTGACAGTTATACATTATCAGAGGGCCCCTGCACTCAGGAGATGTTCCAGCATTGGTGGTTCCCTCGTACCATTGGAGCTCAGACCCGCGCCACACAGTTTATGGGGGATATGGTTCCAGGATCCGTGATGATGACAGATTGGCTAGCCTGTGTCAGAGATCCGACTCATGTGACACAGATTGACAGTTTGACCCAGCAGTTGGACCGAACACATTTCTTTATCCAGCACTTGGGTAGAGATCCTTCAGAGGCAGACACTTTTGATCCTTCTAGCTCTGGCGCTGGCCCCTTAGGTGACTCATATGGTTTTGCCAGTGCAGATCCTCCCTTGTATAGGCCTGACATCCCTGCAGATAGAGATCCAGTGACTTAGGAGGAGTTACATCATGTGGACAGGATCAACGATGTAGACATCGATACCATTGACTTCTTCTAATGTATTTTTCTCGTTATCTCTTTTGATAGGCCTCTGTTAGCTGCTGGGTAGCTTCGCCCCATTCTCGCTATATCTTTTGATAGGTCTCTATTGAAATGTTGGGTAGCCTCGCTCCATTTCCCTGTATTTTAGTTGTATAGAGATGTATTAGATGATGATATACTTAAGAATATATGTACAGTTTTCCATTACCTATATTATATTGCCATCTATTGTATCATGCATGTTATTATGTTATACATATGTATGTATATCCAGAGATATTCAACATTGACCCTTGGATAGTCTTATGACACGGCCCGCACAGATGTCTTCTTCGACAATTAGCCGTATTGATCATACCCCACCATTTTTAGTGGCATTTGGTATGCGCTCATGGTATGATAGTATGTCACCACCAGACAAGGTGATCGTAGATGATTTGCTGCGGCACACTATGACCTTGTTGATGTTTTAGGTTCCCACAGGGTTCATAGATGGTATGCTAGATCATTGGGTACCGGAGAGACAGGTTTTCTGATTCAGGACCCGAGAGTTGACTCCTACTTTAGAGGAGTATGTACGGTTGATGATGTTGCCGTTGGATAGACCTTGCGTGCACATGGCAATCGGAGACATTAGTAGACAGTTCATGACCCTCACCAGCTTGAGGCGTAGAGTGGTCCAGGATGAGACTACATCCGGCCACGTGGTATCCCAGCATTTTTTGTTTGACAGATTTGGCTTTGAGGATAGTTATGCACGACATTCTGGGGATTTCACCACACCGGAGGATCAGTGGCGTTTGGCCAGAGTGGATGTACTACTGCTATGCGTATTGTCATACGTCTACATGCCACTATATATGGATGAGTTGGACATCGGCGTCATTATGGCAGTGAGAGCTATCCGGGAGGGTCATCCCATCCTACCGATGATTATGGCAGAGACTCTGAGGTTGGCCACATATTATGCACTTATCCCGTGAGGAGTGTTCATAAGTGACTTCGGTGCGTCTGTGTCACGTGTGGTTCATGTCACACTTGGGACCGATTGGCACATTCAGATAACATGGATATTGTTTCACCCATGATATAGCCATGTCGTACTCCTTTCAGCCTGTGGAGTGTACATATGCTGCATCTTGGTCAGCTTTCCTGGCAAGGATCAAAGATACATTCGCTATATTGCCGTGTACAGGGCTTAGCTCACCTTATAGCTTCATTACTCATGCTCCGGGCATGGATTATCTCCCTCTAACTGGTTTGAGAGGGATGATCACCTACCACCCACTGGCCGTGATGTGTCGGTTTGACCGAAGGTCGAGATTTCCACCCATACGAGAGGCGGTGATTCAAGAGTTTCGCTTCGCCACTTATCATCAGCGGACAGATCTAGGATGTATGTCTATTGGGATCAGCGAGAGCTAGCTAAGTTTTTTGTCAGTCATCCGGGTTATTCTGCAGAGTATTCAGCATGGATGGAGACAGAGACTGCATCGACTATGGTAGTATCCACAGTGCAGGATATTGATTCCGACGATGAGGAGCCTATGGAAGAGGCTGACATTCCCATCGATGGGGACTTGACTGCTAGGCTGCAAGCATTTGTGATGGATTCTCCCACCCTGAGTGCTACTATTACTCAGTATTCAACACAACATTTGGAGCAGAGCTTAAATCTGATGACCTATGATAGAGATCAGGCTAGGACCGCGATGTTGACAACTCTTGACGGGAGAAACGCCGCTCTGTTAGAGAGGGGTGAGGCTAGATCAGCCAGGGATGCATTGATTGTGGAGCGTAATGCCGCCCTATCTGCTAGGAATATGGCCATTGCAGACAGTACCTTAGTGAGATCCCTTACGACTGACATCCTTGCCGATATGAGTGCATACATTGATGAGCATCATGTCACCATGAAGTTAGCCTCTGATCTGCTGGCTCGTGTAGATGCCATTGGGTAGGAGCTTGCAGCTTTACCTCCATCTTCAGAGAGGGATGCTATGTTAGATTTGATAGTCCGCATACACATAGATCCATAGATAGCTTGGTATTTTCCTGCACAGACTAGCTTAGCCATTTTGTCATGTGCAACATAGATGTATATATCAAACAGTAATATATATGGCAGAGAAATATATTTTGATTTACTTCTCTTTCAGTTATGCCTGGATACTTGCTTGATATTTGCCTGTTTCTTCAGGGCCTTGTGATCTTGATGCATTCTGAACTTATCCTTGATATGTGGACATTTAGCCATCACAGGATCTCTCAGAATGGATCATTGAACTGTATGTATCCCTACCATCTTTGGTGTCTTGGGACTGTTATTTATATGGAAATGTGGAGTGGAGTGTAGCTTTTCTTCTCTGAGATTGACCGCACCACAGATGGTCGCCAGTACTTCTATTTGGGAGAAGCCTAGTTAATTCTATCTCTTATGGATTGGTGTTGCCCTTTGAGGCACAACCGCAGCTTAGATGGTCACCGAATCTCCTATTTGTGAGGAGAGGTTGGGTAATTCCATCCCCTTGGTCTGAAGCTGATGAAATATGGTAGATTGAAGGTTAATCCCAATACCATGTGACAAGCATTTTTATTCTGGTAGGGCTTAGACTGAACCATAAATGGCTGCCTACGTACTCCTATTGAGGAGGAGATCAAGTCTGCGTAGTTCGAACCTGGTGTAAGAGGTTCAACGCTGAATGTGAAAGGCAGATGGATGTAGAAGTATTTTTGTTTTTTGTAGAGGAAGGGCAGAAATGTTTTTGTTATTTTTTGTTTATTGTGACCGGGCCATATAGAATATGGTTGCCTACGTACTCCCGGGTATCAAGGAGATCAGGTCGACGTAGTTCGCCCCATAGGACGAATAGCAGCCAAAGAGAAGTATGAATCCCATGTGTAGGCTATACTACGGGGAGAAGAAAGTTTGATCCCATAATGGGGATAAACTGCTGGTGTGGAAAAAGTTTAATCCCGTCTTCAGGACAAACTGCAAGTGTAGAAAAGTTTAATCCCGTCTTCAGGATAAACTGCAGGTGTGAAAGGTTTAATCCCGTCTTCAGGATAATCAAAATTGTATGAAAGGTTTGAAATGAAGTGAAACCAGGTTGCTGGTTTAAAATGTATGTTTCCCTGAGGGGAAGAAGAGTTTGTAAAAAGTGAGGGTTCAAAACCGGAATGACTGGTGATTGGGTGATCAATACCAGGATGTTTGCTTGATGGTAACTTCAGACATAGTACCATTTCACGGAGTCCAAGTTGATTAGCTATGGAAATTCATCGCCATCCATTTCCTATAGTCTTAGAGTGCCTCCTGTCAATACCTCCTTGACAACAAACGGGCCTTCCCAGTTAGGAGCGAATTTTCCCTTAGATTGATCTTGGTTGTCAATGATCTTCTTCAAAACCAAGTCATGTTGTTTGAACTGCCGTAGTCGGACTTTTGTATTGTAGGATCGTGTGATCCTTTGCTGATATAACTGACCATGGAAGATAGTCGTGGTTCGCCTTTCATCTATTAGAGACAATTGGTGATACCTGTCTTTTACCCATTGGTCTTCATCCAACTGAGCATCCATCAAAACTCTGAGGGATTCCATTTCCACCTCTATGGCAAGCACTGCTTCCATCCCATAGGCTAATGAGTAGGGGGTTGCCCCAGTGGATGTACGCATTGAAGTTCTGTAGGCTAATAAAGTCAGAGGCAATAGGTCAAACCATCCTTTATGATTAGCGGTCATTTTCTGCATGATCTTCTTAATATTTTTATTAGCCGCTTCAACAACACCATTCATCTTTGGACGGTAGATGACGGAGTTAAGGTGTTTGATGTGGAATTTACTGCATAACTCCTCCATTATTTTGTTGTTGAGGTTCTTAGCATTGTCTGACACAATGACCTCTGGTTGTCCATATCAACAGACTACATTATTTCTGATCAAAGCAATGATTACTTCTTTAGTAACCTTGGGAAGGAGGTTGCTTCTACCCATTTGGTGAAGTAGTCGATCATGGTGAATATGAATCGATGTCCATTACTGGCTTTGGGCTCGATGGGCCCGATCACGTCCATTCCCCACATTGAGAAGGGTTATGGTGAACTCATATTGTGGAGTTCCCTTGGAGGGGGCATGGATAGCATTCCCATGAATTTGGCATTGATAGCATCTCTTGACGTGATCATCACAGTCAGCTTTAAGTGTAAGCCAATAATGCCCTGTTCTGAGAATTTTCTTAACAAGTAAGGGCCGCTCATGTGTGGGCCACGTACTCCACCATGGATCTCATTCATGAGCCTCTGAGCTTGGTCTTTGTCCAAACATCCGAGGAGACCTAATCCTGAATCTCTTTTGTAGAGTGCATCTCCGCTCAGGTAGAATTTCATAGCAAGTCGACGGATCCGCCCCTTCTCAGTTAGGCTCACCTCAGCAGGTGTAGATCCATCTCGCATATACTCCTTGATATGTTGATACCAAGGGTTTTGTATGAGATGTAGCTCATCTGATACTTCTCTAACATATTTCGCATAAGCTGGGGCCTTTTGCAGAGCAAATGTGATGCTTGACATGTTTTCCTTGTCAGGTATGTGAATCAAGGAGGCAAATATAGCTAGTGCATCCGCAAAATCATTCCTATTACGAGGAATGCGTAGAAAGGAGATTTCTTAGAACTCCAAAGCCATTTGTAAAACTTGCCGATGGTAATGCATCAAATGTAATTCTTTGGGTTGATAGATTCCTGTGGATTGTTTGATTACCAATTCTGAATCCCCAAAGACAGTTAACCGCCTGATGCCCATTGAACGGGCACGTTTTAGCCCCATGATACAGCCTTCATACTCAGCTGTGTTGTTGGTGCTGACAAACTACAATTTGACGGCAACGGGATACTGCTCCCTCATACCAGATATTAGAACTGCTCTGGCTCTAGAGCCTTCTGTTAGGACCCCAAAATTCATACAATTTAATTCTCGACTTCGATCGTTAATAATACATTCAACCTCTAATTTTACATCCTTAAACGATAATACAACCATTGAAATATACGGAATAATTAAAAATTTCTATTACAAACTATCCTCGTTCCCAAAACCTTCAACCTTTACATCTAAATATTTCAGAATTATTTTAATACTACAATAGTTTACATCGCAAAACGATATTACAATTCAACATTAATACATTATTCGGAACCTTAAACATGGTTTAAATAATAATAACACAACCAAAGTGTATAAATCTTCAAGTATCACATCTGATTCATGTCTTTCAAGTAACACATAACTTTACCTTGAATCTTTAACCTGTAAAAATGGTTATTTGCAAGGTTGAACTCGACAGCTCAGCAAAATCTAACAGTTTTCATGCATCACATAGCACATAATAACATGCTCAACATATAGCATACATGCTACAGTTCATATAACAAGTATAAAGATTGAGTCCTTACTCAATCAGCATGCTTTAATCAATCAACATAGTCATAAATCGACTTTAACATTTCATACTTTCAACATATATATAACACATCATGCTTTTTGCAATAAAAATTTAAAACAGTTAATCATCAAGTTCACATAACAAATAGGAACTGAAAGACTTGCCTGATCCATAGTTTATGAACTATGACTTAACTGCTTAACGCTTATCTGCACTTCGTGTATTCCTACACAGTTATATAATCATGGATTCACATCCATTAGTCATATATTAACGCATAGTAGTTGTAATGTAAACTTTACGCTATATCTCATAAGTCCAATGACATCCAACTTTGGTTATGCTATAAACATCATATTAACCTATTTTTAAAAGTTATTGGACACCCATTTCGGATAAGATAAAGCAAATTCAAAACAAAGTGTTCATAAAGGGCGTTCAAATCTGTTTTTCATTCTTTCCCAGCTTTACCCTCTCTCGCTAAAACAGTCATAACTAATTCGTTTCAAAACATTTTTAAGCGATTCTTGAGCCCACACGAAGCTAACTTCCGAGGCAACAACTTTCAGTCTTTGACCATTTCCAAATTCAAAACACAGTAATTCTGGAAAATTCGTTCAAGGTGATTTGTCCGAGTTGGTTGAAGCAGGTTTTGACGCGACTACTTTGAATGATCATAACTCTTTGCTCCGAAGTTGGAATTAGTCCGTTCCGGAGTCTATGGAAATCTAATTCTGTGTACTATAACATAACAAAAGACTAGAAATTTTCGAAACGATGAATCGATCAAAATAGTGTCCCGAATAGCACCTCCATTCACGCCGACTTTCGGTTTGACAAATTCGATACATTTCCTTCAAATCACCGTAACTCCCTCATCCGAGGCCTGGAATGAGGTCATTCCAAAGCCTATGGCTTCTTAACTTTCGATGCACTACAACTACCCGAAACTCGTAATTTTTCAGCAAATAGCTATTCCAGAATTTGACACTATAGTCACTGTTCATTCAATTTTCATTTCTAGACATGGTTTACTAAAATCTTCACCACGGATTCATTTTAACTCTGTTTTGGTTCATTAAAGTTAGGTAATCTTCAGAACTTAGAGGGATATAACATACAATCATTAAATTAAGCTTTTAGACATAACTCAAAAGCATAAATGGTCCTCAAGCTCAGTCCCAAAAACTGTCCAACATGGTTCTTTGTAAATATTTTATTTTGTGAGTTTTGGTTACACTTGGATGATGTTAAGGCTTCATATCTCTAATTACAATCATTAGAACAGATTTACATAATCAATTACAAACCAAAATAAACATAGTAAACTAACTAGTTTACTAACAAAACTAACTAAACTACCAAAATTTAAACTTTAACTAACAAACTAAATACAATATTTAAAATAATAACATTACCAAAAATTAAATAAGAAACATACCCGAAAATACGAGCTTCACAAACTGAATACGCACTTCCCCGCCAAAATTTAACTAAGGAGATCTTTATTAAAAGTCCTCCCACAACAAAGCCTTTCTCAAAAATTGGAGGCCTTATTGTTGGTGAATGAAACAAAGGATCAAACCCTTCTATTTATAGGTTTAGCAAAGGGTAAAGTTTTCAATTTAGTTGATGTGAGACTTGGTTTATACTAATTTTAATTTGTTTATACTAATTTTTTCTATTTTCAACATGCTAAGTGTATTCATTCATCACGAATTTGTTTCTTAACCAATTCAATCCGTTCAAGTTGTGTTGTTTTCGTTTTATAGAAGAGAACAACAATCATCCATCAATTTAAAGTTTCCATCACGAATTCATCATCAACTTTAGTCCCAAAGTACACAAAAACACACATTACAATCAAAACCCAAACTCCTCTTCTTTAGTATAAATACATGAATTTTATTTTTGAAATTTTGTTTCTAGATGACCATTATCAAATTATAAATATCTAATAACATATAAAACATCGTAACCCACAAATTCATTAACCAAAACTCCAATTTTAAAAGAAACTCAAGAACACATAAACTAGAAATATAAACTAGATTATGTACCTTTAATTCCTTAAGAAATAAAATTAACCTTATCAGTAAAATTATAATTTCTATTCAACCATTATAATAATAACATTATTTAACAAATTCTCACTCCTCTAATTTAATTATTTAATTAAATTAGAATATCACAATTATACTCGCATAATAAAATACGTATAAATCCCATTTATTTTATCACACTTAAATAAACTATCCCATAACAATTTTCATCAAATATTTATTTAATACCATAAATATTCATTTTATTCCATAAAGTTTGCAACTAAAATATTTAATATACTTAATAAATATTTTACTCGCATTATACTAACATTTACATTTTCATGCAATATATTACCTTCTCACTTTATTAAATCAATTATACTTGTATTAATTCACTATTTTAATTAAGTGAATTATTCACACTATTTATGAAACTTAACTCATAATAATTTTCATTGCCCACAAGGCATAATAATTAAAATTATATTATCTCATAACATAATTTCAACTTAATTAAATAAACTAATATTATTTAATTTCTTTAATAGTTTAATTAACTATTAAATCTCACATTCTCCAACATAAGAATATATAATTCTCTTCACACCAAATCACATAATTCAAAATATATACACCTCATAATAAGAATTTTAATTATTAAATTCTTATTTTAATAACTTATAAAAATTCGAGTTGTCACATCTTTCCTTCCTTATAAGGATTCCGTCCTCGGAATCAAGGAAACCTCCCTTACTCGGTTTTCACCAAATCTCTTTTCAAAATTTACTCGGGATATTACACTTTCTGTGTTAACAGCTCCATCAAAATATATTTTCCATGTGTGGCATGCATCGTACTGATGGTCTTGTTGAACTGTCATTACCCCTTCATCGGAGAAGTATGTTTCTAAGGGTTTATAATCCCCTCGGTCTTGGCGCGGCATTGATCCGCAATTCCTTGACCTTTGATGACTTTTTGCGTCACGTAGACGATGTCAAATTGTTGTAGGATCAATCGCATCCGGACGAATGACAATTCAAAGATGGGCCATCGAACACATACTTGAGAGGATCCACGCGGGATATGAGATGGGTTGTGTGACCATGGAGGTAATGTTGTAACCTCATGGAAGCCAATGCTAAAGCACAACAAGTCTTCTCAATCAGAGTATACTTGTGTTCACTGATGCTGAATCTTTTGTTGAGGTAATAGATAGCTCGTTCTTGGCCTCTATCGTCTTTTCCATCAAGCATGTAAAACCCCAAATTTTACGAATAAAGATTTAATTTTCTCGAAATATTTTTTTGAATATTATGGTGTGGATTTGAGATAATGTTATAGTTGTGGGTAATATTTATAAATTTTGCAAAGTATGCAAGTTATTATATAATATTCGATTGGTCGGGGAATATTCGTACGACAGTACAATCATTAGTGGACACCACAATGAAATTATTGTCGGATTGAGAAAATGACAAAAATATTTTATGAAAATAACGGCGAAAGTTTTATCGTTAAAACTGTTGAACTACGTACTCAGTAGTAAAAGTATAGTAATACGCATGGTTGCATAGTAGCACACAATATTGATTATTGATGCTTACGTGAGAAGTCACTCAGTTTTGTTCAATTATTGCTACAGTAATTGCTGCATAGTATCTCACGTTATTTGATTCAATTATTGTCGATATTTTGTATATTATTAAATCAATAATTGAGACGATGAAGTTATTAATATTATTATTTATAATATTAATGATGTCTAGAAGTTCTGCCAAGGAGAGGTTTGGTCATCTAATTACGCGCTAATAGGGAGAAATTCTTATTGGAAAGCCCCCTCTTTTCTGGGAACGACCTGGTCGATTAATATTGTGAATTATAATAATGATGATAAATGTTGTTAAATATATTGAGGTGTCTTTTTATGAAGTTTAAAGTTTATATATATATATATTATATATATATAAATTTTGTTTTATTAGTATTATTAATGTAATAAAAGCAGAAAAACTTTTATATAAAAATGTAATACTTTTATAAAGTTATTTGTTTTATTAGACAATAATTACAATATAATATATTTTATTATGTATAGTATTTGCATAGTAAAATCTTTTTATATAAAATAGAATACTTTTATAAAGTTATTTGTTTTATTAGACAATAATTAGAATATAATATATTCTATTATGCATAGTGTTTGCATAGTGTTTGCATAGTAAAATCTTTTTATATAAAACAGAATTCTTTTATAAAGTTATTTGTTTTATTAGATTTTAAATAATATATATATATATATATTATAAATATAATATATTATATTTTCTTGCATAGTATCATTTATATTTTTCCTATAAATAGGTTGCTTAGTTAGAATTGAAAATCACACCAAAAATTCAGAGATTTCTCATTCTATAATCTTGAGCGTATTTTTTTTAGAGTTTTAAGAAGCTTTGAGCGTAGTGCAAGTTTTCTTCAAGTATATCCCCGCCCTACCCGTCGGAGTACTCTTCTTTATAAGGTAAGGGAAATTATTTGTTGTACTCGTAAGGAGTATTATTTCTTTCGTATTCATGAAGAGAACTTCTGTTATTCCATTCTTTATTATTCTATTGGAATAACCTGTATATACAATGTATCGCATACATGGTGAAATTCTTCTGTTATTCCATTCCTTATTATTCTGTTGGAATAACCTGTATATGCGAAGTACCGCATACATGGTGAAATTCTTCTGTTATTCCATTCTTTATTATTCTATTGGAATATCCTGTTTGTGTGTATTATGCATGACCTGGTTCAATTATTTATTATTCTGTTGGAATAACCTGTCTGTGCGGTCTATCGCATGTCTGGTGAAGTCTTTTGTTATTCCATTCTCTATTATTCTGTTGGAATATCCTGTCTATGCGTTTACGCATGACCTGGTTCCATTATTTATTATTTTGTTGGAATACCATGTCTGTGCGTTTACGCATGACCTGGTTCCATTATTTATTATTTTGTTGGTATAACCTGTCTGTGCGGTCTATCGCATGCATGGTGAATTCTTCTATTATTCCATTCTTTATTATTCGTTGAATAACTCGCTCATGTGGATTACCACATGCATGGTGAATGACCCTTCGTATTCATTTCTTATTAAATTGTGGAAATGATGCATCTACGTGGATTACCGCATGGCGGTGTGAAAATCCACCCTAGCTTTCATATATTCTATGATACTCATTTGGTTAAAATTTTGGCTTCTATTCTTCATGAAATTAGTGGAATATCCTTGATATTTGCGCTTCATCCAGTATCTTTTTATGGAAATATTCTTATGAGCATTCTTGAATTTTACTCCATAAAGCAGTATCATGTTGACAATTTGGACATTATTGAGTTCAGGATAAATTAACTTATAAATCTTTAAATTTATTCTTGAACTTGTTTTATTGAATTATTATGTCATTGTCATCATCCTCATGCTTATATTGTGATGAAAGTCATCTTTGGCTTACGTGCATAGATGGACTTGGTATGATTATGACCATGGATTATTCAAGATAATCATGACTGTAATGTTATAAATGATGTGGTAAAAGTCCTCAATTGGGTTCATAGTGTATTTTTGACGCTTTTGGTATGATTATGACCAGGGATTATTCGGTATAGTTATGACCATTGATAATTTAGTGAATATAATTGGCCCGTAAAGCAGGGATGACTCGATGATGTGGTTTATTTATTAAGCTGAGTCTCAGCGATAAAAATTGATGAAAACATTTTAAATAATAGAAGATAGTAGATATCATACTCTACTTGACTCTTCTAATTGATTGCTTATTCCACTGCAGTTAAACTTGATGTCTATTGTATTTTATCAGTTTAACATTGTTGAAGACTAATGATAATTTGTTCTACATTATCTTAGTCATAATATTTCTTACTTGGCTAGTTGAGCTCACCCCTTTCTTTCATTGTTCTCTTCAGTAAATGAGAACGTAGCCGGGACTAGTCGGGGAACGGAGTGACGGTCTAGATGATAGTATTAGTAGTCCTCACTATTCTGTTAAATAGTGTGACAATAAATGTATTGAGGACTCCTTTGAGTGTGGATATTGTTTAGATGACAATATTCTTATTAAAAATCTCAATTTATGTTTTGTCGTATTTTATACGACTGTTGTATAATTAGTTTGTATTTGTATTCAGTACCTTGTATCTGACGACCCAAGATGGGTGATGTGTACCTATTTTGGGGGCGTCACAATGCAGCCCATGACATTGTCATTAATGGACAGGTACATGAACAGGGGAACATCATCCCTAGGTGTTACAAAATAGGAGCGTTAACCAGCTGCTTTTTAATGGTAAGGAAGGCTTTCTGACACTCATCGTTCCATTTCATGGAGGAGTTCTTCCTTAACAACTTGAAGATGGGCTCACAGGTTGCTGTGAGTTGAGAGTTGAACCTGCTAATGAAGTTGATTCTTCCCAAAAATCCCCGTATTTCATTCTCTATCTGAGGAATGACCATTTCCTTGATGTCCTAGATTTTGGTAGGATCCAGTTCAATCCCTTTGTGGCTGAATAGGAAACCTAGCAAGTTACTTGATTTGACACCAAAGGCGCACTTGGCTGGATTCAACTTCAAGTTATACTTACGCAACCTGTTGAATAGCTTTCTGAGATGGTCTAAGTGGTCTTCCTCCTTTCGGGACTTGACAATGATGTCATCCACGTAGATCTCTATCTCTTTATGCATTAAATCATGGAATAGAGCCATTATAACTCGCTGGTAGGTTGCCCCGACATTGAAACTATGTCATTCCGTTGGTTAATAGTGACCCATTCAAACATATCCTGGAATTGGGTTAATAGTGTAACTATGTCATTCCGTTGGTTTGGGGTGAGGTCTAAACCAATCTGGATTAGCTTAGGGTTTTCTAAGGTTCCAAGATTGAAAGAAGTGGTTTGGTCAAGGTTGGGTTTAGGCTTATCTGTGACCCATTCCTTAATCTCCTGAGGTGTCTCAATGTCCTCTTGTATGTCCATCAAGTCTGAGTCCAACTTTGCATCAAAGTTATAGCCCTTGTGGAGAGAAGGCACCTCATCAGCAAGTACAAGCACATCTAAATTCAGAGTCCTGAAATCAAAAGATGCTTTCACTTAATACATGAAACTGTTTAATCATACAAAGTGTTAACATGTACTAATAAAATAACTGTTAATACTGTATAGAAAAGAAAGCAATTAAAGTTATCTACAGGGCAGAGGGATTTTCTGCCCGTTTTACCCTCATCGACCAATGCATGGAGTGCTGCTCCAATTGTCAAGGGCAAAGTCCTGATGGACTACAATGATGGAGGGATTTTCATTGTCCTCCTTCTCCCGAATGATAACCATGACATCTGGGCAATCATCGTCTGGGGTATATCTCTTTGTATGTTCATCATGAACAATGACGCGTATGCCTGACATCATCAAAGTGATGTCATGTTTACGTTTTCGTTCCTTTTCTTCCACTTCGGGATCAGGAATCAGCACCTCTTTTGCTTTAAATGGTACTGGCTTAGGAAACAGCATAGCCATAACATGGGTTGGCACCTTTCTTCGAGACCTGTCGATTTCATGCAGTGTAGATGGAAGAGATCGTGTGTACAAGGAAGCTTGAGGAACTCGCTTATGCTTATGAGGATTCCTATGATCGAATCGGCAAAGATAGCCTAGTTTGGCTGTTCCAATTTAACTGGACACTTGAATAGGGTGCTTAATACCCTGCTGATTTTTACCAAGGCCTTGTCCAGGCTGATGACCCAATGACATCATTTGTTGAGTGGCCGACATAACCTCGGCAGAAATATTGGGTACGGGAAGTGATGCTCCAATAGGATGGTATTGAGTGTTACTCACTTCCAAGGTATGAAAACTGGTCGGCTTAACTTCTGAGTTGAAACTGATGATTGACAGATCTCCTTGTTCAGGACATTCTGGCTCAGCGTTAACAGTGACTAGAGTATTGTTAACAATGTATTTGAGTTGTTGATGTAGTGTGGAGGGAACAACTCCAGCCATGTGTATCCATGGTCTCCCCAATAGCAGGTTGTATCCTGAGTCTATTCTGAGGACATGAAAGGATACATTGAATGTATTTGGACCAACTCAATTGGCAGCTCAATCTTTCCGACGGAATTTCGTCGGGATCCATCAAAAGCTTTGATAACCATATGACTTCTTTGGATCCGTTTTAAATTGACATTCATCTTCACCAAAGTGGCATAAGGTTAGATATTCAGAGACTAACCTCCATCTATCAGAACTCCAGCTAGCATATACCCGGAAGACAAAATTGTAATATGCAATGACTTGCAATGAACAGTCCCTTTGGGAGGTATGTCGTCATCAGTGAAGGATATCACATTGTTATTGAAAATGTGATCAACCATATGTTGAAATTTTTCCACATCCACTGATTTTGGTAAGTAGGCTTCTTCCAAAACCTTCAATAAGATCTCCCAATGATCCTAGGAAGAGAAAATCAAGTCCAGTATTGATATCTGATGTGGAGCTTCTCTTAGCTTAGAAACACCTTGGCTTCATTATGGCCAATAGTACGGAGGAATTTTTCAATCTTCTCCATGGGAATCTTCCCCTTTGCTTTGAGAATAGGCTTTATCACCCTCTGAGGAAGATACAATGGATTTTCTTTCGACACTGTTGCAGTAATATGAGACGTGGATCCTTCAGCTTTTCCATAATTCCATGGAACTTTGTGTAAGCTGACAATAGGATATTGTGGTCTTAAAGGTAAAGAAAAATACTCTGGTGTGGCCACTTTTAAAAGATTATCAGCTCCTTTGAGTTGAATTGCTTGTATGGGAAATGCTTTGGCAGTTTTATAATCCTCGTCGGATATAACTGCTACTGATCCCTTCCATTTGGTAGGACATGCACTTCCACCCTCAAGTTGCACAGTGTCATCGTCTGCCATTTGCAGGACACCGCTATCAATAAGATTTTGAATGAGATGGCGGAGTGCCCAACATTCATCTGTGCTATGACCGCGAGAATATGAATGATATTGACACACTCCATTGGCGTTAAATCGTCCTGCATGGGGATTGATTAGAGGTAGAAGGGATGTAATTCTTCCTTCATTGATCAACATTTGAAATATTTCCTCCATAGATTGGCCCAGATAGGTAAACTCCATCTGATTGGCAAAATCCTGACGGGCTTTAGCATTGGCTCTCTTTGCAACCTTATCCTCCATAGCTTCGCTTTCTGAAGGTGATGGTGGAGCATTCATAACAAAATGAAGGAGATAGGCATGCTCTTGTTTGATTAATTGGCATGTTACTTGATGATGGTGGGTCACCAGTTCTGCCAATTGCTCAATTTATTTACAAAGAGCTTTCATCTTTTGTTCCATAGTAAACTGGAACTTTGTATAATCCCATTTGTCAACACCGTCTTTGATGGTCAGGGATAATTCGCTGTTGAAACTAGAACTCTGTCCAGTGCTCCAACTGATCATGTTAACCTCTTTTTCTTTGTGTTGAGGAAGAGGGTTGTCTTGCACATGGGGTTGATCTGGTTTGGTGATCACGATCTCACCGTTATTTATTAAATCTTGGATCTTGTGTTTCAAGGCCCAACAATCTTGAGTATCATGTCCAGGTGCTCCGGCATGATAAGCACACTTCTGAGTTGCATTAAAACCCCTCCCATTAGGGTTGGCTGGTGGAAGAAGACGTGTGATTTTCTTCTGAGTAGTCGGAAGAGCAAGAATATTCTCGAGCGAGTCCCCTAAGGGTGTGAACGTTCGAGGACACTTTACTTCTCCACTTTTAGTCAATGGAGGCTTTGAAGATTGTGTTTGAAAAGAGGAGTAGTTTATCCTCTGTATAGGCATGTTCTGACTGCCTTTCTGTCCTTGTAGTATCAAGGAAACATCCTCCTCTTTCTTTTTATGGACCCTCTGGGGGTTGTTTCCATAAGATCTGGATTAGATGTGCTTAGCAATGACTTTAAGAGCAGCTAGGTCTTGAATCTTACCAGACTTCAATCCCATCTCAGCCATTTCTCTGTGTTTAATCATTTTAGAGAATGGTTTGTCGATACCGGCTAAAACTCTTTCATAGAAAGGAGCTTCCTGTATATCTATGAAAGTCATGACCATTTTTGATTCTGTCATGGAAGGAATAACTTGAGCAGCAAGACACCTCCACCTTTGAGCATACTCTCTAAATGACTCATTAGACTGATTCTTGACCTTGGTAATTTGGTACCGGTCAGGAGCCATCTGAGATTGAAAAATGTATTGAGTGAGGAAGGCGTAATCTAGCTCTTTCCAGCTATGGATCTTTGAGTTGTCTAATCTGGTATACCATGAACGGGCTTCTCCAGTTAGACTCTTTTGGAACAGCTGCATTCTGAGCTTCTCACTTTCCGCATAAGATCCAAGTTCTCCAATGAACACTTTCAAATGTGTATAAGGATCCCTTAATCTGTCATATTATTCAAAATCAGGGGTTTTGAATTTCTCTGGATAATGAACCCCAGGAAATATGCAAAGGTCAGCGTATGAAACACTTCCATGTATTCCAATCCCTTTGAGAACACGGATAGTTTCCTTCATTTGGAGGACCTTCTTTCTGATGTCACCGGTGTCTAGATCTCCTTTGAGATGGGTGTTTTCAGGGTCTTTGTTGGTTGTATCCAACTGAGGTTCTAGAATGGTTTTTTTCCAAACCTTGAGCTCCTCCTTGTGAAGAGGATTCTGTATATGTAGGCATCTTCGTACCCTGAGCAGATTGATGCAATTCTTTCAACAGAACAGCCAAATCTGTAATTTGTTTACTCAATCCGTCAAATTCTTCTTGGGAAACAGTATTAGACTGGTCAGAAGAAGACATGATTGGTTGTAGGCTCGTGGCCTTTTTAGATTTTAAGCGGGTAACAGGCCCAATTGCTTCCCTACAAAAGACTTATATAGTTTAGTCTTAGGGATAATGTAAATGTTATCATGATGTGCCTGTTTTAGGAATATGGTCCTACAAAAATGGTTGTTAATTAATAGCATGTCATGTATGCACATGTATTCTTCATATTTTCCATTACATATAGATGATCATGGAATAAAATTACAAGTAAATGCTTTTACAAGTAATTGAAAAAGGGAAAGCATGAAGAGACTTTCATCCGCGTTTGGTTTATCAGAGGTTGACCTATCTTAGGGTTACTCTCGCGGCTTTTTGGCATGAAGGTTCCCAGATCATCGCAATCTACTTGACCGGAAGTTAATCCGGTCTTTCAACTGGAGCGACTCTGGGTGGTGCCTTTCCTGATCCTCGTTGGAATTAGTCTTCCTACGAGTCCAGTAATCAAACACCGACAGGATAGCCTCCTGGTGTAGGGACCACACAACATACATTCACATACAACGTGTCTCACCGTTTATGCAAAATGATGACATGTGCAAAGCACTAATATAACAAATAGATATTTAGCAGTGCAGTAAGTAAAATTCATTCGTACACATTCATCATAAATGTAAATACAACATTCACACACAAGCATATAACAATTTTGAAAATCTTGTAATAGCGGCTTAAGCCTCTTCATCGAGTCCCCAAAGAGTCGCCACCTGTCGACGTCAGGATTTTTAGGTGTCCCTTTTTGTTACTTGTTCTTTGGTGTTCTCATGTTAATGTGAGATTTGTTTGAAAAAATAAGTGAAAAAGGTCCGACATGTGTAATGTCGACGATTTGACATTAAGAGTCGCCAGTTGGTGTTTTTAATTGGTTGCACCAACGCAACCGAAAAGGTTTGCACAATGACCCAGTTATGTGACATTGCAAAATAGGTCTGTGAAACCGAGATTCATTTGGGTTTGGGGGCTTGATTATGCGGAGGGAAGGTGTTAGGCACCCTCCGACATCCGTGTTGCCACGGTGACTGCCACTTCTCAAAGAAACTGTTATATGAATGTGTGTGTGTGTGTGTGTGAGTCAATGTGCAATTATTTGAAAGTAGTGTGAGGCCTCGTTCGCACCTATATACAAAGGGTTTTAATTTATAGAAAAATTCAGTTTTAACCAAGATATAGCAATGAAGTTTTATAAAAAGAGGTTTTTCAAACCCTGTGCTCAATAGGAATTGAGACCTTTTCATACTTCCATTTTATTATTATTATGTTCGGCTTGTTTGCTTTTATTTTCGAGATGCGAGGCATCTTCGAGAAAATAATATACAGTAGTGCCGAACTCCTCATGGGCATGACAAGTCATCCAAGGAAATTGCATTACATGTTAATAATGTAAAAGTCGCATACAATTTGAAAAAGTCCATCATGGGAACTGGAATCTAGATTCATAAGATGAATCTGTGATCACATGATTCCTAGGCTCACATGATACTGCAATTTGTATGGAAAGCAGTAAGCAATTATATATATATAAAAGTCTGTAAATATATATATATATATATATATATATATATATATATATATATATGTGTGTGTGTGTTTGTGTGTGTGTGTGTGTGTGTGTGTGTGTGCATGATCAGCCACTACGAAGAAACTCTATGGGGGATCAGAAATGTAAATAAAGCAGTAAATGCTATCAACCGCCATGAAGTAAACTCAGACGGGACTTAAATATAAATAAAAGCGTAAAAGTGATCAACCACCACGTAAGTAAACTCCAACGGAGACGAAATGTAAATAAAGTCAGTAAAAGGCCACAAGTAAACTCTAGCTCAGCGAGAAATGTATATATATATATATATATATATATATATATATATATATATATATATATATATATATATATATATATATAAATAAATGCACGGATGTAAAATCCGTGCTCATCTGATATGTTCGATAATAATATATATATATATACAAATGTATATAAAAGCAATAAATGCTCCAGGATGTAAAATCGAGCTCATCAAATATGTCTGACAACAATTATATATATATATATATATATATATATATATATATATATATATATATATATATATATATATATATATATATCTGATGTAATGAAAATCACATGATAGAAGTCCGAGAGCATACGCACACAACACGACTCTCAATGTGTAGAATAGTGTGTGCAAATATGAGGAGAAAGGCTTTATAGAGTATAAGAAGGCTTACAGTGGGCTGTCAATGCAGGCTTCTATAACTCTAAATGGATAAATACTCAGCTCCCGCTAGTAAATATATAACTGTATGTGGGCTAACAGGTGTTTAAAATGAGGAAACACTCAATATAGGGTGTGTACAGAGCAAATTGGACAGGGCTTCCTCGCATTTTCTCTTTTCAAAATGGCTATCCCAAGCCCTCTATTTATAGAGGGGGGAGCCGCAGATGCACTTACGGCTGCCCGGGGTGCCCCGGGTTCCGCGGGTCCCGTCGTCTCGAAGTATGTTCACTCGTGCATTGTAATGTCTGCTCAAACTTGCTGAACTTCAATTCGAGCATCCGAACGAGGTATACACGACCTTCTTTGGGTTGCTTGTGTCGAGAGTTACGCAATGACATGGATTAGAGGTTGTACGAAGTCAGGAAGAGGGGACCATGCCAATGGTCTTCAAGCTTCAAATTCTATCTGGTGTACTGCCACGCGTAATAGTCACTCGGGATTGGAACTCCTTGGTTCTTGTAGGACATTATTGTATGTATGTATGTCTGAAGTGTTGAGATGATGCGCAAGTGTTGAGGTAGCAAGATGACATGTGACTCCTCACCGGGGTTATCGCCGATTTGAGTTGAAAGCAGACGTTGCTCAGGGTTACATCTGAGATTGGACTGCTTCTTTGAATGCCGCAATGTCATCTGTAAGAATTCTTGTCTGCCCGGTGTTAGCTTCGGGTCTGAGGTATGACTGCCTCGGCGGGAAGTCTGATTGAAGCTAATTGCATGCATTTGAAACAAGCATTTTCGGGGTTATCGCCGGAACTGCAACAACATTCCTTGGTGTTATCGCCAAGGGCGAAACTCGGGGTTATCTCCGAGGTTGGAAATGATCCTTCCGGTGTATGTTCCGGGGTTGGGACTGAACTTCCGGTAGTATCCGGAAGGGTTGTGAGCTATCTTCTAGGGTTATGTCCGAAAGACGAATCTATCCTCCTACAATGTTAGTAATATGTGTGCAGAAAATTTCAAGTGTCTACATTCATGACAAAATATCAAAAGTTATATTTTATAACTTAAAATATTTTTATAACCCTTAAATCATTTTTATATAATTTTTAAAACATTAAAACTAATTTTCCACAATATTAATTTATTAATGAAACTCATCCCAAAATATTAAAAGTGATTAAAAATAACTTAAAATATTTTCTAACACTTTAATATACTTTTAAATGATTTTTAAAGTATTAAAATTATTTTTAAGAAATTTATTTAATATAAATATTAAATAAATTAATTATCATTAATATTTAAAAATATTAATAAAATATATTCCAAATTATTAAAATCTATTTTAGGCTTTAAAATAATTTTTAGAAAATTAATTATGAATTTATCATAATTAAAAATTATTTAATACTAATTATTTAATAAAAATAATTAATAAATATTATAATTGTCGCTAAAGGTGGCTATAGCGACAAAACTGTCGTTATAGGTGTTCTTGAGACTAGACCTGGCAATATAGTTAGGTAACTGTTGGGTCAAACCATATTAACTAGAACCAAATGGGTTGGTTAACCATTTTTATTTATTCAGGTTAGTTAAAGTTTGGACCTATATTTTTTAAAACAAATATAGTTCTGAACCGGTTAACTATTTTTCAACCCATATTCCATTCAATCACACTTCTCCTCCGGTCTGCCCCAACTACTACTACTACCACCACCACCACCACCACCACCACCACCACCACCGTACACTGATAATTATTATACATAATAGATGAGATCCACAATAATGTGAGAAATAACTTATACAAGTATCCCTATGACAAGTCATACAAGAAAATACCTATGACTTGTCTCTATAATGCCAAATATAACTCATACAAGAAATAACTCATACAATAACTCATGAGATCCACAATATTTCATGATGATGATAATTATATATCTTATGAAGAGGAGCAAGATTATTTTTTAAACTCTTGGTTTCTCGTATTTTTAATTTTTTTTATCTTAATGTTTATATTTCTACTCTTTTCTTTTTCAATTCTTTTATTAATCAACTCATGATTTCTCTCACTAATTAAATTTTATATTTTTATTTTTTAAATTTACACACGATTGTTTGTCAAATAACTAATATACATAAAGCCAGTTCATTTGTTATAACTCCAAATTGCATCTAGCTTATTCATATCCTCATTGGAATAAATTTATTGAAAAAAAAACATGCTTTGTCTATTTCAAAATATAAGATCAATATTAGTTTTTTAAAAATTGATTAAAGATATTTTTAAATTTAAATTTGACATGATTTATTTAAAATTTTAAAATAATAAATTTTATAAATAGTAGTAATTTTTAAATAGTTTATGATATTTGTAATTATTATTTTTTTTGAAAAAGCAAAAAAATATGCCAAAGAAGCATATCAATAAAATAATTACGAATATCATTTTTCAAAAGTTCTATTTAAAAGTCAAAACATCTTAAAATGGTTAACATGGTTAATATGATTTTGAACAATAATCATATAGTTCCAACCCACACAACCCATATTAAAAATGGTTAATATGGTTTTAGTTCTTAAATGGAACCATAACCATATTTTAAAAACCAAAACCTGTGACACCCCCAAATCTTGGTACTTCATTCCCACAAGATTTGGTGTCACTGTAAGACCCCGAATTTTATGAAATAAAAGTATTTAATTTTTCTTATAATTGTTATTTAGTAAATGGTTAAATTGATAAAAAGTTAAAGTTAATGGTGATATATGAATTTTTTTTTCAAAATAAGCAAGTGGCTATAAAATACTTATTATTGCCGGGAAATATTCGTTTGGTCGTGGAATATTCTTGTTATCGGAGAATATTCGTACGACGGCGCAGCCATTTGTGGGCCCCATAACAGAATAACTGTCGGATGAAGAAAATGACAAGTTTGAGTTTTTTTAAATAACGACGTAATTGTTACCGTTAACACCGTTGGAATACCTGGTGGTTAAAATACAGTAATATGCATGGTTGCACAGTAGTACACGATATTGCACAGTATTTTTGAATTATTGATTCTTATGTAAGATGTGACGCCCCCAAAATAGGTATACATCACCCATCTTGAGTTGCCAAATACATGGTACAAAATTCAAATACAACTTAATTATACAACAGTCGTGTAAAAGACGACAAAACATATCTTTGTGAGTTTTAATACAAATATTGTCATCTAGACAATATCCACACTCAATCGAGTCCTCATTACATTTATTATCACACTATTTAATGAATAGTGAGGACTACTAATGCTATTATCTCGGCGATCATACCCGCTCCTCGACTAGTCCTCGCTACGCTCTCATTTCTCGAAGAGAACAATAAAGGTAAAAGGGTGAGCTTGACTAGCCCGAAGAAATATTATGACTAAGATAATCTGAGAATAAATTATTGTTAGCCTTCAACAAAGTTGTTAAAGCGATGCAATATAACAAACATCAAGTTTAAGCTGCGCAATGAAACAAGCAATTCATTAAAAGAGTCAAGTAGAGAATAAAATCTACTATCTTTTATGATTTAAAAGGTTTTTCATCACTATTATCGCTGGGACTCGGCTTAATAAATAATCCACATCATCCCTGCACTATGGCCAAGGATATTCATTAGTATCACAACCACAAATTATCCATCTACTACGGGCCAAGGATATTCGTGTATTCATCAATGGTCATGATCATGCCAACAATTGTCCATCAATGCACTACGGGTCAATGAGGACATTTACCACATCATTTGTAACATTACTGTCATGATTATACCAATTAATCCCCGGTCATAATCATACCAAGTTCATCAATGCACTACAGGCCACAAATGACTTTCAACATAATATAAACATGAGGATGATGACAATGATATAAGAATTCAATAAAACAAGTTCAAGAATTAATTTATCCAGGAACTAATAACGTCCAAATTGTCAACATGATACTTCTTTGTATAGTAAAATTCAAGAATGCTCAGAAGAATATTTCTATGAAAAGATACTGGATGAAGTACAAATATCAAGGATATTCCACTAATTTCATGGAGTATAGAAGTCAAAACTTTAACCAACTGAGTATAATAAAGAATGGAATAACAAAAGAAATCACCAGGCATTCGATAGACCACACATACAGGTTATTTCAATAGAATAATAAATAACAGAACCAGGTCATGCGTAAACGCACAGACAGGATATTCCAACAGAATAATAAATAGCGGAACTGTGTCAAAGTAAATTGCACCGAGGATGTTCCAACAAAATAATAAATAACGAGAATCAGTCATGCGTAAACGCATTGCATGTGATGTTCAATGAATAATAAAGAATGGAATAACAAAAGAATTTCACTATGTATGCGGTACTTCGCATAGACAGGTTATTCTAACATAATGATAAAGAATGGAATAACAGAAGAATTTCACCAAGTATAGGGTAGACCGCGTATACAGGTTATTCCAACAGAATAATACAGAATGGAATAATAGAAGTTCTATTCATGAATACGAAAGAAATAATACCCCTTACCTTAGAACAAACTGGATATAGGAGTAGTGAAGTAGCAGAATACTTTTCTTCTTTCTCTCTATAGTTTCTCTCTCTAGAGTTTTAGTGAATTCGAAAGAAATAATGAAGGAATGAGATTCTATTTATAGGAGAATGGACTGAATAGTAACTAATTCATGAACGGTCCAGATTGATTTGCTTTTAAACGGACGGTCCATAATGATTTACTATGCAGTATTAATAAAATATTCTAATAAAATAAAAACTTTTAAATAAAATATTATATATATATATGTTATATATATTAAATATATATATAGCATGTTCCAAAATTTTCACGGGATACACTCCCGTGACCAAATTTTCCTTCCTGCCCCAATTTGTCAACAAGGTTATGTATATGTGTATATATATATAAATATATATAATAATAATAATGATAACTCCCTCCTGACCATTTTTTTTCTCCCACCAAAAACCCACCCGTGACAACATATCAACCATCTTCCTCCTTCAATTTCAAATGTGGGCCCCACAGTGGGCTCCACCTAATATATATATATATATATATATATATATATATATAACTTCCTACCGATTATTTTGAAAAACGGGTAAATGGGGGTCCATAAAATAAACTAAATTTTACAACAACTCCATCAAAAAAATCCCCTCAATATTTTTAACAACATTTATCATCATTATTATAATTCACAATATTAATCGACCAGGTTGTTCCTAGAAAAGAGGGGGCTTTCCAATAAGGATTTCTCCATATTGGCGCGCAATTAGGTGACGAAATCTCTCCTTGACAGAACTTCTAGACATCGTTAATATTACAAATAATAATATTAATAACTTTGTCATCTCAATTATTAATTTAATAATATATAAAATATCAACAATAATTGAATCAAATAACGTGAGATACTATGCAATAATTACTGAAGCAATAATTGAACAAAACTGAGTGACTTCTCACGTAAGCATCAATAATCATTACCGTGTGCTACTATACAACCATGCGTATTCCTGTACTTTTAACACCGGGTGTTTCAACAGTTAACGGTAAAACTTCCGCCGTTATTTTTATAAAATATTTTTGTCATTTTCTCAATCCGACAATAATTCTGTTGTGGGGTCCACCAATGATTGTGCCGTCATACGAATATTCCCTGTTAAAACGATTATTCCCCGACCAATCGAATATTATATAACAACTTGCGTATACCCACAACTATAACATTATATCAAATTCATTCCATAATATTTAAAAATGATATTCATAGAAAAATCATCTTTATTAAAAAAAAGTTGGGGTCTTACAACCTCTCCTTCTTATGAAATTTTGCCCTAGAAATTAGGGTACATACCTGGTATGTCGACGAGGTAAGGATATCTTGATTTCATTTCAGATTCTAACTCCCAGGTCATTTCCTCAACATCGTGGTTTCTCCATAAAACTTTGACTTGAGGTATAACCTTGGAGCGTAGAATATGTTCCTTTTTATCCAAGATTTGAATAGGAACCTCTTCATACGTTAAATCTTCCGCTATTTTGTCTGGTTCTAACTCAATAATGTGGTTCGGGTCTTCCACATATTTACGTAACATGGATATATGAAAAATGTTATGAACACAAGACATACTTGACGGTAAAGCGAGTCTATACGCCATATTTCCTACTCGATCAAGGATTAAAAATGGGCCAATGAATTGAGAATTGGGCTTTCCTCTCTTTCCAAATCTCGTAACTCCTTTCCATGGAGCAACACGTAACAACACATGATCTCCAATATCGAATTCTACGTCCTTTCGATGAAGATCAACATAACTCTTTTGTCGATCTTGTGAGGTTTTTATACGTTGCTGGATCGTTTGAATTTTTTTGTAGTCATACGTACTAACTCCGGTCGCAAAAATGTTGTTTCACCCACCTCATCCCAGCATATACTGGAGAACGACACTTTCTTCCATACAACGCTTCGAATGGAGCCATGCTAATACTTACTTGATAACTGTTGTTGTAGGAAAACTCCACCAATGGTAAGAACTTGTCCCAACTTTCCTTGAAGTTAAGGACACAAAGTCTTAATAAATCTTCAAGAGTTTGAATAGTCCTCTCTGATTGTCCGTCCGTCTGAGGATGATATGCCAAACTAAATCGTAAATCCGTGCCCATAGCTTTTTACAAACTAACCCAAAATTGTGAAGTGAATCTTGGGTCTCTATCAGAAACTATGGATACTGGCATACCATGCAGTCATATAATCTCGTTTATGTACATACGAACAAGACGTTCAAGTGTATAAGTTTCTCGTATTGGTAAGAAATGAGCAGACTTGGTCAATCTATTAACAATAACCCAAATTGCATCTATGCCTTGAGAAACCTTGCGAAGACTAGTAACGAAATCCATGGTAATGTGCTCCCACTTCCATTCTGGAATTTCAAGTGGTTGCAATGGACCTTTTGGTACTTGATGTTCTGCCTTGACTCGTTGACAAGTTAAACACCTTGAGATAAACAATGTTATCTCTCTCTTCATATTGTTCCACCAAAATGTATGTCGAAGATCACGATACATTTTGGTACTCCCAGGATGGATTAGAAACGGTGTGTTATGCGCTTTCATCATGATTTTATACTTTAACTCAGGGTCGTTAGGAACACAAAGTCTGGAGTTGACTCAAAGTATTCCTTCTACATCGATTTTTGCTTCCGGCATAACACCTTCTTGTACTTTCTTCCTCATACGCATCAGCTCCAGGTCTGTAGCTTGAGCAGCTTTAACTTTATAGATTAAAGTTGGTTCTACTCGTATATTCGCCATCATCATGTGGGTCCCTAGAGTCTTTATCTCTATCTCCATCCTTTGCAAGTCATACAAAATGGGCCTTTGCGTTGACAATATCGCACTCGTACCTGCATATAATCTTCTACTCAATGCGTCAGCTACCATGTTCGCTCTTCCAGGATGGTATTGGATGGTATAATCATAATCTTTCAATAGTTCAAGCCAACGTCGATGTCGCATATTGAGTTCCTTTTGAGTGAAGAAATATTTGAGGATTTTATGATCCGTAAAGATCTCCACTTTCTCCCCATATAAGTAATGCCTCCAAATCTTTAGTGCAAAAATGATTGCTGCCAACTCTAGATCATGAGTAGGATAATTCGTATCATATTCTTTGAGTTGTCGAGAGGCATAGACTATGACTTTCCCATGTTGTATGATAACACATCCTAATCCTTTGACCGAAGCATCACTGTAGATGACAAATCCCTCCGAACCAGATGGTATTGTCAGAATAGGTGTTGAAATGAGTCTTCTCTTGATTTCTTGAAAACTCTTCTCGCATTCCTCACTCCAACCAAATTTTGTATCTTTCTGAGTCAGCTGAGTTAATGGAGTAGCGATTTGAGAAAACCCTTCTACGAATCTCCTATAATAACCAGGTAAGCAGAGAAAGCTACGTACTTCGGTCACTGATTTAGGTTGTTCCCAGCTTTGAATAGCTTCAATCTTTGCCGGGTAAACAGATATTCCATGACTTGATACCACGTTCCCAAGGAATGCTACTTCCTCAAGCCAGAACTCACATTTCTTCAACTTGGCATAAAGCTTGTTTTCATGAAGCTTTTGGAGTATCAGCCTCAAGTGTTGCTCATGATCTTCACGGCTTTTGGAATATATGAGGATGTCATCAATAAAGATGACCACAAAGTGATCTAAATATTCCTTGAATACTTGGTTCATCATATCCATGAAGGCAGCAGAAACATTAGTTAATCCAAAAGACATGACTACGAATTCATAATGCCCGTACCGAGTTCTGAAAGCCGTCTTTGGAATGTCATCGGTTCTAATCTTCAATTGGTAATATCCGGAACGAAGATCAATCTTTGAAAAGCGCCTTGTAATTGGTCAAACAGGTCATCAATACGTGGCAATGGGTACCTATTTTTGATGGTGACATGATTCAACTCCCGATAATCAATACAAAGTCGCATACTCCCATCTTTCTTCTTCACGAATAGAACAGGAGAACCCCAAGGAGAAGTACTAGGACGAATAAAAACGATGTCTAATAATTTCTGCAGTTTGGGTCTTTAACTCCTGAAGTTCAATAGGAGCCATTCGATATGGGGCTTTGGAAATAGGTTTTGTACCGGGTTCAAGGTCGATACAAAATTCAACTTCACGCCTACGGGGTAGGCGGGGGAAGTTCTTGAGGAATACGTCCGGGAAATTTATTAACAATAGAAATATCATTCAAAACTGACGTATTTTTGTTTAGACCCGTGACATTAGCTAAGAAAGCTTAACATCCGTTTTTCAATAAACGAATAACTTTATGGCTTGAGATGACAGTGATTGATTTTAATGGTTTGGTTGCTTGAATGTATAATAGGTTGGTTAGGAATATGAAAGCTAACAACCTTACGAAAATAATCAATTTTGCTGGCTGACTGCTATCACTAGTATTATCATTTTACTGGTTGCTCTCTTTTGGTTGGGTTGACTCATTATCGCGCTCCAATAACTCAGCCCTATTAACAACATCTGAATACAAACACAGTTTATGAGAGATAAGATATTAACATATCTCGGGTTTCAAACCTCTTAGAAACATTCGCGTCATTCTCTCCTCATTATAAACCAAATGGGATGCAAACCGGGACAACTCGGCAAACTTGGCTTCGTACTGCGACACGGTCATGTTGTTTTATTCCAACTTGATGAACTCTACCTCTTTCATGTGACGAATACTTTCGGGAAAGTACTTATCCTTGAATAATTCTTGGAACTTCTCCCAAGTCATCTTTAGTGCGGCAGGTTGAGTACGTTTTACAGATTCCCACCAGTAATCTTCCTCTGCACGCAACATGAAGGTGGAAAAGGGAACCTTTTGCTCCTCTGAGCATCCTAAGACATCAAATATCTTGCAGATCGCTTTATCCACGTCTCGCCTTAAGTGGTTTTGGCTCTCCAAAAACTCTAGTGGTCCCAGTTCCTTGAAGCGCTTGCGCGGTGATCCGTCAAAGAGTTGCCGGTGATTCCACCGCATTTTGTACTGAGCCGCTTCGCTCGATGTTGTATGAATTGCATAAAGCCTCACGAACATTCCATCGTTCATCATCCGTCGATGTTGTTGTTTGCACTCGATGATTGTCGCCTTCACGATGCACATTATCCCGATTATTGATCTGTGGAGACTCAGGCGGTCTCTGTGCTCAAGTGCTAATCTCAATATTCTCGGATGCCATTTTCAAATCGCCACAAAACAAAGGTTAATTGACATGCAATATATTATCCCTATACTCTAATCGACCAATTAAATGCCAAATAAACTTAGGTAGGTCATACTAGCAAAGGAATTCCCCGTCTCTCCACTCCTAGTTCTTGTCTCACATCTCAGCCAGGGATCATATCCCTAAGCTTTGATACCAATATCAGTAACGCCCCTAAAATAGGTATACATCACCCATCTTGAGTCGCCAAATACATTGTATAAAATTCAAATACAACAATTATACAACAAATCGTGTAAAATACGACAAAACATATGATGTGAGTTTTAATACAAATATTGTCATCTAGACAATATCCACACTCAATTGAGTCCTCATTACATTTATTATCACACTATTTAATGAGAATAGTGAGGACTACTAATGCTATTATTCGGACCGTCACCCGCTTTCGACTAGTCCCCCGCTACGTTCTCATTTCACAAGAGAACAATGAAAGTAAAAGGGTGAGCTCAACTAGCCCAAAGAAGAAATATTATGACTAAGATAATACAGAATAAATTATCGTTAGCCTTCAATAGTGTTAAACTGATACAATATAACAAACATCAAGTTTAACTGCAGCGGAACAAGAAACATAATAATAAAGAATGGAATAACAGAAGTTCTCTTCATGAATACGAAAGAAATAATACCCCTTACCTTAGAACAAACTGGATATAGGAGTAGTGAAGTAGCATAATACTTTTCTTCTCTCTCTATAGTTTCTCTCTAGAGTTTGGTGAATTTGTAAGAAATAATGAAGGAATGAGCTTCTATTTATAGGAGAATGGACTGAATAGTAACTAATTAATGAATAGTCCAGATTGATTTACTTTTAAACAGACGGTCCATAATGATTTACTATGCAGTATTAATAAAATATTCTAATAAAATGAAAACTTTTAAATAAAATATTATATATATATATATATATATATATATATATATATATATAGCATGTGCCAAAATTTTCACGGGATACACTCACGTGATCAAATTTTCCTTTCTGCCCCAATTTGACAACAAGGTTATGTATATATATATATATATATAACATACATACATTATATAACATATAATATATAAACATATATATATATATATATAATAATGATAACTCCCTCCTGATCCTTTTTTTTCTCCCACCAAAAACCCACCCGTGACAACATATCAACCATCTTCCTCCTTCAATTTCAAACGTGGGCCCCACCCGTGACAACATATAACTTCCTACTGGATTATTTTGAAAAAGCGGGTAGGTGACCAAACCTCTCCTTGTGAGAACTTCTAGACATCGTTAATTGCAAATAATAATATTAATAACTTTGTCATTCGATATTTTTATATTATTAATTGAATTGATAATTGAAGCAATAATTGCGTTGATATTTTATATTATTGTTGCTACTTTGATAATTGTCAGTTTTGTAAAACCTGATTATTTTTATATTTCATTTTCTCATTATCGGATCAATAATTCATATTATTTGAATAATATTATTAGATAACATTATTGTTCATTCCATAATATTTAAAATGTCTAGAAAGTTACATATCAGAGGGAGGTTTGGTCACCTAAATTTAATTGTTGCGTTGATAGTTTTATATTATTGGAGAAATTGTTATCGGAAATTCCCCCCTCATATTATTTGAATAATATTATTTAGCATTATTGGCGATGTCTAGAAAGTTGCTGAGAGGTTGTCATTATTGTGATTACTGTAATATTATTTGTGAATATATTATTTATTAATTTATGATGATAAAGAAATATTTATTTGATGCGGATATAAATGATGGATTTATTTATGTGGTTATAAATGAAGGAATTAATGTTGAGGTGTTTTATTAGTATTTTGTCGGATTGGAGGTATTAAAAGATCAAATCGGTGTTCTTAAAACTCTATTGCGTTTATAATTTTAATTCGACTATTGGATCGTTGTGATTTTTGGATATGTTATACATATATAAGTTGAGTATATATCCACAAATTTTGAGCGAATTAAAAATTAACGTATGATTTGTTATGAATTTTAAAAGGTATTGAAAATCTTAGTTTATGGATTTTGGATATTTTTATTTGGAATTTAGAAAAACTTAAAGCTACAAAGTTGTAGAGAATTCGATTTCATGTGGAATGGACATAAAATTAGTATTTTTTACGATAAAAGGCTATTTTTTATGAATTTATTGAAGTTTGGAGGAAAATAAAATAATTTTTATTAAAATTGGGTGGGACTCACTTTTGTTTAAAAACATGTAGGTTGCTATTTTTTTGTTCTAAAATGGCTGCTAATTCAAGGAGGAGACGTAGAAGATTGAAAGGAAAAAATAATAATAATATTTTATTATTTTAGTCTCCTTTGGCGTTCTAGCATTTTCCTATAAATAAGAGCTTAGGTTAGAATTGAAAATCACACCAGAAATAAGTTTTCTTTCTCTCTATATTATCGAGCATATTTTGTGAGTATGTAGATACTTTGAGAGTTGCTATTAGGTGCAAGTTTCCTTGACTTTTCATCAGATATTCGGTTAGAAATCTTGCTCTTTTGAGGTAAGGGATTGTAAGGGTTATTATTTTTTTTAGTTTACGTAATTTTTCGACCTTCAAAATTTCTGGAAAAATTTAAAATGATGTTTTGATGAGTTTTCTCGATTGTGTCCAAAAATGACGATTTTTGGATGTACAGATTAGGAGTTATGAATTTTATGAGAAAAAGACTATTTTAAAAGTAAACCCTTATAACTCCTTGTGGTTAATTCCAAAATTGGTGAAATTTTTATTGGGAGTACATATATATAACAGAAGTATACTTTGTAAATTTCGGAATTTTTGGATAAAAGTACAATTTATGATAAATGTCTAAATATTTGTAGTTTTGGCCATATGAAAAATAGTAAATGAATTTTAAAATTACGAGAAAATATATATTCAATATGGGACTATGTTCTGCTAAATTCCAGAAAAGAAAATTTATTTGTACTAATTTGGTATTTTTCATGAAAATAGTCTAGTTATGAGTAAATGAATTAAATATGTTATGTGAAGTAAGAAAATTAGAAAAATATGATTTTATGGCTTGAGAATCATATATGAGGTATATGTAGATTTTTTATGAGGGTTTTGGTTATTGGTGATGAAATCTTATGAGTTTGGCATTTTGGGATGACATGCATTAATTAATAAAGTGTAAACAATTAAAATAAATTGTATATAAGTTTAAGAAATGATTAAAATATTGTTGTAATATTAATAGTATTAGATTATGAGATTATTAAGTGATTTATAACATTTGGATTAAGGTGTTATAAATATTGATATGGATATTATTGTGAAACTTTATCTTTTTTTTCTTATTATCGGGGTTACTATTTTGAGTTCACTATTCACGAGTTACTATTCTGATTCTTATTCACGACAAAATTGGTTTCTTTTTACGACCAAATTATCGTTGATTTATGAATCTTACTCTTGAAATTAAATCCATATTTTGATTATATTGTTTTTTATTATCATATATAACATTTTATAATCACGGTGAAGAAATTTCTCTTTGACTTGAGTGTAAAGATGGGTAGATTATTGGTATGATCGTGACTATGGGTTCTCTTTGGCCGATGGTGCAAAGTTGAATTGTTATTTGGTATGATCATGACCATTGAATTTATAATTGAATATTTTTAGCTTAAGTGCAAAGGTGAATTGATCAACATGGTTATAATTATGGTTTATATAAATTACGAAATGATTATGTATTTCTTTGAGATATTAATATCTTTGGCTTGTAGTGCAAAGATGAATTATTTTGAATATCTTTTGGCGTGTAGTGCAAAGATGACTGTTATTGAATATCTTTGGCTGTTGCAAAATATCTTTGTTGAATATCTTTGGCTGTAGTGCAAAGATGAGCTATTAATGAATATCTTTGGCCCGTAGTGCAAAGATGAATTTATTAGTATGATTATGAAGCGAGGAGCTGTGATTTGGTATAACCATGATCTTTGATGTTTGGGTAAAGACAAGTGATGAAAATTATCTTTGTCTGGATGAGAAGAGAATTTAGAACCACAATTATGATTATGAGTTATTCACATGATTGTGGACGAGAGCTGTTGATTGATGTTCTGAGGATAAAACATTGTTGGTGGACTTTTAACATGGAGAAGATAATAGACTTTATGGTCTATTTGACTCTTCTAATGGATTGCTCGTTTCATTTGCAACTATGGTTGAAAAGTTTTATCATCTACCATATGTTCTAAATCTACGATTTATTCTTGATGAAGGCTATTGATAATTTAATTATCTTTAGTCATGATATTCTTTCTTGAGCTAGTTGTGCTCACCCTTTTGCTTCACAATTCCTTTCAAGTAATAAGAGTGTTATTTGAATTGACGGCGGGGATAACGAGGGAATAGAGCGGTGGTCTATAATTTGTTGAGGTTCTCCTAAATAGTATGGAAATAATTTTATTGAGAACTTTAGATAAGTGTATGCGTATTATTATCGTCATTTGATATTTAATTTTGGTGAACAAGAATAGGGTGAAGTGAACCTGACTTTGGAAGGGTGTTTTGCCACTATCATACAAGATGTCTAATGACATCTGACCTCGTGTTATCATAAGGCGGGGTTGTGCACATCCACTTCTTTGAGTATATCTACGAGCACTACTATATGATCTTGGAGTTTGGTTGAAATATAATTTTCAATTCTTGAGCCGGTGGAGATAGTTATATGTCGAGAAGACTCACCATTGGAAAGAACATGATAGTAATCTTCTCATTTTTTTCTTTGGGGTCTATTGGATTGACCAAGGATAATTCTGTGGGCATATGATATCTATCATAACCTTGACGCATGGCCTCCCATATACGAAGGTTTTCTTGAGCACTTCCCAAAGATTTTAATTTCTAAAAGCGGTTATTATTTGTACCTTTATGTAAGGTATCATTGTGACGTCTTATCCAAGTTGGGTCATGAGTCACAGTTTTGGTATATATTTATATCAAAACTCACAACATATGTGTTGTTGTATTTGCACGACAATTGTAGTAATAAAGTTGTAGTTGTTTTACGTACCATGTATTTGGCGACTCGAGAATAGGTTGGATGGATTGGACCTATTTTGGGGGCGTCACAGTTAAGTATCGAGCTTAGGGATATGATCTGAGCGGATGATGGCGGAGAAGGGATTAGAACTAGGAAGGGAGATGAGTAATATCCTTCGCATTTAGTGTGTGTCCTACTAAAATTTGAATTTTCTTACTTAAGTTGACAAATTGTGATATGTCGATTAACCTTTGTTTTGAAATTTGTATTCTAGAATGATATCTGAAATATAGGAGATGAGCAATGGAGAAATCATGATGACGAGGGAAGATGGAATGCGAAATGAAAGCAAGGTATTCTCAACTCTTTGAAATACCAGTCGGTACGTAAATTCGGGGATGAAATTTCATAAGGAGGGAGATTGTAAGACCGAATTTTATGAAATAAAAGTATTCAATTTTTCTTATAATTATTATTTAGTAAATGGTTAAATTGATAAAAAGTTAAAGTTAAAAGGTGATATATATGAATTTTTTCAAAATAAGCAAGTGGTTATAAAATACTACTTATTGTTGTCGGGGAATATTCGTTTGGTAGTGGAATATTCTTGTCATTGTCGGGGAATATTAGTATGGCCATGAGCGACCATTTGTGGGCCCCATAATAGAATAAGTATCGGATGAAGAAAATGACAAGTTTGAGTTTTTATAAATAACTTGGCGTAATTATTCTGAATTAACAACTTGTTGGAATACACAGTGGTTAAAATCTGATGTCTGGCGTGGTTGCCGCGATGGCGCATATGGTATTATTGCGATATATTTTGAATTATTGATTCTTACGTGAGAAGGCCACTACTAAATAATTATTACGATAATTCTTTATTCAATATTTTATTTTATTGATTCAATAATTCTTTGCGTTGATATTTTATATTATTGTTGTTTTGATAATTGTCATTGCATGATATTTCCCATTATCGGATCAATAATTCATATTATTTGAATAATATTATTAGATAACATTATTGGCGATGTCTAGAAAGTTACATCGAGGAGAGGTTTGGTCACCTAATTCTTGCGCCGATAAGGAGAAATCCTTATCGGAAAGCCCCTCTTTCACAGGAAGGCACTGGTTGTCATTATTGTGATTACGTAATATTATTTGTGAATAATTAATTATTGATTTATATGATAAGGAAATATTTATTTGATGTGGATATAAATGATGGATTTATTTATGTGGTTATAAATGAAGGAATTAATGTTGAGGTGTTTTATCGATATTTTGTCGGATTGGAGGTATTAAAAGATCAAATCGATTGTTCTAAAAGCTCTATTGCGTGAGTTATAATTTTAATCAAATAGTTGGATCGTTGTGATTTTGGATATGTTATACATATATAAGTTGAGTATATATCCACAAATTTTGAGCAGATTTAAAATTAACGTATGATTTGTTATGAATTTTAAAAGGTGTTGAAAATCATCCAGTTTGTGGATTTTGGATATTTTTATTTGGAATTTGGAAAAACTTAAAGCTACAAAGTTGTAGAGAATTCGATTTCAGTGTGGAATGGACATAAAATTCATATTTTTTACGATAAAAGGGCTATTTATTATGAATTATTGAAGTTTTGGAAAATAAAATGATTTTTATTAAAATTGGGTGGGACCCACTTTTGGTTGGTTTGAAAACATGTGGTTGATTTTTTTTTTAAAATTCATTAATGGTTGAATTTTTCAAAGGAGGCATGCGTAGATATTGAAAAAAAAATAATATATAATATTTTATTAATTTAGTCTCCTTTGGCGTTCTAGCATTTTTCTATAAATAGGCGCTTAAGTTAGAATTGAAAATCACACCAGAAACATAAGTTTTTTCTCTCTCTATATTATCGAGCGTATTTTTGTGAGTATTTAGATACTTTGAGAGTTTTTTTTCGGTGCAAGTTTCCTTGACTTTACATCAGATATTCGATCGAAATCTTTGCTCTTTTGAGGTAAGGGATTGTAAGGGTTATTATGTTTTTCAGTTTCGTAATTTTTTCGACCTTCAAAAATTTTGGAAAAAATTGAAATGATAATTTGATAATTTTTCTAGATTGTGTCCAAAAATGGCGATTTTTGAATGTATAGATTAGGAGTTATGAATTTTATGGGAAAGACTATTTTAATTTAAAAGTAAACCCTTATAACTCCTTGTGGTTAACTCAAAATTGGTGAAATTTTATTGGGAGTACATGTATATAATGAAGTATACTCTGTAAATTTTGGAATTTTTGGACAAAAATACAATTTATGATAAATGTCTAAATATTGGCGAGTTTTGGCCGTATGAAAAATAGTAAATGAATTTTAAAATTTCGAGAAAAATATATATTCAATATGGGACTATATTACGCTAAATCCAGAAAAAGAAAATTTGTTTGTACTTGATTTGGTATTTTCATGAAAATGGACTAGTTATGAGTAAATGAATTAAATATGTTATGTGAAGTAAGAAAATTAGAAAATATGATTTTATGGCTTGAGAATCTATATGAGGTATATCTGATTTTTGATGAGGGTTTTGGTTATTGGTGATGAAATCTTATGAGTTTGGCATTTTAGGATGATTAAATGCATTAATTAATAAAGTGTAAACAATTAAAATAAATTGTTTATAAGTTTAAGAAATGATTAAAATATTGTTGTAATATTAATAATATTAGATTATAAGATTATTAAGTGATTTATAACATTTGGATTAAGGTGTTATAAATATTGATATGGATTTTATTGTGAAACTTTATCTTTTAGGTATGGGAGTTCTTTATTTACTATTTATGAGTTATTTATTATTCAATCATGAGTTTCTATTCACGACAAAATTGGTTTCTTTTTACGACCAAATTATCGTTGATTTATGAATCTTACTCTTGAAATTAAATCCATATTTTGATCATATTGTTTTTATTATCATATATAACATTTTTATAATCTGGTGAAGAAATTTCTCTTTGACTTGAGTGTAAAGATGGGTAGATTATTGGTATGATCGTGACTATGGGTTCTCTTTGGCGATGGTGCAAAGTTGAATCGTTGGTTGGTATGATCATGACCATTGAATTTATAATTGAATATTTTTAGCTTAAGTGCAAAGGTGAATTGATCGACATGGTTATAATTATGGTTTATATAAATTACGAAATGATTATGTATTTCTTTGAGATATTAATATCTTTCTTTGAATTATTGATGAATAGCGTAGTGCAAAGATGAATTATTATTGAATATCTTTGGCACGTAGTGCAAAAGATGACTGTTATTGAATATCTTTGGCTGTAGTGCGAAGATGACTATTAAAGATGGCTGTAGTAAAGATTATTGAATATCTTTGGCTTTTGTAGTGCAAAGATGAGCTATTAATGAATATCTTTGGCCCGTAGTGCAAAGATGAATTTATTAGTATGATTATGAACATGGCTGTGATTTGGTATAACCATGATCTTTGATGTTTTAGAGGTAAAGACAAGTGATGAAAATTATCTTTTGTCTGGATGAGAAGAGGAATTTAGAACCACAATTATGATTATGAGTTATTCACATGATTGTGGGACATGAGGCTATTGATTGATGTTCTGAGGATAAAACATTGTTGGTGGACTTTTAACATGGGAAGATAATAGACTTTATGGTCTATTTGACTCTTTAATGGATTGCTCGTTCATTGCAACTATGGTTGAAAAGTTTTATCATCTACCATATGTTCTAAATCTACGATTTATTCTTGATGAAGGCTATTGATAATTTAATTATCTTTAGTTATGATATTCTTTCTTGAGCTAGTTGTGCTCACCCTTTTGCTTCACAATTCCTTTAAGGTAATAAGAGTGTAGAGTGCCAAGAATTGGGGCGGGGATACGAGGGAATAGAGCGGTGGTCTATATTTGTTGAGGTTCTCCACTAAATAGTATGGAAATAATTTTATTGAGAACTTTAGATAAGTGTGTTGTATATTATCGTCATTTGATATTTAATTTTGGTGAACAAGAATAGGGTGAAGTGAACCTGACTTTGGAAGGGTGTTTTGCCACTATCATACAAGATGTCTAATGACATCTGACCTCGTGTTATCATAAAGGCGAGGGTTGTGCACATCCACTTCTTTGAGTATATCTACGAGCACTACTATATGATCTTGGAGTTTGGTTGAAATATATTTTTTCAATTGCGAGAGAGCGGTGGAGATAGTTATATGTCGATAGAAGACTCACCATTGGAAAGAACATGATAGTAATCTTCTCAGATTTTTTTCTTTGGGGTCTATTGGATTGACCAAGGATAATTACGTGGACATATGATATCTATCATAACCTAGACCGCATGGCCTCCCGTATACGAAGGTTTTCTTGAGCACTTCCCAAAGATTTTAATTTCTAAAATAGTTATTATTTGTACCTTTATGTAAGGTGCCATTGTGACGTCTTTATCAAGGTTCATCTAGTTGGTGTCGATATGAGTCACAAGTTGGTATATATTTGTATCAAAACTCATAACATATGTGTTGTTGTATTTTGCTAAGATCACGACAATTGTAGTAATAAAGTTGTAGTTGTTTTTACGTACCATGTATTTGGCGACTTAGAATAGGTTGGATGGATTGGACCTATTTTGGGAATACAATATTGATAACATCATGCTATGGAATAATCATAAATGAATCGACATTGTAAATTAAGATCATGCTTTAGGAATAAACTAATAGCATAAACATCGAATAATAATAATGTACCTTGCTTGAACAATATTAAGCCAATGTTATTTAGAATTGAGTACTAAGCATGCATAAGAAATAATAGTTTAAACAATAAAAGTTGTTCAACATTAGTATATCAGAATATGTAAACTTGCATGCTAGATAACAAGTTAAAGACAAGAATAACTTGTTCAATATCAGAATAAGATTTAGAAATCATAAACAAACTAGATACAAGAACTTGCTCAATCGTAAGAATAAACTTGCACAATGTAATAAATGAACTAGCTCAACGAAAGTGTAGAGTTAAAAAACTTTCTCAATTGTAAAAGTAGAATTAGAGAACTTGCTCAACGTAAAAAGATAAGTTTAGAAACTTGCCTCGAGCGTAATCTATAATATTAAACTCACGTTCACCTACACATAGGCTTAGAACCACAATACCTATTAGATATACTAACATACCATAACATATACATTTCTAGTTAAACTTGTTAATTTAGTACAAGTCTTATTCTACTAGGTAAATATCATAAATTTCAAGTGTTATCCTTCACAACACTTGTTTACTATTCATTATATACACTAAGTTCTAACATATCACGTTCATAACTTATAATTACTGCTTATTTGGTGTGAGGCGAGGCGTAGACAAAGCAATAAACGATGAGTTGACTTTAGCCCAACAAACACGAATTTCACCCACCAAACAGTAATATTAACACGTACAATTGGTATAAAACTAACACAACATGTTTCCTCACATATTCCTCAACATCGAACAATTTAACAACAATTATACTAGTTTAATTTCCTCAAATTCCATATTTTCATATAAAACTTTATTTTTGAGTTTCTTAGATAAAAATCATCACTGTAATCTCAATTCTTCACCAAATCACTTCATTCAAACTATGTTATCTTTGTTTGTTAACGAACTAGCATAAACAAAACTCAATTCACAGATTATCATACAAATTGACCATCAAAATTGGTACTTACATAAGCCATATGCAAAATACAAACATTGTCATTTACATTTCATACTTTCACACGAAATTAGCATGAAATTCCCTATCTAAACATAAACACTAGCATTACAATTATATACAATTGCAACAATTCAATTTATACAACAATTCAAGAGAACTTGAATTCACAGAGGATATAAAATTGATGTCGTAAATCATATTAAAACATATATATATATATGTAATACTAAGGTTGTGAAAATACCTTCAATTTGCTAAGATAATCCTTGCTAATCCACTGATAATCACCGTGAAAATTCTTAAGTTACCCTCTCAATCTCTCTCAAGTTCTCTGTATTTCTCTTAGGCTTAACAACTCAGTGTATGCGTAAAAGCCAAACTAAACAGTAAGCGTAGACAAAACTGATAGGTAATAATAATACGCCTACTAATTACTATCAGTTACAAATAGAATATAACGTATATGTTATAAACTTATTTTATATTTTATTTATTTTATTTAAATTATTTACAAATTCAAAAATTAAAAATCCAAAAGCCATAAGACTTTATTTGGCCAAACCCTTTAAAATTTAAAGACTTAATATATTTAAGCCTTATTTGGCAAAAAACTATATTACACTCCATTAATTTATTTTAACAAACAATTTAGTTTATAACTTATAATCATATATTATTTATTTGATTCCATATCCAACATTAATCAATAAATTAATTAAATGCACTATATTTTAAATAAATATTTTACTTAAACAAATATCATAAAATTATAATTTGATTATAATTTTATCTAATAATTAACATATCAACTTAAACTATTAAATCAAAACAACAATATAACATCTCATGTTACATTACAACTCTCTAAATTACAAATTCAATTAATTTAGAATATTATCTAATAAATTTAATTCCTAAACATTTACTAATAATAACCACATCAATAAAATATTTATTTCATCAATTTCAACAATAAACACATCAAATAAATATTTATATAATTCAATAAATATTTAAAATTATAATTTGAAATTCCGGATTGTTACATCCTTCCCTCCTTACAAGGATTCTGTCCCTAGAATCACTACTCAAACAATCAAATCGTCACATTCTCCCCTCCTTAAAAAGATGTTGTCCCCATAATCGAAGACATAGACTAAACAAATAACTCAGGGTAATTCTTCATCATTTCAGCTTCGAGTTCCCACGTAGCCTCTTCGACATTGTGGTTCCTCCATATCACCTTCACAGAAGGTATCACTTTATTCCTGAGCACTTATTCTTTCCTGTCGACTATCTAGATAGAAATCTCTTCATAAGACAAATCTTTACTGAACTGTAACGGTTCATACTCGATTATATGCTTGTAATCGGGTTTATACGGTCGCAAAAACGACACATGAAAAATGTTGTGCACATGTTCTAATTCTTGAGGTAAAGCTACCTCATAAGCTACTTCTCCCACTCTTCGTAGTATCTCGAAAGGTCCAATAAACCTTGGTCTTAGCTTTCCTTTCTTGTCGAAACGAATTTTCCCCTTCCAAGGAGAAACTTTCAGGAAAATGAAATTTCCTGCTTCAAATTTGCGATTCTGCCTATGTTGATCAACATACTTCTTACATCGATCTGGCGGCTACGGTCTTGCTTTGATAAGTTTTATAACCGGATGATCTCTTGCGCGATTTACGATCCTAGCAGTTAACGTTCATCAACTTCATCCCAGCATAGTGGTGTTCTGCATTTCTTGCCATATAATGCCTCGTATGGCGGCATGCCAATGCTTATGTGGTAACTGTTGTTGTATGCAAACTCCACCAACGATAGATGGTCATCCCTGTTTCCTTTAAAATCCATTATACATGTTCTAAGCATGTCTTCTAGCGTCTGGATTGTTCATTCACTTTGCCCATCGGTTTGCGGATGATATGTTGTACTCATCTTCAGTTGCGTTCCCATGCACTCTTATAATCTCTTCCAGAAATTTGATGTGAATCTCGGATCTCTGTCCGACACTATTAATATTGGAACTCCATTGTAGACACTCGAAATTTTCTGCACACCTGTTACTGACATTGAGGGAGGGCAGATTCGTCTTTCGGACATAACCCTGGAAGACAGCTCACATCCATTCTGGATACTACTGGAAGTTCAGTTTCAACCCCATAACACAAATCGGGAACATCATTTCCAACCTTGGAGATAACCCCGAGTTTCGTCCATGGCGATAACCCAAAGGAATGTTGTTGCAGTTCCGACGATAACTCCAGAAATGCTTGTTTCAAATGAATGCGATTAACTTCAATCAGACCTCCCGTCGAGGCACTCATACCTCAGACCCAGAGCTAACACCGGGAAGACAAGCATTCTCACAGATGACCTTACGACATTCAACATTTGCATCAGTCCAATCTCAGATGTAACCCTGAGCAACGTCTGCTTTCAACTCAAACCGGCGATAACCTCAGTGAGGAGTCACACGTCATCTTGCTGCATCAACACCTGCGCGTCGTCTCAACACTTCATACATACATACATACAATAATGTCCTACAAGAACCAAGGAGTTCCAATCCTGAGTGACTATTATGCGTGGCATTACACCAGATAGAATTTGAAGCTTGAAGACCATGGGCATGGTCCCCTCTTTCTGACTTCGTACAACCTCTAATCCATGTCATTGTGTAACTCTCGACACAAGCAGTCCGAAGAAGGTCTTATATACCTCTCTCGGATGCTCTGATTGAAGTTCTACAAGTTCGAGCGGACATTACAGTGCACGAGTGCACATACTTTGAGATGACGGGACCCATGAGAACCAGGGCACCCGGGAACGGTCATAGTGCACTGCGGTTGCCTGCAGTGCACTACATGTTTACACAGTACACTGCGGCCCCCTCTATAAATAGAGGGCTTGGGGTAGCCATTTTAAAAAAAAGAAAAGGCGAGGAATCCCTATTTGCTTTGTACACACCTATATTGAGTGCTTGCTCTTTTTAAACACATGTTAGCTCACATATAGCTATACATTTACCAGCAGGAGCTGAGTGTTTATCCATATAGAGTCATAGAAGTCTGCATTGGCAGCCCACTGTAAGCCTTCTTACACTCTATATAGCTTATCTCTTCATCTTTGCACACACTATTCTACACATTGAGAGTCGTGTTGTGTACGTACGCTCGGACTTCGGTCCATGGTTTTCATTCACATGCAGTATATATATATATATATATATATATATATATATATATATATATTTATATATGGACTAACATTATTTATTTATGCCTCGATTGAGCCTAGACTTATGTACAGAAGCGTTTATTTATATATATATATATATATATATATATATATATATAATTGTTGTTAGACATATCTCATGAGCCTGGATTTTACATTGAGACATTTCACGCTTATATATATATATATATACTTATATATATAATTGTTGTATATATATATATATATATTTACATTTCTGTCGGGGGCACAGAGTTTACTTGAGGCCTTTTATCGCTTTTATTTATATTTAGTCCCTCACAGAGTTTACTTACGTGGCGGTTGATCGCATTTACTACTTTATTTACTTTTCTCGATCCCCCATGGAGTCGCCGTGGTGGTTGATCATGTCCATATATATATATATATATATACCATGCCTTTATATATTTACATTTCGATCCCCATGGACTTGCTTCGTGGTGGTTGATCATGTCTGTATATATATATTTACAGCTTATATATATATATATATATATATATATATATATATATATATATATATATATATAACTTCTTATTACTTTCCATACAAGCTGCTGATTATCATGTGAGCCTAGGAATCATGTGATCACAGATTCAATCTACTGAATCTAGATTCGGTTCTGTGATGGACATTTTCGGTTGTAGCGACTTGTACATTATTTACGAAGGTGTCTGAATTTCCTTGGATGGGTATCATGCCCATAAGGAGTTCGGCACTGTTGTATATTATTTTCTCGAAGATGCCTCGCATCTCAAAAATAAAAGCAAACAAGCCAAACATTTACTAATAAAATGGAAGCATGAAAAGGTCTCAATTCCTATTGAGCACAGGGTTTGAAAACCTCTTTTTATAAAACTTCATTGCTATATCTTGCTTAAAACTGAATTTTTCTATAAATTCAAACTCTGTGTATATAGGTGTGAACGAGGCCTCGCACTACTTTCAAATAATTGCACATTGATCCACACACACACACACACATTCATATAAAAGTTTCTTTAAAAAGTGGCAGTCACCGTGGAAACACGGATGTCGGGGGGTGCCTAACACCTTCCCTCCGCATAATCAAGCCCCCGAACCCAAATGAATCTCGGTTTCACAGACCCGTTTAGTAGTGTCATATCACTTGGTCAATGTGAAAACCTTTTCGGTTGCGTTGGTGCAACTAGTTAAAAACACCAACTGACGACTCTTAAAGTCAAATCGTCGACATTACACATGTCGGACCTTTTTCACTTAGTTTTTTCAAATAAATCTAACATTAACATGAGAACACTAAAGAACAAGTAACGAAAAGGCACAGCAAAAAATCCCGATGTCGATAGGTGGTGACTCTGCTGGGGATTCCAGTAAGAAGGCTTAAGCCGCTATTACAAGCTTTTCAAAACTGTTATATGCTTGTGTGTGAATGTTGCATTTACATTTATAATGAATGTGTACGAATGCATTTTACTTACTGCACTGCTAAATATCTATCTGTGATATTAGTGCTTCGCACATGTCATCATTTTGCATAAACGGTGAGACACGTTGTATGTGAATGTATGTTGTGTGGTTCCTCCACCAGGAGGCTATCCCGTCGGTGTTTGATTACTGGACTCGTAGGAAGACTAATTCCAACGAGGCTCAGGAAAGGCACCACCCAGATTTGCTCCAGTTGAAAGACCGAATTAACTTCCCGTCAAGTAGATTGTGATGATATGGGAACCTTCATGCCAAAAAGCCGCGAGAGTAACCCTAAAATAGGTTAACCTCTGATAAACCAAACGCGGAGGAAAGTCTCTTCATGCTTTCCATTTTTAATTACTTGTAAAAGCATTTACTTGTAATTTTATTCCATGATCATCTATATGTAATGGAAAATATGAAGAATATCTATGCATACATGACATGTTAGCAATTAACAACCATATTTGCAAGACCATATTCCTAAAATGGGCACATCATGATAACATTTACATTATCCCTAAGACTAAACTATATAAGTCTTTTATAGGGGAAGCAATTGGGCACATTACGCTCCAAAATCCAAAAAAGACCACAAGCTTCATGACCAATCATGTCTTCTTGACCCGATCTAACATCTGTTTCAAGAGAAGAATTTGACGGATTGAGTAAACAAATTACAGATTTGGGTACATTTCTTTGAAAGAATTGCATCAATCTGCTCGAGGTGCGAAGATGCCTACACATACGAATCCTCTTCACAAGAGGAGCTCAAGGTTTGGAAAAACAATTCCGAGAACCTCGATTGGATCTAACCAACAAAGACCCCAAAACACCCATCTCAAAGGAGATCCAGACACCGGTGACATCAGGAAGAAGGTCCTCCAAACGGAGGAAACTATCCATGTTCTCAAAGGGATTGGAACACATAGAAGTGTTTCATATGCTTACCTTTGCATATTTCCTGGGGTGCATTATTTAGAGAAATTCAAAACCCCTGATTTTGAAAAGTATAACGGATTAGGGGATCCTTATACACATTTGAAAGTGTTCATTGGAGAACTTGGATCTTATGCGAAAAATGAGAAGCTCAGAATGCAGCTGTTCCAGAAGAGTCTGACTGGAGAAGCCCATTCATGGTATACCAGATTAGACAACTCAAAGATCTATAGCTGGGAAGAGCTAGCTCACACCTTTCTCACTCAATACAGTTTTCAATCTCAGATGGCTCCTGACCGGTACCAAATTACCAAGGTCAAGAAATAGTCTAATGAGTTATTCAGAGAGTATGCTCAAAGGTGGAGGCGCTTTGCTGCTCAAGTTATTCCTTCCATAATAGAATCAGAAATGGTCATGAGTTTTATAGATATGCAAGAAGCTCCTTTCTATGAGAGAGTTTTAGCCGGTATCGACAAACAATTCTCTGAAATGATCAAACACGGAGAAATGGCTGAGATGAGATTGAAGTCTGGTAAGATTCAAGACCTAACCGCTCTTAAAGCAGTTGCTGAGCACATCCAATCCGGATCTTATGGAAACAACCCCCAGAGGGTCCATAAAAAGAAAGAGGAGGAAGTTTCCTTGATACTACAAGGACAGAAAGGCAATCAGAACATGCCTATACAGAGGAGAAACTACTCCCCTTTTAAAGCACAGTCTTCAAACCCTCAATTCCCTAAAAGTGGAGAAGTAAAGCACCCTCGAACGTTCACACCCTTAGGGGACTCGCTCGAGAATATTCTTGCTATTCTGACTACTCAGAAGAAAATCACACGTCTTCTTCCACCAGCCAACCCTAATGGGAGGGGTTTTAATCACACGTATTCGGAAGTGTGCTAATCATGCTGGAGCACCTGGACATGATACTCAATATTGTTGGGCCTTGAAACACAAGATCCAAGATTTAATAGACAACGATGAGATCGTGGTCACCAAACCAGATCAACCTCATGTGCAAGATAACCCTCTTCCTTAACACAAAGAAGAAGAGGTCAACATGATCAGTTGGAGAACTAGACAGAGTTCTAGTTTTAACGGTGAATCATCCCAGACCATCAAAGACGGTGTTGCCAGATGGGATTATGCAAAGTTCCAGTTTACTATGGAACGAAAGATGAAAGCTCTTTGCAAACAAATTGAGTAATTGGCAGAACTGGTGACCCACCAGCATCAAGTCACACGCCAATTAATCAGATAGAAGTATGCTTATCTCCTTCCTTTTGTTATGAATGCTCCACCATCACCTTCAGAAAGTGAAGCTATGGAGGATAAGGTTGCAAAGAGAGCAAATGCTAAAGCCCGTCGGGATTTTACCAATTAGAGGGAGTTTACTTATCTGGGCCAACCTATGGAGGAAATATTTCAAATGTTGATCAATGAAGGAAGAATTACATCCCTTCTACCTCCAATCAATCCCCGTGCAGGACGGTTTAACTCCGATGGAGTGTGTCAGTATCATTCCTATTCTCGCGGTCACAACATAGACGAATGCTAGGCACTCTACCATCTCATTCAAAATCTTATTGATAACGGTGTCCTGTAAATGGCAGAAGATGACACTATGCAACTTGATGGTGGGAGTACATGTCCTATCAAATGGAAGGAATCAGTAGCAGTTATATCTGACGAGGATTATGAAACTATCAAAGCATTTCCCATAGAAGCAATTCAAATCAAAGGAGCTTACACAAACCACAATATCCTTTGAAAGTGGTCGCACCAGAGCCAATTTCTTTACTTTTCAGACCACAATATCCTGTTGTCAGCTTACACAAAGTCCAATGGAATTATGGACTAGCTGAAGGATCTACGTCTCATACTACTGCTACAGTGTCGAAGGAAAATCCACTATATCTTCCTCAGAGGGTAATAAAGCCCATCATCAAAGCAAAGGGGAAGATTCCCATAGAGAAGATTGAAAAATTCCTCAGCACTATGGGCCATAATGAAACCAAGGTGGTTTTAAGCTTAAGAGAAGCTCCACATCAGATATCAATACTGGACTTGGTTTTCTCTTTTGAGGATCATTGGAAGATTTTATAGAAGTTTTTGGAAGAAGCCTACTTATCGAAATCAGTGGATGTGGAAAAATTTCAACATATGGTTGATCACATTTTCAACAACAATGTGATATCCTTCACTGATGACGACATACCTCCCGTAGGAACCGGTCATTGCAAGCCATTGCACATTGCAGTTTTGTCTTCCGGGTATATGCTTGCTGGAGTTTTGATAGATGGAGGTTCGTCTCTGAATATCTATCCTTATGCCACTTTGGTGAAGATAAATGTCAATTTAAAACGGATCCAAAGAAGCCATATGGTTATCAAAGCTTTTGATGGATCCCGACGAAATTCCGTCGGAAAGATTGAGCTGCCAATTGAGATTAGTCCAAATACATTCAATGTATCCTTTCATGTCCTCAGAATAGAATCAGGATACAACCTGCTATTGGGGAGACCATGGATACACATGACTGGAGCTGGTCCCTCCACACTACATCAACAGCTCAAATACATTGTTAACAACAGTTTAGTCACTGTTAACGCTGAGCCAGAATGTCCTAAACAAGGAGATCTGCCAATCATCAACTTCAACTCAGAAGTTAAGCAGACCAATTTTCATACCTTGGAAGTGAGTAACACTCAATACCATCCTATTGGAGCATCACTTCCCGTACCTAATATTTATGCCGAGGTTATGTCGGCCACTCAAGAAATGATGTCATTGGGTCATCAGCCTGGACAAGGGCTTGGTAAAAATCAGTAGGGTATTAAGCACCCTATTCAAGTGTCCAGTCAAATTGGGATAGCCAGACTAGGCTATGCTGCCAGTTCCAGTCATAGGAATCCTCATAAGCACAAGCAGTTTCCTCAAGCTTCCGCCACATAACGACTTTTTCCATCTGCACCGCATGAGTTGATACAGTCTCCAGTTAAGGTTCCAGCCCATGTTATGGCTATGCTATTTCCCAAACTAGTACCATTCAAAGCAAAAGAGGTGCTTATTCCTGATCCCAAAGGGGAAGAAAAGGAGAGGAAACGTAAACATGACATCTCCTTGATGATGTCAGGCATACGTATCATTGTTCATGATGAACATACAAATAGATATACCCTAGACGATGATTGCCCAGATGTCATGGTTATCATTCGGGAGAAGGAGGACAATGACAATCCCTCCATCACTGCAGTCCACCAGGACTTTGCCCGCGACAATTGGAGTAGCACTCCATGCATTGGTCGACGAGGGTAAAACGGGCAGAAAATCCCTCTGCCCTGTAGATAACTTTAATTACTTACTTTTCTATACAGTATTAGCAGTTATTTTATCAGTACATGCTAACACTTTGTATGATTAAACAGTTTTATATATTAAGTGAAAGCATCTTTTGATTTCAGGACTCTGAATTTAGATGTGCATGCACTTGCCGATGAGGTGCCTTCTCTCCACAAGGGCTGTAACTTTGATGCAAAGTTGGACTCAGACTTGATGGACATACAAGAGGACATTGAGACACCTCAGAAGATTAAGGAATGGGTCGTAGATAAGCCTAAACCCAACCTTGGCCAAACCACTTCTTTCAATCTTGGAACCTTAGAAAACCCTAAGCTAATCCAGATTTGTTCAGACCTTACCCCAAACCAACGGAATGACATGGTTGCACTACTAACCCAATTCCAGGATGTGTTTGCATGGTCTCATGAAGACATGGTGGGTTTGTCCACTGACATTGTTCTTCATCGCCTTCCTATTAAAGAAGGATTCAAGCCAATTAGGCAGAACCTCAGGCGATTAAAACCTGAGTGGAGTTTAAAAGTAAAAGAAGAAATTGTGAAACAATTTCAAGCTGGCATTATCATGGTGTCTATATATCCGGAGTGGATATCTAACATTGTTCTTGTGCCTAAACCTGGTCGAAAGATTCGAGTTTGTGTGGATTACCGGGATCTGAACAAAGCTTGCCTTAAAGATAGCTTTCATGTGCCCTTTATCCACATTATCATTGAAAATACTACTCAATACGACATGTACTCCTTTGCGGATTGCTTCGCAGGGTAGCATCAGATTATGGTTGCTTAGGAAGACCGTGAGAAAATTGCTTTCATCATGCCTTGGGGAACCTTTTGCTACAGACGGTTGTTATTCGGCCTCATCAATGCTGGGGCAACCTACTAGCGAGCTATGATGGCTCTTTTCCACGATTTAATGCACAAAGAGATAGAGATCTACGTGGATGACATCATTGTCAAGTCACGAAGGGAGGAAGACCACTTAGACCATCTCAGAAAGCTTTTCAACAGGTTGCGTAAGTACAACTTGAAGTTGAATCCAACCAAGTGCGCCTTTGGTGTTAAGTCAGGCAAGTTGCTTGGTTTCCTAGTCAGCCACAAAGGGATTGAACTGGATCCTACCAAAATCCAGGCCATCAAGGAAATGCCCATTCCTCAGACAAAGAAGGAAATACAGGGATTTTTGGGAAGAATCAACTTTATTAGCAGGGTTATCTCTCAACTCACAGCAACTTGTGAGCCCATCTTCAAGTTGTTAAGGAAGAACTTCTCCATGAAATGGAACGATGGGTGTCAAAAAGCCTTCCTTAACATTAAAGAACAACTGGTTAACGCTCCTGTTTTGGTACCACCTAGGGATGATGTTCCCCTGTTCATGTACCTGTCCATTAATGACAATGCCATGGGCTGTATGCTGGGGCAAAAAGATAATAGAGGCCATGAATGAGCTATCTATTACCTCAGCAAAAGATTCAGCATCAGTGAACACAAGTACACTCTGATTGAGAAGACTGGTTATGCTTTAGCATGGGCTTCCATGAGGTTACAACATTACCTCCATGGTCACACAACCCATCTCATATCCCGCGTGGATCCTCTCAAGTATGTGTTCAGTAAGCCCATACTGAATTGTCGGCTTCCAGATGACAGTTGATCCTATAGCAATTTGACATCATCTATGTGACGCAAAAGTCTGTCAAAGGTCAAGGAATTGCGGATCAACTGGCCGCAGCACCTGCAGGGGATTACAAACCCTTAGAAACATATTTCCCCAATGAAGGGGTAATGGCAGTTCAGCAATACCATTAGTACGATGCATGCCACACATGGAAAATGTATTTTGATGGAGCTGTTAACACAGAAGGCTCTGGAGCTGGAGCAGTTCTAATATCCGGTACGAAGGAGTAGTATCCCGTCACAATCAAATTGTAGTTTGTCAGCACCAACAACACAACTGAGTATGAAGGTTGTATCATGGGGCTAAAACTTGCCCGTTCAATGGGCATCAGACAGTTAACTATCTTTGGGGATTCCCAATTGGTAATCAAATAATCCACAGGAATCTATCAAACCAAAGAATTACATTTGTTGCCTTACCATCGACAAGTTTTACAGATGGCTTTGGAGTTTGAAGAAATCTCCTTTCTACACATTCCTCATAATAGGAATGATTTTGTGGATGCACTAGCTACATTGGCCTCCTTGATTCACATACCTGACAAGGAAAACATGCCAAGCATCACATTTGCTCTGCAAAAGGTCCTAGTTTATGGGAACTATGTTGGAGAAGTATCGGATGAGCTACCTCCCATTCACCAACCTTGGTATCAGCATATCAAGGAGTATCTGCGAGATGGATCTACACCTGCTGAGGCGAGCCTAACTAAGAAGAGGCGGATCCATCGACTTGCTATAAAATTCTACCTGAGCGGAGATGCACTCTACAAAAGAGATGCAGGACTAGGTCTCAGATGTCTGGATAAAGACCAAGCTCAGAGGCTCATGGATGAGATCCATGGTGGAGTATGTGGCACACACATGAGCGGACCCTTACTTGTCAAGAAAATTCTTAGAACAGGACATTATTGGCTTACGCTCAAAGCTGACTATGATGATCATGTCAAAAGATGCTATCAATGCCAAATTCATGAGAATGCTATCCACGCCCCTCCAAGGGAACTCCATAATATGAGCTCACCATGGACCTTCTCAATGTGGGGAATGGACGTGATCGGGCCCATCGATCCCAAAACCAGTAATGGGCATCGATTCATATTCACCATGATCGACTACTTCACCAAATGGGTAGAAGAAACATCCTTCCCCAAGGTCACTAAAGAAGTTATCATTGTTTTCATCAGAAACAATGTCATCTATCGATATGGACAACCAGAGGTCATTATGTTAGACAATGCTAAGAACCTCAACAACAAAATGATGGAGGAGTTATGCAGAAAATTCCACATCAAACATCTCAACTCCATCATCTACCGTCCAAAGATGAATGGTGATATTGAAGCGGCTAATAAAAATATCAAGAAGATCATGCAGAAAATTTCCGCCAATCATAAAGGATGGCCTGACCTCTTGCCTCTGACTTTATTAGCCTACAAAACTTCCATGTGTACTTCCACTGGGGCAACCCCCTACGCATTAGCCTATGGGATAGAAGCAGTGCTCCCCATAAAGGTGGAAATGGAATCCCTCAGAGTGTTGATGGATGCTCAATTGGATGAAGACCAATGGGTATAAGACAGGTATCACCAATTGTCTCTAATAGATGAAAGGCGAACCGCGACTATCTTCCATGGTCAGTTATATCAGCAAAGGATCGCACGATCCTATAATAGAAAAGTCCGGCTATGACAATTCAAATAACATGACTTGGTTTTGAAGAAGATCATTGACAACCAAGATCAATCTAAGGGAAAATTCGCTCCTAACTGGGAAGGCCCATTTGTTGTCAAGGAGGTATTGACAGGAGGTGCTTTCAGACTACAGGAAATGGATGGTGATGAATTTCCACAACTTATCAACTCAGACACCATGAAATGGTACTATGTCTGAAGTTACCATCAAGAAAACATCCTAGTATAGATCATCCAATCACTATTCATTCCGGTTTTGAACCCTCTCTTTTTACAAATTCTTCTACCCCTCAGGGAAACACACATTTCAAACCAGCAGCCTGGTTTCACCTCAGTTCAAACTTTTCATACTTGCAGTTTATCCTGAAAACGAGATTAAACTTTTTATGCCTGCAGTTTATCCTGAAGACGGGATTAAACTTTTCTATGCTTGTAGTTTGTCCTGAAGACGGGATCAAACTTTTTCCACACCTGCAGTTTGACCCAATCATGGGATCAAACTTTCTTCTCCTCGCAGTATAGCCTGCACATGGGATTCATACTTCTCTTTGGCTGTGATTCATCCTGAGGGGCGAACTACGTCAACCTTATCTCCCTGATACACAGGAGTACGTAGGTAACCATATTCTATATGGCTCGGTCACAATAAACAAAAAAAAAAAACTAAAACATTTCTACCCTTTCCTCTACAAAAACAAAAAAAACAACAAAAATACTTCTCAACCCTTCTTCATCAATAAAGCTTCTACACCCATCTGCCTTTCACATTCAACGTTGAACCTCTTACACCAGGTTCGAACTACGCAGACTTGATCTCCTCTTCAATAGGAGTACATAGGCAGCCATTTATGGTTCAGTCTAACCCCTACCAGAACAAAAATGTTTGTCACACGGTACTGGATCAACTTTTCATCCATCACATTTCATCGGCTTCAGACCAAGGGGATGGAATTACCCAACCTCTCCTCACAAATAGGAGATTCGGTGACCATCTAAGCTGCGGTTGTGCCTCGAAGAGCATTACCAATCCATAAGAGATGGAATTAACTAGGCGTCTCATAAATAGAAGTACTGGCGACCATCTGTGGTGCGGTCAATCTCAGAGAGGAAAAACCACACTCCTCTCCACATTTCCATACAGAAACCAGTCCCAAGACACCAAAGATGGTAGGGATACATACAGATCAATGATCAATTCTGAGAGATCCTGTGATGGCTCAATGTCCACATATCAAGGATAAGTTCAGAATGCATCAAGATCATAAGGCCCTGAAGAAACAGGCAAATATCAAGCAAGTATCAAGGCATAACTAAAAGGGAAGTGAATCAAAATATATTTCCCTGCCATACATAATACTGTTTGATATATACATATGTGTTGTACATGACAAAATGGCTAAGCTAGTCTGTGCAAGAAAATACAAAGCTATCTATATATCTGTATACATACGAACTATCAGATCTAACATGGCATCCCTCTTTGAAGACGGAGGTAACACTGCAAGCTCCTGCCCAATGGTATTTACACGAGCTAGCAGATCAGAGGCTAACTGCATGGTGACATGATGCTCATCAATGTATGCACTCATATCAGCAAGGATACTAGTCGTATGTGATCTAATTGAAGCATTGTCTGTAATGGCCACATCCCTAGCAGATAGGGCGGCATCTCGCTCTGCAATCAATGCATCACTAGCTGATCTAGCCTCATCCCTCTGTAATAGAGCGATGTCTCTCCCATCAAGAGCTGTCAACATCGTGGCCCTAGCCTGATCTCTATCATAGGTCATCAGATGTAAGCTCTGCTCCAAATGTTGTCCTGAATACTGAATAACAGTGGCACTAGGGGTGGGAGAATCTATCACAAATGCTAGCAGCCCAGCAGTCAAGTCCCCATCGATGGGAATGTCAGCCTCCTCATCGTCGGAATCAATATCCTGCACTGTGGATACTACCATAGTCGATGCAATCTCTGTCTCCATCCATGCTGAATACTCTGCAGAATAACCCGGATGACTGACAGAAAAATCAGCTAGCTCTCGCTGATCCCAACAGGCATACAACCTATGACACCCCCAAATCTAGGTACTTTATTCCCACAAGATTTGGTGCTCACTATCCAAACATTCATACTATCTACCCAAATAAAATAATATTTAAACTATAACTCTCCCTTTAAATAGGGTTACATCATTAAGTTCAAAAACATCCCAGGTTATCTAACCTTAAAACATCATTCAAGTGCGGAATTAAATTATTACATTACATCATTATTAAATGTCTATAATCATAACAGTAATCAAAAGTACAAATCAGCATCACTTGTACATTTTTCCCTTTCCTTTGCTAGTTGAAGGCTCATCTACCTTCTCAACTTTAGCTGCAATGAGTTTATAAATATGCAAGAGTGAGCAAAACATTTGCTCACTAGATATATTAATGAATCAACATTAGAATACAATAATAACTGCCAACGAATAGGCTCATCAAAACTGAATAGTACTCTAACAATGATAATCAGGAACTGGAATCCAAAATATGGAATATACATAACTGAGGGTCGTCAGACTATGAACTATGTCCACAGTTGCGAGTAATATTTCAACTCTAACTTTAACAGTCATGAGACTATAAGGACTCCTCGTACTTAGGGGGATTAGCCCTTCGTACAATGTATTGTGCACAAACATTTTAACGCTAAACGTAAATTATCCCTTAATAATAATAGAGTTGTTCATCTCAGTATTTATAGTACAAGTCCGCACCAAAGAGAGTTTGGTTTGGATAAGCTTTCAAGGGCAATTTAAAGTTTAACGAACATCAACTAGAGGACTAGTTGAATCAGTAGTGTTTGATAATCACAACAGATGTTTAATAACAACATAATATAGAACAATTGAGAATCATAAATGAACTGATTATACATATTAAACTCATGCTTGAAATAACTATAGAGCATAAGTATTCAATAAAAATGAAGAAAATGGTAAACCTTTGCTTGAACAATAAATAAGCTAAGGTTAGAGTCTTATAACATTAGAAATGAAATTCTTCGAACATACATTAAGCGATAGCAAAATTTGGAAACTAAAAACTTGCCCAACATGGTATTAAATTCAAGCAAGGATTAAAAATAGTTTTTTAAAAAATAAAGACGAGAGTTCAAACTGTGTTCATTATATAAGAATGTAACTTAAGAAACTTGCTTAACTATAAACAAGTTAGAATGAATCAACAAAATGAGAATTCAAATAACATTAGAATTAAAGTTTGCTCGAATGAACTTTAGGGACAATTGACTTATTCAATCAACTGTTGAAATAGAAAGCTTGCTCAATCAAAGAATAAAGCTACATAATGTAATAATGAAACTAGCTCAACGAAAGTAAAGAATTAGGAAACTTTCTCAATGTAAAAGATAGAGTTTAGAAACTTACCTCGACCGTAAGCTACAATATGAAACTCACGTTCACCTACACATTGGTTTAAAACCACATTATCTATTAGATATGCTAACATACCTTAACATGTATACTTCTATCTAAACTTATCATTTTAGCACAAGTCTTTATTTACCAACTACATTTCAGAAATTCCAATTGTTTACTTCGCAATATTTGCCTAACATTCACTCTGTATACCAAGTTATCACATAATGCGTTCTCGATTTACTAACCATTTTTACAATTTTAAATACATAATCCACATCATAAGACTCTATTTAACCTTGTTGTTACATGATTCTGACATTACCATAACCTTAGGCTAAGCTACAAAAAATGACCAAAGTCTGCAGTATAAGCGGGACTTTGTGTCTGAAAATGGAGCCTTTGGCAATTGCGCTTGATTTTATCTCGAGGATCTACATGGCTTGCATGTGGTAGAGTGCACACCTATGCCTAAAGGGTCTGCTGGTCGCATGACTTACGAGAACTCGATTTTGCGTAAGTAGCTTCAACACTTTTCTTAAGCCAACAAACACGAATTTCACCCATCAAACATTGATAATAACACGTAAAATAAATATACAACTATCATAAACATGATTGCTAACATATACAACCACTTAACACAATTTAACAACCACTAAATTTCTCAATTTTCATGTTTTCATGAAAAACTCAATTTTCTTGACATTCATCCTAAAAATCACCACTGTGAATTCGATACATGACCAAATCATCTCATTCAAATTATGTTATGTTCGTATCTCAACAAACTAGCATAAACAAAACTCAATTAACATCTTAGCATGCAATTTGACCATCAAAATTGATACTTACATAGCTACATATGAAAACGTAAACACTACCATCATTTTCTTTTACTGTTATCCGAAATTAGCATGAATTTTTTCGTTTAAAACATAACTCTAGCATCATAAGCATATATAATCACAATTAACAGTTATTCCTACCAACCATTCAACAATTTGAATTCATAGAGTACATGAAATTTCGCTGTAATTCACATATGTAGACATATATACACATATTAAGGTTGTATAAGAGGCCTTCAAAATGCTTGCAATCCTTTTTGTTAAACACCACAAACGCTCTGAAATTCTTCTCTCTCAAATTCTCTCAATTCTCACAAAACTCAGTACTCTCACAGTTGGAAAAATAGAATGCTTAATAAGAAAATCAACTGATATTCAAGCGCAAGAATAAAACTGATAACCCTTAATAACACTACTAATTGCAAAATTACATTAACATTATATAATATAAATATATTATATTTATTATTTTATTTATTTTATTTATATTATTTATTTTCAAAAATTAAAAATTCCAAAAGCCATAAGGCTTGTTTGGCAAATTCTTAAAATTTAAAGAACTAAAATACTTTTAAGCCTTGTTTGGCAAAAACTAAATTAAACCCTTTTTAATTTATTTACATAAACACTTTAGTTTATAATTATAATCACATATTATTTATTTGGATTTTCATATCCAACATTAACCCATTATATTAATCACATACTATATTTTAATTAAATATAGCCTTTTAGCAATATCATAAAATTATAATTTGCATTATAACTTTATTTAATAATTTAATATATTATTTAAATTATTAAATCAAAACAACAATATAACATCTCATGTTATTTTACAGCTCTCTAAATTATAAATTAATTTAAATTAAAAAAAATTCTCTAATACATTTAGATTTATCAACCATCACATCAATAAAATATTTATTTAACAATAAACACCTCGAATAATATTTATATAACTCAATAAATATTTAAATTACAATTTAAAATTTCGGATCGTTACACAACCTGGATCTGTCCGCTGATGATAAGTGGTGAGAAGCGAAACGCTGAATCACTGCCCCCTCAAATGGGTGGAAATCCTGAAACTGGTCAAACTGACACATCACGACTAGTGGGTGGTAGGTGATCATCCCTCTCAAACCAGCTAGAGGTAGATAATCCATGCCCGGAGCATGAGTAATGAAGCTGTAGGGTGAGCTAAGCCCTGTACACGGCAATATAGCGAATTGATCTCCAATCCCTACCAGGAAAGCTAATCAAGATGCAGCATCTGTACACTCTGCAGGCTGGAAGGAGTATGACATCGCTATATCATTGGTGAAATAATATGCATGCCGTCTGAATGTGCCAATCGGTCCCAAGTGTGACATAAACCACACGCATAACATACCGAAGGCGCCTATGAACACTCCCTTTGGATAAGTCAAAGAATATATGGTCGACCTCGAGTCTCCGCCACAATCATCGGTAGAGGATGGTGTGACCCTCTCAGAGAGCTCTTTGCGCTATAATGACGATGTCCAACTCATCCATGTACAATGGCATGTAGCGTATGACAACACGCTGTGAAGAGTATATCCACTTTGGCCAAACAGCACCGATCCTCCGGTGTGGTGAAATCCACGGAATCGCCGTGCATAACTATCCTCGAGCCAAATCATCAAAGCAGAAAATCTTTGGGATATCACGTGGCCGGATGTAATCTCATCCTGTACCACTCTACGCCTCAATCAGGTGAGGGTCATGAACTGTCTACTCATATCTCCGATCGCTATGTGTACGCAAGGTCTGTCCAATGGCAGCATCGTCAATCGTGCATACTCCTCTAAAGTAGGAGTCAACTCTCAGGTCCCGAATCAGAAAACCTGTCTCTCCGGTACCCAATGCTCTAGCATACCCTTTATGAACCCTGTAGGAACCTGAAACATCAACAAGGTCATAGTGTCTTTGCGAAGAATCATCTCTGATCACCTTATGCGGTGGTGACATACTATCATACCATGAGCGCATACCAGATGCCACCAAAAATGGTGGGGTATGATCAATACAGCTAACTGTCGAAGAAGACATCTCTACGGGCTGTGTCATAAGACCATCCAGGGGTCAATGCTGAATATCTCTTGACATACATACATATGCATAACATAATAACATGCATGATACAATAGATGGCAATATGATATAGGGAATGGAAAATTGTACACACATTCCTAAGTATATCATCATCTAATACATCTCTGTACAGCTAAAATACAGGGAAATGGGGTGAAGCTACCCAACATCTCAACAGAGGCCTATCAAAAGATATAGCGAGAATGGGGCGAAGCTACCCAGCAGCTAACAGAGGCCTATCAAAAGAGATAACAAGAAATATACATCGTCAATCCTGTCCACCTGATGTAACTCCTCCTAAGTCACTGGATCGCTATCTACAGGGATGTCAGGCCTATACAAGGGAGAATCTGCACCGGCAAAACCATATGGGTCATCTGAGGGGCCAGCGCCAGAGCTGGAAGGATCAAGAGTATCTGCCTCTAAAGGATCTCTACCCAAGTGTCGGGTAAAGAAATGTGCCCGGTCCAACTGCCGAGTTGAACTGTCAATCTGTGTCACATGACTCGGATCTCTGACACAGGCTAGTTAATTCGTCATCATCATGGATCCTGGAACCATATCCCCCATAAATTATGTGGCGTGGGTCTGAGCTCCAATGGTACGAGGGAAACACCAATGCTGGAACATCTCCTGAGTGCAGGGGCCCTCTGATAATGTATAACCGTCAATCCCCAACAATAGGATATCAATGACGGGTGACTGCGAAATCGGCTAGTAATGCCTGGCAGGAGGCAAGATCAGCATATGAATCTCTCCTGTAGTTCTCCTGATAGCACGCTCTCCTAAATAGAGCTCCCATCCTCCATCTGTGAAGAGAGGAATCCTACGGGTGGACATAACGTGCTTGACCCCAGTCGGGTACCCATCCTCAAATCCCACACCTCCAGCTCACTCCAGTTAGAGTTGCAAAGGAGGTCTCGCAAGCTAAAAAGGCCAAATTAGGAATAAAAATGCTACGCAATTGAGCGGAATAGCCTGGAATCCTAGTTTTCAAGAGCCAAACTCTGGCTCCATATTTCTCGCATTGGTATTCGCCTGTGTACAAGATATACTATACCAATGGCCTCAGCTTTTGCAAATCATGCTCGACAATACCTCACAAAGGTCCGATGCCGGCAGTGCAGGGTCACAACCCTAGAAGTATCCCCGACGGGGGTTACAACGCCGAAGTTTACAAATTATCCATGTATCCCCAGTGGGGGTTACAACGCAATTCAACCTTTGATACACACATCAATGAAGGTCAAGCAACCTTGACGTTATCTTAGCCGATGACAAGTAAACCCATCGAAGCAACCTTCCCCGGCAAGGGTCACAACGCGTTGCAACCATTGATACACACATCAATGAAGGTAAAACAGCCCTGACAATGCACCCAACATGGATCTATCCGGTGATACACGTCGGTCAAGGTCGAGCGACCACGACAAGTGTATACTATTGGCAAAGAATCAGAAGCGGGATGGTGGGATATGTTATACACATCCTCAAATAGACAAAGCTTTATCCCTGCAGATCTCTTGTACACAAGAGGCACCTCTATAGAGAATGAAGTCTGTGCCTAGGATTCACGACTTTGGTGATAGTCCCAACGTCAACATCCTTGAAGACTTGGATCACATGTCCAAGGCATCACTGATTGTCATCCCAACAGGATTAGCCAGCAATCATTTCATTCATTCATCATACATTTGCATCATGTTGCTGCACACAACATCATATTTATCTTGTTGTATTTCAAGTGTTTAGGATTCTTTATACTATCCATGCCTTGCATTGCATGAATATGATAAAGAGGGGCATTTGTAGACACTCGAAATTTTTTGCACACCAGTTACTGACATTGTAGAAGGGCATATTCGTCTTTCGGACATAACCCTGGAAGACACCTCACATCCATTCCGGATACTACCGGAAGTTCAGTTTTAACCCCAAAACACACACCAGGAACATCATTTCCAACCTCGAAGATAACCCCGAGTTTCGTCCTTGGCAATAACCCCAAGGAATTCTGTTGCAGTTCTGGCGATAACTCTAAAAATGCTTGTTTTAAATGCATGCGATTAACTTCAATCAGACCTCCCATCGAGGCACTTATACCTCAGACCCAGAGCTAACACCGGGCAGACAGGCATTCTCACAGATGACCTTACGGCATTCAACACTTGCAGCAGTCCAATCTCAGATGTAACCCTGAGCAATGTCTGCTTTCAACTCAAACCGACGATAACCCCGGTGAGGAGTCACACGTCATCTTGCTACCTCAACACCTACGCATCATCTCAACACTTCATACATACATTCATACAACAATATCCTACAAGAACCAAGGAGTTCCAATACCGAGTGACTATTACGCGTAGCATTACACCGAATAGAATTTGAAGCCTGAAGACCATGGGCATGGTCCCCTCTTCCTGACTTTGTACAACCTCTAATCCATGTCATTACGTAACTCTTGACACAAACAGTCCGAATAAGGTCTTGTATACCTCGTTCGGATGCTCGGATTGAAGTTCTGCAAGTTCGAGAGGACATTATAGTGCACGAGTGCACGTAATTCGAGACGATGGGACCCGCAGAACCCGGGGCACCCTGGGCAGCTGCAGTTACACCCGCTGCTCCCCCCTCTATTAATAGAGGGCTTGGGGTAGCCATTTTAAAAAAAAGAAAACGCGAGGAAGCCCTATCCAATTTGCTTTGTACACTCCTATATTGAGTGCTTGCTCTTTTTAAACACCTGTTATCTCACATATAACTATACATTTAGCAGCGGGAGTTGAGTGTTTATCCATATATAGTCATAGAATTCTGCATTGGCAGCCCATTGTAAGCCTTCTTACAATCTATAAAGCCTTTCTCTTCATCTTTGCACACACTATTCTACACATTGAGAGTCCGTGATTTTCATTTCATGTCGTATATATATACTTATATATATATATATATATATATATATATATATATATATATATTTATATATGGACTAACATTATCGAGTTATGCCTCGATTGAGCCTAGACTTATTTCGAGGCGTTTATTTGCTTTTATATATATATATATATATATATATATATATATATATATATACTTATATATATAATTATTTTCTTTTACATATCCGATGAGCCCGGATTTTATATCCATAATGCGTATCTTTTTATATATATATATATGTATATATATTTCTTTCAGAAGTTGGAGTTTACTTGAGGCCTTTTACCGCTTTTATTTACATTTAGTCTTGCACTCGAGTTTACTTCATGGCGGTTGATCGCACTTATCGCTTTATTTACTTTTCTCGATCCCCCATGGAGTCACTTCGTGGTGGTTGATCATGTCATATATATATATATATATATATATATATATATATATATATACCGCTTTTATATATTTACATTTCCGATCCCCCATGGACTTGCCTCGTGGTAGTTGATCATGTCTGTATATATGTATTTACAACTTTATATATATATATATATATATATATATAACTACTTACTGCTTTCTATATAAACTGCGGTATCATGTGAGCCTAGGAATCATGTGATCATAGATTCAGTCTACTGAATCTAGATTCGGTTCCCGTGATGGACATTTTCAACTGTAAGTAGCTTGTGCATTATTTACAGTGTACGAATTTCCTTGGATGGCTGTCATGCCCATAAGGAGTTCGGCACTACTGTATATTATTTTCTCGAAGATGCCTCGAATCTCAAAAATAAAAGCATACAAGCCGAACATTTATTAATAAAATGGAAGTATGAAAAGGTCTCAATTCCTATTGAGCACAGGGTTTGAAAAACCTCTTTTTATAAAACTTCATTGCTATATCTTGCTTAAAATTGAATTTTCTATAAATTCAAACCCTGAGTATATAGGTGCGAACGAGGCATCGCACTACTTTCAAATAATTGCACATTAATCCACACACACACACATTCATATAATAGTTTCTTTGAAAAGTGGCGTTCACCGTGGCAACACGGATGTCGGGGGGTGCCTAACACCTTTCCTCCGCATAATCAAGGTCCCGAACCCAAATGAATCTCGGTTTCACAGACCCGTTTAGCAGTGTCATATCACTAGGTCAATGTGCAAATCTTTTCTGTTGCGTTGGTGCAATCGGTTAAAAACACCAATTGGCGACTCTTAAAGTCAAATCGTCGACATTACACATGTCGGACCTTTTTCACTTGTTTTTTCAAATAAATCTCACATTAACATGAGAACACCAAAGAACAAGTAACGAAAAGGGACATCAAAAAATCTCAATGTCGACATCCATGTCTCGTCACGATCTCTTAACGTTAAGCTTCGCTAGCTGATCAAGATTAAATCTAATCTTTATTGGCAAAAAGTGTGCAGATTTTATCAGTTTGTCCACTATTACCCATATCGCATCGTATCCTTTCTGAGTTATTGGAAGGCCTACCAAAAAATCCATTGTGATATGCTCCCACTTCCATTTTGGTATTTCCAATGGTTGAAGTGACCCGCTTGGTCTTTGATGTTCTGCCTTCACTCTCTGACATGTCAAGCACTTTGCAACGCATTCTACAACGTCTCTTTTCATATTTGGCCACCAAAAGTGTCGCCGCAAATCTTGATACATCTTTGTACCTCCTGGATGATTAGAATATCCGGAACTATGAGCTTCTGCCAAGATTTCTTCTTTAATATCCTGTACTGCTGGAACCCAAATTTGTCCCTCAAATCTTAGCATTCCTTCAGTATTAACCTTATACTTCACCTCTTTACCCACGACCACACCTTCTTTTATTTTTTTGCATTCTTCATCCTATACTTGAGCGTTCTTCACCTTGTCCACCAAAGTTGGACTAGCTTCCATCTGGTACAATATTTCGTCAGCTTCTTTTGGAAGTTGATTTCCAACTCCAGCCTTGCCATTGCTGAAATATGCTCCTCCTTATCGGTTAACAACATCAACTTTTCTCTGCCTTTCCTACTCAAGGCATCTACAACTATGTTTGCTTTGCCTGGATGATAAAAGATTTCGCAATCATAATCCTTTACCAATTCCATCCATCTCCTTTGACGCATATTTAGGTCCTTCTGAGTGAAAATATACTTCAGACTTTTATGGTCTATGTAGATCTCACATTTTTCTCCATAGAGATAGTGTCTCCATATCTTCAGAGCAAACACTATTGCCGCCAACTCTAGATCATGAGTTGGATATCCTTTCTCGTAGTCTTTCAATTGCCTTGATGCATAAGCAATGACTTTATCGTTCTGCATAAGGACACATCCTAACCCCTTGTGTGAAGCATCACTATACACCACAAAGTTTCCTATATTATCTGGTAATGACAACACAGGTACCATACTTAACTTCTTTTTCAATTCTTGGAAACTTTCTTCACACTTCTCCGTCCAAACAAATTTTATAGCTTTCCTTGTCAAATTTGTTAACGGAGTGGCAATCTTGGAAAAATCTTGGATAAACCTTATGTAATATCCTGCCAATCCAAAGAAACTTCTCACTTTTTATGGAGTTCTTGGTTGTTCCCAATTGATTACGGCTTTAACTTTTGATGGATCCATTGAAATCCCATCCTTATCAATTATATGCCCAAGAAATTATACACGTTCCAGCCAAAATTCATATTTAGAGAATTTTGCGTATAATTTTTTCTTTTCTTAACGTCTCCAGCGTCAGACGTAAGTGTTCCGTGTGTTCTTCCTGAAATTTAGAGTACACCAAAATATCATCGATAAATACTACCACAAACTTGTCTAAAAATGGTTTAAACACCTTGTTCATCAAATCCATTAACACTGCAGGGGTGTTTGTCAAACCAAAAGACCACCAAAAATTCGTAATGGTCCATATCGAGTTCGGAATGCCGCCTTCGGTACATCCTACTTCCTTACTTTCAGTTGCTGATACCCACTTCTCAAATCTATTTTTGAGAAATATCTAGCACCCTTCAATTGATCAAACAAGTCATCTATTCCTGATAATGGATACTTATTTTTAATAGTGAATTTGTTTAATTCCCTATAATCAATGCAAAGACGCATTGACCAATCCTTCTTCTTCACAAATAACACTGGCGCTCCCCACGGTGATACACTCGGTTGAATATACTTCTTATCTAACAGTTCTTGCAGTTGTACCATCAATTCCTTCATTTTTACAGGAGCCATTCTGTACGGGGCCTTCGATATCGGAGCCATTCCTGGCGCTAAGTCAATCAGGAACTCAATCTCTCTGTCAGGCGGAAGTCCTGGCAAATCTTCCGAAAACACATCCACAAATTCCCTAACCACTAGTATTTCCTCTAGTTTCACACTCTTCTCCTTTTGAGTATCGACTATGTAGGCTAAGTACCATACACAACCTTGACTCAACAACTTCCTGACCTGCATAATCATCAGACATCTCATTTTTCTAGGCGATTTGCTACCATAAAAAACTATCTTTGACGGAGTCATAAGGTTTACACACTTCTTCTGGTAATCAATTATCGCTCCATAATTGAATAACCAATCCATTCCCAATATAACGTCAAACTCTCCAAGTTTTATCGGGATTAAATCCACTTTCATAACACTCCCCTTTATATTTACCCTACAGTTCTTGTATACGAACCTAATAGAAATTACCTCCCTATTCGCAATTTCTATGTTTAAAGGGAAATTCAATTCTTCATTAGGTATTTCTAACCTCTTAGCAAATTCATCAGATATAAATGAGCAAGTAACATCCGAATCAAATAATACATATGCATTTATATCATTGATTGGGATAATACCTGACACGACATCTTTTGATTGCACCACATCCTGAACCGTCATGTTGAAGGTTCTTTCTGTGGGCTTATTTGTTGATGTTGGTCCAACAACAATCAGTGTACCTCCACTAGAATTTCCCTTGCTTCCATTTGCCTCACCAGATTTCTTCTTGGGACACTTGCGAGCAAAATGATCCTTCGACCCGCAGGTGTAATAAGCATTCTTCTTGGGTTGAGTGCAATTTGGGGCGATGTGACCCTCCTGGCCATAGTTAAAGCATGCCTATTTCCCCCTTAAGCACATAACCGTGTGAAACTTCCCACATATAGCACATGCGTCAATCTTCTTCCTCGACTGGTTACCTTGCTGATTTCCAGCTCCCACACTCGCATTCCACTTCCTCTTCAAATCGTTGTTGCCATTTCCACCGTTACCACCACCACCATTTTTAGCTTCACCTTCATTCTTCTTCTTCCTTTGCTCTTGGTTGTGCTTTGTTACAGCCTCGCCTCCACTCTCAGTGAGAATCGTCTTCTCAAGCATTGCTACAAACGTCTTTAACTGGAATAGGGAGACTCTGTTGTACAACCATGGCTTCATTCCCTGCTCAAATCTCCTTGCCTTGCGCTCATCCGTATTCACTTGATATGGCATAAACCTTGTTAACTCATTGAATTTTGTGGCATACTCCGACACCGACATTGTGCCCTATTTTAGCTCTAGAAACTACACCTCCATCTGATTCTTTGAGCTTTCTGGGAAATAGGTCTCGAAGAATATTTCCTTGAACCTTTCCCAAGTCATTACCCCTTGACCTCCTCGGGTTTTATTGGCTTGCCACCAATAACTAGCCTCTACTTTCAACATAAATGTTGCAAAAGCAGTCTTCTGATTATCCCCTATCCTAGCAACATCAAAAACTTTCTCTATCTCCATGATCCAGGTCTGTGCCTCAACCGGATTCATGGATCTATGGAACTCTAGTGGCCCAACCGCCTTGAAGTTCTTAAATGTTGTAACTTTATTCTGTGGCTGATTCTGTAATGCTCCTGTTAGTAGCGTTACGAATTGCTGAACTGGATTAGCCTCAACATTGTTGTTATTCTCAGAGGTCCTTTGTCATGGTTTACGTCTTGGAGGAATTTTCTGTTAAAATACACCCATTAGACTATTACTCAATTTCTTTAAATATTTTATACTTAATTAGCATCAGAACAATAACATCACTGCTATTTACATTACTTTCTTGAACGACAAAAGTTGCAAGATTACTTCATCATCACCATATCCCATTAATTATATCGTACCCGAGATTTACATCTTATTTACTCACTAATCACATAATGAATACATTTATAAAGTTCTATTAAAATGTTGCATAGCCTTACGATGCTCCTCTTCCATAATTCGGAACATTATTCGGCGATCTAATATGTACGATGGCAGCATCTCAAACTGAATAGGATAACACATGACCCGATCCTGAGCTCGATTAATCACGGTGTTGAATATGTTTCTCATCTCTTCCATCTTCATCCTCTTTGCTTGGTCGTCTCTCTCTGCTATTCCGCCTCGTTAATAAGCTTCCTCGTACGCGTCTTCGGCCCTTGCCCTCTTAGTAGATTCCTCTTTCAACGTGTTCTTCAACTCTGCAATCTCCGCTATCATTTTCTCTTTCTCTCCTTCAATGTGGACCTGCTTCTCTTCAACATTATTCAGACGTTCCTCTCGATCCTAGATCTCGTCATCCTTCTGTGCCATCGAGGTTTGTTGTTCAGCTACTATCTCTTGCAACTCCTCGGCAATATCCTGAAATTCTATGGTGTTGTCGTATACTTCGTCGTACATATGGGCAGCTATCGAGTTAAGTGGAATCTCTTCCTCCTCATCCTCCTCATCCGACTGTGGCAGCTCAACAGGGTCCTCGTCCGTCTCTATCTCATCATCCTCATCAGGTATACTCTCCTGTTCAACTACTGTGACCAACGAAATTATTTCCCGTAGCAGTAGTTGTTCCCAACCCACCTGAATATCTCGTGGCTCCTCCTATCTAGGCATATTGTATCCTTCCTCCCTAGCTTGGCTGGATTCCCCTACATTAGTCATCTTGACAACAAAATTTTTAAGGTTTAATTATTAGTCATTACTACTCGACACTCACGAGCACATAAGTTGTAATCACATAAGCACATAAGTTTTTTATTACTTCTTCCTTAAAACTCGATAAGAGTTTATCACCACTATCTTTTCAAAGGTTACTTCCTAAGGCTTTTCCCCACCTAAGGTTCATAACCTAAAGCTTTGATACCAACCTGTGACACCCCCAAATCTAGGTACTTCATTCCCACAAGATTTGGTGTTCACTATCTATTCATTCATATATATATCTACCAAAATATGATAAAATTTAATCATAAATCATCCCTTTAAATAGGGTTACATCATTAATCAAAAAGTCTTCCCAGGTTGTCTAACCTTAAACATCATTCAAGTGCGGAAATAAAATTATTACATCACATCATTAAATAAAAGTTTATCATCATAACAATAAAATAAAATTACAAGTCTTCATCACTTGTACATTTTTCCCTTTCCTTTGCTAGTTGTAGGTTCATCTACCTTCTCAAGTTTAGCTGCAATGATTATATTTATGCAAGAGTGAGCAAAACAATTGCTCACTAGATATAGCAATGAATTAACAAGAATATAATAATTACCAATGAATAGGCTCATCAAAACTAAATAGTACTCTATCAATGATAATCAAAACTGAAATCAAAATATGAAATATATCTTAGGGTCCTAAGACCACGAACTATGTCCACAGTTGTAAGTAATCTTTCAACTTAAACTTTAACAGTCATAAGACTATAAGGACTCTTCGTACTTAGGGGGATCAGCCCTTCGTACAATGTATTGTGCACAAACATTTCAACGCTAAGCGTAAATTATCCCCTAATAATAGGGTTGTTCATCTCAGTATTTAGAGTACAAGTCCGCACCAAAGTAAGTTTGGTTTGGATACATTTCAAGGGTAATTTAGAATTCAACGGTCATCAACTAAGGATTAGTTGAATACGATATTGATAACATCATGCTATGGAATAATCATAAATGAATCGACATTGTAAATTAAGATCATGCTTTAGGAATAAACTAATAGCATAAACATCGAATAATCATAGCTTACCTTGCTTGAACAATATTAAGCCAAGGTTATTTAGAATTAAGTACTAAGCATGCATAACAAATAGCAATTTAAACAATAAAACTTGTTCAACATTACTATATTAGAATATGTAAACTTGCATGCTAGATAACAAGTTAAAGACAAGAATAACTTGTTCAATATCAGAATAAGATTTAGAAATCATAAACAAACTAGATACAAGAACTTGCTCAATCGTAAGAATAAACTTGCACAATGTAATAAATGAACTAGCTCAACGAAAGTGTAGAGTTAGAAAACTTGTTCAATTGTTAAAGTAGAATTAGAGAACTTGCTCAACGTAAAAAGATTAGTTTAGAAACTTGCCTCGAGCGTAAGCTATAATATTAAACTCACGTTCACCTACACATAGGTTTAGAACCACAATACCTATTAGACATACTAACATACCATCACATATACATTTCTAGTTAAACTTGTTAATTTAGTACAAGTCTTATGCTACTAGGTAAATATCAGAAGTTTTAAGTGTTAACCTTCACAACACTTGTTTACTATTCATTATATACACTAAGTTCTAACATATCATGTTCATAACTTATAATTCATTTTACAAAGTTGAAATTATCAATGACATGACACGGTACTAAATTAATCTCCTTGTTACATGTTTGACACTTTAACACAACCTTAGACCAATCTATAGTGGTATTTCAAGGTATGCGATGAGCAGCAGAACTAATCGTCTCGAGCGTAGGTATGGCGGCAATTGCGCCCATACATAAAAGTTCGGGATCGGCACATCTAAGTTTACGTACAGTAGCCTTGACACCAACGTAATTCTTTTTGGTGACATGCATGCAGAGGCGAGACAACAATGAACAATAGCCGACTTTAGCCCAACAAACACGATTTTCACCCACCAAATAGTAATATTAACACGTACAATAGGTATAGAACTAACACAACATATTTCCTCAATATAGAACAATTTAACAACAATTATACTAGTTTAATTTCCTCAAATTCCATATTTTCATATAGGACTTCATTTTTGAGTTTCTTAGATAAAAATCATCACTGTAATCTCAATTCTTCACCAAATCACTTCGTTCAAACTACGTTATCTTAGTTTCTTAATGAACTAGCATAAACAAAATTCAATTCACAGATTATCATACAAATTGACCATCAAAATTGGTACTTACATAAGCTATATGCAAAACACAAACATAGTCATTTACTTTTTATACTTTCACACGAAATTAGCATGAAATTCCCTATCTAAACATAAACTCTAGCATTACAATTACATACAATTGCAACAATTCAGTTTATACAACAATTCAAGAGAACTTGAATTCACAGAGGATAAAAAATTGATGTTGTAAATCATATTAAAACATATATGTATATGTAATACTAAGGTTGTGAAAATACCTTCAATTTGCTAAGATAATCCTTGCTAATCCACTGATAATCACGTTGAAAATTCTTAAGTTTCCCTCTCAATCTCTCTCAAGTTCTCTGTATTTCTCTTAGGCTTAACAACTCAGTTTATGTGTAAAAGCCAAACTAAACAGTAAGTGTATACAAAACTAATAGGTAATAATAATACGCCTACTAATTACTATCAATTACAGATAGAATATAACGTATATGTTATAAACTTATTTTATATTTTATTTAAATTATTTACAAATTCAAAAATTAAAAATCCAAAAGCCATAAGGCTTTGTTTGGCAAAACCCTTTAAAATTTAAAGACTTAATATATTTAAGCCTTGTTTGGCAAAAAAACTAAATTACACTCCATTAATTTATTTTAACAAACAATTTAGTTTATAACTTATAATCACATAGTATTTATTTGGATTTCCATATCCAACATTAATAAATAAATTAATTAAACGCACTATATTTTAAATAGATATTTCACTTAAACAAATATCACAAACTTATAATTTCATTATAATTTTATCTAATAATTTAACATATCAACTTAAATTATTAAATCAAAACAATAATATAACATCTCATGTTATATTACAACTCTCTAAATTACAAATTCAATTACTTTAGAATATTATCTAATAAATTTAATTCATAAACATTTACTAATAATAAACACATCATATAAATATTTATATAATTCAATAAATATTTAAAATTACAATTTGAAATTCCAGATTGTTACAAAACCAACCCATAACCATATTTTGCCAGGCCTACTTGAGACTCAAGAACATTCATATCCAGTAACCAAGGTACTATTAAGGATATATTATTAATGTAATACTACAACCTCCAACAAGTTTCATGGTCATCCTACATCATATCTGTGAGATATAAGCAATCAAAAACCTTGTCAGACCTGTTCTTCAGGTTTTGGGTTACCTAGAAATAAAGAGTAACCCAGAAAATGAAGAACAGTTCATGGTACCTACTTTGGATCTCTATAACTTGCATTCTGGGTCTACTCTGTGTGATCTAATTGTTCAATCATGTAGTATTGATGTCAAAGAACAATAATATAATATTAGTTTAGTCTAACAACATCACCAACTCAAGATCTGAGCCAGTCAAAGTGCTTGTCAGGAGCTGTTCTTGAGAAATCTGGGTTTTCCAGAAAACTCATCCGGGCAATTGGTCAACCCTTGTTTGACCACCCATAACTTTGATCCTGGTTGAGATCTAAGTGTTATAGAGGCATGAGTGTGTAGTCTACATGTCAGTCTACAAATCCATTACACTAACATGGCCTAACTCATTAACAGTAGCAAGATCGGAGGCTTGTAAAATGTTTGTCAGACTTTCTGGGTTTCTGGGTTTGTCCAGATTTCCAGTTTTTATGGTTGGTCAACCATGTTTAACCACTTATATCTTAAGATCTAGACATGGTATGGACTTGATTCCATTTCCAGTCTACTCTCCTCATGACATAGAATAAGTCTATAACACTAAACACACATAACAACTAACACACAAAGATCTAGAGGCCTTGGCATATGGCTGTCAGGCCTTAAATTAGGGTTCTAAGTCAGTTAATAAAAACCCTATTTTCTTGCATCTGGATATTATGGATCCTTGATGTAACATCTTAGATCACTAAGTAACATCCTTAAACACAACTCTAAACAATAAATCATAACATTAACATCAAATCACAAGGATTTATAAAATTTAGGGTTTATACATTTTATGCTTTGATTTTTGAATCTGATCATCATGATCTGTTCTTGGAAAGTTAAAGGCTGATATTGGCTTAACTTTTGTTTCCCTTCCTCTCAAGATTTCAAAAATTATAGAGAGAGAAAGTCTTGGCTAGTATGTTAAGTAAAGTAAGTTATTTACTTAACTTTTTTCTTTTATTTTTGATACAATGCACCAAGATGTTGCAAGGTGGCAACAAATATCAGATTTGGTAGGATTTGAGCACATGGTAATTATCCAAGTGATGAGTCACCAAAGATTACACATATCTTTTACTTAAATAGTAAGTAAAAGGGCATTTTGGTCATTTTGCACTCACTAAGGGCATTTTAGTAATCTCCCCTACAATTTGAAGGGCAATTTAGATATTTTAGTAGTATTATATGCTACGTGATGTATGAAAACTGTTAGATTTGCTGGGCTATCGAACTCAACCTTGCAAATAACCATTTTTGCAGGTTAAGGATTGAAGGTAACACTATGTGCTACTTTAGCCAATTGAATGTAAATGGAGTATGAGAATGAGAAGAACCAATCTAATTATAAATAAATATTGGTGTTAGGATTAATGAATTAAATAAATATGTAAATTATGATTAAAAGTATAGATTAAATAAATTGTCTTAGGACAATTTATAAAAGGAAGGAAAATTGTATAATTATACATAATAATTGTATAATTTATTAAAATAATTAGTAAAATAAATATTAATTATTTTAATAGGAATGTTTAGTTGATTAAAAGTTTTTTACTTATGAATGTAATTCCATAAGTCATATGGGTAAATAGATGGAAAGAGCGTTGGCTGAATAATTTAGCAATTAAAAAAAGAGAATGAAGTGTGACATGTTAAAGGAATTAAAGAAAACAAAAGATATATTATATAGTATGAAAATGAAATAAAATGAAGATAAGTCAAAGGAGTTTGTTTGAGGTCAATCCAAACATAGCCTATACCTTTCATTTTTTATACCAGTTGAGGCTTTTGGGTGTATAACCGATACAAATTAAGATCACGTAAGTGTTTCATCAGTTTATTCCTCCTTCACATGAGTTTAAGAAAATAAAGAAGAGAGAGAGAAAGCTTGGGAGAGGAAATTGAGAGAGAATTGAGATTCTCTAAGAAATTGTAGAAGAGGGGATTTTAGAGAATCAAGGGAACCAAGCTTGTCTATTCTAAATTTAAAGAATAACTAAAGGTAAATTTTGGAGTTTCTAGTTTTAGTTTTTATTTTCTAAAAGTTCTTCTTTATAATTGGTTTTGAGGGTTAAATTGTTAAGAAATTGATAATATATGTTAATTGGTATGTATAATTTGTTATATGTAATCTATAACAAGTTTTCATGTAATCAAATTCGTGGAAACATGTGTTAGAAGAAGAAATTTGGTTTATGGCTTAGTATATGTATTTTGGTCTATTTTAAGGCTTAAATTAATGGTTAGATCCTGTATATAATCTAAAATTGGTGCTATATATTGTTAGTATATTGAATTTTGAAAACAACAAAGGTTAAACGGATTGATTTGGCTAGGAATCGAATCTGTGGTGAATAAATTCGTTAAACATGTTAAAAATATGAAAAATAGAGTATGAACATGAGTTTTGGTTCAAGATTTAGGTTGGTTAATAGTTTTCTAAATTTTTAATTCTTTTGTATGTTGTAGTTCTATGAATTATGAATCCATAGAATCGAAAATGGACTAATTTGGATGTGTATAACTCAAGTTATGAAGATTAGAAGGAGAAAAGGTTATAAAAATTGCAAGAACAGTAAACTATAAGTTTCGGTTCTGCTAACAGGCGCAGTTGTGCTGTGCCCTAAGTCTTTTGGGGTGCAGCTGCGTTCTAGGTGTGTCAGGTGTGACTTTTTGATCTCCTGTAGTAAAATAGTCACAACGTTTTCATACGAACTCCGATTGAGGCGGTTCAGGATGATTAGGAAAGATAATGAGTAGAACTACAACTTTCATTCTTTAAGTTTTTCAATTTGAGGTCGGGAACAGTGGTTAAAATGGCCATCGTTGGGACTGTTATGTTTTCGGAGGCAATCGGAGGGCGTTGAGCATGCATGTATGCAAGTATAGTGCTTCTGACAATAAAAGATGATGTTCTAAGTTATAAAACAAGAATGTTAATAAATATAATGATGCTTAAAATTAATAAATGATGTATTAGATAAGTTATATAAGCATATACAAGAGAGACAAATCGGGCATGTGACGACTAAACATCGAAACGCCGTGACAAGTGTTAATGAACGTAAAAAGTGTTTTAAGTCAAATGAAATGAATATTATAATATAAGAAATGGGGTTAAACACTTGATCGAACTTCGGGTATGACCTAAGACTTGATCGAACTTCGGGTATGACCTAAGAAGAAATATAGTGAGATATAAGTCGAAAGTTAACATAGTCAAATTGAACATTGTGTATTGATTAATAGGAAGTGTTATGGGATGTAGAGTAAAGTTTACATTACAACTACTATGCATTTCTATATGACTAATAGTTGATATGCATTATTATATAATTGTGTAGGGCATGTGAAGTGCAGATAGCTATAAGATATTAAATGGGTTTAATATAAAACCAATAATGATTCCTAGTAAAACTTAATCACTTGAATGAACTTCGAGTATGAAATATAGTGAGATATAAGTCCAAAGTTAACACAATCAAATTAAACATTGTGTATTGATTAATAAGAAGGGTTATGTGATGTAGAGTAAAGTTTAAATTAGAACTACTATGCGTTTCTATGTGACTAATAGTTGATGTGTATGATTATATAATTATGTAGGGAACGTGAAGTGCAGATAACTGTAGGATGTTAAACTGTTATTGGTAAACAACGATCAAGGAAAGTCTTTAAGTTCCTATTTGCTATGTGAACTTGATGATGAACTGTTTTAAATCTTTATCACAAATAGCATGATGTGTTATATATATGTTGAAAGTATGAAATATTAAAGTCAATTTATGACTACGTTGACTGAGTAATAAATGTTGATTGAGTAAGGAACTCAATATTTATTCTTGTTATATGAACTGCAGCATGTATGTTATGTTAGTCCAATGTTTATGAGATGTATGATAAACATGTTATTATGTGCTATGTGATGCATGAAAACCATTAGATTCTTTCGGTCATCGAGCTTAACCTTGCAAATAACCATTTTTACAGGTTAGGGATTGAAGGTAACACTATGTGCTACTTGAATGACATGGATAAAAAATAATACATGAAGATTAATATTTTAGCTAAAGATTGTTATTTCATTAAACTATGATTAAGGTTCATGAGATGTAATCAATGTTTTATGATTTATATTTTATGTTGAGTTGTAAAGTTAAAGTTTGAGTTGTTCGATGTATAAAGGATATCGATTTGATATGCAAGTATATATATATTAACTATGATAAAGTGAATCATGGATTATATATGATTCAAAGACATGTAGATGATAAAGGTTTTGATTCAGGGAATTAAGGTAATAAGATAGAAAAGTTTAAATTATTTCGCATTTTATTAAGTTAAACATCGAATAATGATGTAAAATCAGAATTTAGATGTGTTATTAACGACCGAAGTCGATAATTAAATTGTATGCATTTTGGGGTCATTACATATTTTCCCAAAGGCGAGATACCCCGATAAATTCCAAGTCCCTGAGTTCAAAAAGTATAATGAATTGGAAGATCCCTACACCCATTTGAAGGTCTATGTAAGAACCCTGAATTTCATGAATAAGTATTAATAAGAAAATGAATATTTATTTGAATATAAATATTAATGTGTTGCGAGATGAGTAATTCAATTAATTCAAATTGAATTTATAAGAATTGAGAAAAATGTGGAGTTTATGATGAGATTTTGAAAATACCTTGTGTGGCATGAGAATAAAAATTTAAGTGGTTTAAATTAATTAAGGAATGAATAAATTAAGAAGTGAATGATTAATTAATATTATATTATTAATTAATTGATATTGTGAATAATAGAATAATAATGAGCAAAATAAATCACATAATTAGAATTATATTTACTCATTTAATTGATGCGTGCAAGATATGTGATAATATATAGTACCTACAGTAAAAAGAAAGTGTAGTGTGACAATTTAAGGTGACTATATAATATATAAAACTATATAGTAAAATGGAATGAATTAAAAGTTACATAAATAATGCTTATGTGACAACACATATGTGTGGAAACATTAAAGATGTACTATAGCAAAAAAATTATAAATTATATCAATAAGTGAGTCTAATTGGAATAATAAAGTTTTAAGGAGATATTAAATTATTAGTGACCAATTAAATTGAGTCTATACATGTTATAAACATTAATTAGACTGGAGTAATGTACATGGATTATATGATGTGGGTACATAAATAATCCCTAACTTTCCATTATGTAGTAGCATTAACACATTAAATTTACATTTGGAAATCCAAGAGAACAAAATAAGCCTTATGAAATGTAGTTGCTGTGATTTAAAACAGTGTCCCAAAATCAGTGACCAACACAGTAAACAAACAGTAGCCTATCTTCCTCATTGCGTGAACTCCAGCAGCTAGAATCTGTAGTGATGATTGCTATGAAATGGTGGTTGGCCAACTTCTGCATATCTATTGTTTTATTCTAACTTCCATTGTTTCAAACCATGGTGCAAGACCATCAACTGGACAACCATTTCTCTCTATATATAGCAACTTCTTTTTCTCATTCTCAATTGCTTGAAGATTTTTCTGATAAGTGTAACTGAGAATATGAGTTGCTGAGCATTGAGAGAGTATAATTAATACATTGAGGAATCAATTTCAGCCTCAAGGAGGTATAAATTCTGTTTTTGTACTTAACTTTGAGTTTTGTCAAATTCTTAGAATTTCTTGAATTCTCTGTCAATTAGTATAATATGATATTGTGTTGTCTGAGTCTGTATGCATGTTTAGAAGCATTAGAATTAGTCTGAGTTGCAGCAGAAGAAGATTGTAAATGCTTGTGTTAAGGCTCTGCAAAAGCAGGGCCATTTTTTTTGCCTTTGGCCAAAGTGGCGCGGCCGTGCCACTTCCCTAGTACTTCACCGCACGGGCTGCCTATCAAAAATACTTATGTTAGTCCCTTGTATTGTCATGAGCATGCTACTTTGGTTTGAATATGCATATAGATGACCCTAAACTATGGAATGATGTTGTTTAATATATAGTAAGTCTTTGTAACTTTGTTTAGTACGTATTCAAAGAAAGCTTAATGATTTGGAAACTAGTTTGAGAAACATTATGCGACACATATTTTGACTTTATGTGCAAATGTATTAAGTTCTGACATGCCTTGACATGAGAAGCAATATGTTAGTTTACATTATTGGAGATGGCATAGACTATTCAAGTATGATTTAAAAGAAAATTGCAAGTAAAAGACTATACTAGTTAGGTGTAAATGAGCCATGTATACTTTAAATTTCGAACTTGGGAACATGATATCATGATCTTATCACATATATACATAAGCATGAAAGCATGATTTAGAATATGTGGACTTACCTTGCATGTTGAATAAGTTTTAATTAATGGAAACTTAAAGTTTCAAATACAAACTTGACAAACTATATACACTTCGAGTCAGGAACTTGTGAGCATGCTTATGTGGCTTAATATGTATATATGAGAGTATGATGTATAGTTAGTGAAGTGGCTTTTGCATGCTTGGTGGCTTAACATGATATTTTCAAAGAAACCTTAAGAGTTGGAAACTAGTTTTATCAATAAATACATTACGAGTATTCTGAATTTGACTATCATATTAGGGTGTGATTATCTATGGACATGATTAACATAAATACCTAGCTAGTCATGTGCTTTGTAAATAGTTAAGCATGGGATATGACAAGTTTAAATGATGTAAAACTTCATAACTTGAAATACATGATTTAACTAACGTAAACATGTATAGTTGAGACCTATTAACTAAGTAGCATATGTATAACGGCTAAACATAAGAGAATTTATGAATTGAACACTTAAAGTCTTGTTTTAATGAGACTGGATAATGACCTATGTTAAAGATAAGATGTAGGGTCAAACTTAGTTATCCACATACTGATATGTGTGTTTTGTATGATTCTTCACATATGTGCAAGTCGGGTGTACACTGGGTTTCTGCAGGGACAACTATGTCTTAGTTTGCACCAAGAGCAGCATTGCTGCGACACTCCTTAGTACAAACCAAGCACGACCATGCTACTATACAGTAGGATTTGTTTTCTGTTGTTAATCTGAGGGTGTATGCATATCTATATTGTTACCTTAATCTTTAATACATGTCCAGTGTTGTATTCATGTGTCAATAAGCATGTTAATGAAAGAATCTTATGTTGAATAAGTGTTTATAACCTTAATTCAAAAGATGAGTACGAACTAGGATTTTTGACTTCATAGAGTCTTATAAACTGATTTGGTACGTGATAATGTGTGTATGGGATAAACTTTTCAAAGGATGATGATATGATAATCATATGAACTAAAGTGAAACTTAAAATTATATGCTCAATGGTTAAGCATGAGTAGGAGATTGGTTTGTGTATATCATTTATATATGACTAATGTGTATACATAAATAGGATAATATAGTTCGTTGGGTGCTAGTAAGCTATAAGTGGTAATCGACACGAAAGGAAAGTTTCCTAACTTACACAACTTTGAATATTGTGCAAGTATCTAAACATTATTTCATTGATGTAAGTTCCTAACCATATTTGTAACGACCCCAAAATTAATACAACTCAATTATCAACTTCGGGCATTAATGACACGTCTAACTTCTGATTTTACATCATTATTCGATGTTAAACTTAATAATATGCACAATAATTTAAACTTTTCTATCTTCTTACTTTAATTCCCTAAATCAAAACCTTTATCATTTACACATCTCTGAATTAATTTTATTTTGTGATTCGCTTCATCAAAGTTATTATATAGAATCTTACATTTCAATCTGATAACCTTTACATATCAGATAACTCAAACTTATAGTTTATTATTACATAATTATTGTGATTTATCAATTACATTTATCAAAACCTTTATCTTTACCCACCTTTTAACCATACTTAGCTTATTAATCACTTTACCAGAGTTAATAAATAAAACATACATCCAGGTTCAACACTTTTTCATACAACAAACAAAACTCAAACTTTATAACTCAACATTTATTAAACATCATACATTATTCGGAACCTTAAACATGGTTCAAATAATAATAATAATTCAGCCAAAGTGTAAAAATCTTAAAGTATCACATCTGATTCATGTCTTTTAAGTAGCACATAACTTTACCTTGAATCTTTAACCTGCAAAAGTGGTTATTTGCAAGGTTGAGCTCGATAGCCCAGCAAAATCTAATAGTTTTCATGCATCACATAGCACATAATAACATGCTCAATATACATCTTATAAACATTGGACTAACATAATATACATGCTGCAGTTTATATAACAAGTATAAAGATTGAGTTCCTTACTTAATCAACGTAGTAATAAATTAACTTTAATGTTTTTTACTTTCAACATATATATCACACATCATTCTCTTTGCAATAAAGATTTAAATAAGCTAATCATCAAGTTCACATAGCAAATAGAAACTAAAAGACTTGCCTAGATCGTTATTAACCAATAACAGTTTAACAACTTACAGTTATCTGCACTTCACGTGCCCTACACAATTATATAAGCATACACATCAACTATTAGTCACATAGCAACGCATAGTAGTTGTAATGTAAATTTTACTCTACATCCCATAACCCTTCTTATTAATCAATACACAATGTTCAATTTGATTGTGTTAACTTTCAACTTATATCTCACTATATTTCATACTCGAAGTTCATTCAAGTGTTTAAGTCTTGCTAGGAATCATTATTGGTTTTATATTAAACCCATTTCATATCTTATAATATTCATTTCATTTGACTTAAAAACTTTTTTTTACGCTCATTAACATTTATTCACTGCGTTTCGACGCTCATTACACTACCTTCGATTTATATCTCTTGTGTATGCTTAGTATACTTATACAACTTATCTAATACATCATTTATTAATGTTAAGCATCATTATGTTTACTAACATTCATGTTTTATAACTTAGAAAAATATCTTTTATCGTCAAGAGCGCTACACTTGCATATGTGCATGCCCGACGCCCTCCGATTGCCTCTGAAAACACAACAGTCCTAAAGATGACCATTTTGACCCATGTTCTCGACCTCAAATTAAAAAACTTAAAGAATAAAAGTTTTAGGTCTATTCTTCCTCGTTCCAGATCATCTTGAATCATTTCAATTGGAGTTCTTATGAAAAACATTATGCCTATTTTACTAAAATAGGTCAAAACAGTCACACCTGACACACTTTTGGTGTAGCTATGCCTAACTAAGCCTTGGGCAAAGCGCAACTGCACCCTAAAGGGTAGATGTACCCTAAATGACTTAGGGCATAACGCAGCTACTCCCGTTAGTAGAAACGGGACTCTGTAGTTCACTGTTCTCGCGATTTTTTAACATTTTCTCCTTCTAATCTTCACAACTTAAGCTATACACATCCAAATTAGTCCGTTTTTGATTCTATGGATTTGTAATTCATAGAACTAAAACATAATAGAATTATAACAATTTATAGAAACACTAGCTAGCGTAAATTGTGACCCAAAACTTAAGTTCATGCTAAACTTTTATGTTTTAACGTGTTTAGCGAATTCATTCACTACGAATTCGTTTCTTAACCAAATTGATTCATTCAACTTGCGTTCTTTTCATTTCTTATCGTATTAACATATTCTAGACTCAATTTATAGTTTAGTTCATAATCTAACTACCAATTTTTGTACTTTCACAAGCTAAATACATAACCATATACACTGTAAACGATTTTCTTTCTTTTTGAACATAATTAGCACACTAATTCCTTGTCTAGATACTAATTCTAACATCACCAATACACACAAACTCAATAATTCAGTTTGTATAACTACAATTCATCAAACATGCAATTTATAGAAAATTTTGAAAGTGAAGAATATGAACTCTTTTTATAAAAATACAACTCAAGATTGAGAGGTTATACCTTAAATTTCTTGGAGATAATCCTTGATAAAACACAGTGAATTTCTTTGGAATCACAGAAATTCTCTCTCAAGTTTTCTCAAACTCTCTCAAACTTCTCTGTAAACTCTCTCTTCTCTCTTCTTCTTAGGCTTAGGCCAAACCCTTTTCACGTAACATAAAACCAACTCACAAAATAAACTAAACTCAAACGTCTAAAACCGACATTTTATTAAATATAATAATGATATATCAGTTATAAATTTTAATATATTTTATTTATATTTATATTTTATTTTTATTATTTATTATAATTCAAATTCGAAATTCAAAATCCATAAGGCTTCATTTGGCAAAAACACTTTTAAAATAAAAACTTAATAATTTTAAGCCTCGTTTGGTAAATCCATTTAAACTACGTTAATTTACTTTAATAAATTATTTATACTATAGTTTATTGTCCCACATTATTTACTTAGATTTTCATATCCAATCTTAATTAAATACACAAAACTAACTACCACAAAATTTTAATTTTCATTATAATTTTATTTAATAAATTAACTTCACTTTAATTACTAAATTAAATTAAAAATACATCCTAGCAAACTATATAATCCTTAACAACTCTCTAATTTAGTTATTAAGTTAAATTAGAGTATTATCTCATAAATTTAATTCATCACTCTTTTATCTTAATTAAGTTAATTTCTATAACTCATGAATTATTTACTTACTAATAAATAATCCAACAAATATATACTAAACAACAAACACATCAATTAAAATATTTTTTTAATTCAATAAAAATTTGAAATTATAAATAAAATTCTAGATTGTTACAATATTTTTATGGAGTATTATTCAAGCTTGTACTATTATTGCTCTTACAAGTAAATCCTTGAAAGTATGATTCATATCTCGTGACTTATACTTTGTAGTTTAGAAATGACATTGCTTACAGTTTTTGAACCTTGATTTCGGATGATAATTGCTCATTTATATACTTTAAAAGAAAGTTATCTTAGCCATTGATCCTGCTAGACTATTGGTATTTGATCAAACGTTATCCAAACCAAATTAACTTGGGACAGACTCTTATAACTGAGATGAACAACCCTCTTGGAAGGGGAATTATATATTTGTCTGGAGACAGATGTGCGCACATGAGTATGATTAAATGTTATGCATAACGTAGGGTACTTTTGTAACGCCCCCAAAATCGAGACTATTTTCCTTCCTGATCTTGTGCGTTAATATTATCTTGTTCTTGCTTTAAAACATTATTTAATGTTAAAATAGCTAAAATTATGGAATAATTTTTTTTTCTTTCCATTCATTCATTCTATGAATCGCAACCTTTACAATTCTTCTTTATACTAGAATCATATTTATTATATATGATATGTATAATCCATGTAAACGTATTAAAAGCTTAAGTCCCAATACTTCATATCTTTTCTATCGATGATTCATTTATTTTAAAATCATATCTATACTCATTTCAAAATAAACATTCTTTATCCATTCCACATTTCAAACTATACATAACTGCCAATTACATTTGACAAAACTATCAATCATAGATTTATACCATTTCTAATTCAAGGAAATGTATTCATTTTGCACATCGTTCAATCTTCATCATCCGTATAGCAAGTAATATTGCTTAACATCATTAACCTGCAATCCGTATAGCAAGTATTAACTTGCAATCTTGGAAAAATCCTGGAAAAATCGTCTGTAATAACCTGCCAATCCTAAGAAACTTCTTACTTCTGATGGAGTTCTTGGTTGTTCCCAATTTATCACAGCTTCGACCTTTAATGGATCCACTGAAATTCCATCCTTGTCAATTACATGGCCGAGAAATTATACACGTTCTAGCCAAAATTCACATTTAGAGAACTTCACGTACAACTTTTTTTCTTAGCGTTTCTAGTGTCAAATGTAAGTGTTCCACGTGTTCTTCTTGAGATTTAGAGTACACCAGAATATCATCGATGAACACCACCATAAACTTATCTAAAAATGGTTTAAACACCATGTTCATTAAATCCATGAACGCTGCAGGGGCGTTTATTAAACCAAAAGACATTACCAAAAATTCGTAATGTCCATACCGTGTTCGGAATGCCGTCTTTGGTACATCCTCCTTTCTTACTTTTAGTTGATGATATCCACTTCTTAAATCTATTTTCGAGAAGTATCTAACACCCTTCAATTCATCAAACAAGTCATTTATTCTTGGCAATGGATATTTGTTCTTAATAGTGACTTTGTTTAATTCCCTATAATCAATGCAAAGACGCATTGACCCATCCTTCTTCTTAATAAATCACATTGACGCTCCCCACGGTGATACACTCGGTTGAATATACTTCTTATCTAGAAGTTCTTGCAGTTGTACCATCAGTTCCTTCATCTCTATCGGGGCCATTCTGTACGGGGCCTTCGATATTGGAGCAGCCCATAGCGCTAAGTCGATCACGAACTTGATTTCTCGATCAGGCGAAAGTCCTGGAAAATCTTCAGGAAACACATCTGCGAATTCCCTAACCACTGGTATCTCCTCTAGTTTTACACCCTTCTTCTTTTTAATATCGACTATGTAGGCTAAGTAACCCAGACAACCTTGACTCAATAACTTCTTGGCCTACATCATCGTCAGACATCTCATTTGTCTAGGCGATTTGCTACCAAAGAAAACTACCTTTGACAAATTCATAAGGTTTACACACTTCTTTTGGCAATCAATTATCGCTCCATAATTGAATAGCCAATCCATTCCCAATATAACGTCAAACTCTCCAAGTTTTATAAGGATTAAATCTACTGTCATAACATTCCCCTTAATATTCACCCTATAGTTCTTGTACACGAACCTAACATGAATCACTTCCCTATTTGCAATTTCTATGTTTAAAGGGAAATTCAACTCTTCACTAGGTATTTCTGACCTCTTAGCAAATTCATCAGATATAAACAAGCAAGTAGCACCTGAATCAAATAATACATATGCATTTATATCATTGATTGGGATAATACCAGACACGACATCTTTTGATTGCACCATGTCCTGCACCGTCATGTTGAAGGTTCTATCTGTGGGCTTATTTGTTGACGTTAGTCCAACAATAGTCAGCGTACTTCCACCGCCATTTCCCTTGCTTCCATTTTCTTCACTAGATTTCTTCTTTGGACACTCACGACCAAAATAATCCTTTGACCCGTAGGTGTAGCAAACATTCTTCTTAGGTTGATTGTAATTTGGGGCAATGTGACCCTCCTAGCCATAGTTAAAGCATACCCACTTTCCCCTTAAGCACATAACTATGTGAAACTTCCTGCATGTAACATATACGTCAATCTTCTTCTTCTGCTGGTTACCTTGCTGATTTCCAGCTCCCACATTTGCATTCCACTTCCTTTTCAAATTATTGTTGCCATTTCCACCATTACCACCACCACCATTTTTAGCTTCACCTTCATTCTTCTTCTTCCTTTGCTCTTGGTTGTGCTTTGTTACAGCTTCGTCTCCACTCTCAGCGAGAATCGCCTTCTCAAGCACCACCACAAATGTCCTTAACTGAAATAGGGAAACCCTGCTGTACAACCAGGGCTTCAGTCCCTACTCGAATCTTCTTGCCTTCCGTTCATCCGTATTCACTTGATATGGTGCAAACCTTGCCAACTCGTTGAATTTCGTGGCATACTCCGACACTGACATTGCGCCTTGTTTTAGCTCTAGAAACTGCACTTCCATCTGATCCTTTGAGCTTTCTAGGAAATAGGTGTCAAAGAATATTTCCTTGAATCTATCCCAAGTAATTACCCCTTGACCTCCTCGGGTTTTATTGTCTTGCCACCAATAACTAGCCTCTGCTTTCAACATAAATGTTGCAAAAGCAGTCTTCTGGTTATCCCCTACCCTAGCAACATCAAAAACATTCTCTATTTCCATGATCCAGGTATGTGCCTCAACTGGATTCATGGACCCATGGAACTTTGGTGGCCCAACTGCCTTGAAATCCTTAAATGTGGCAGCTTGATTTTGTGGCTGATTTTGTAATGCTCCCATCAGTAGCGTTACAAATTGCTGAACTGGATTAGCCTCAGCATTGTTGTTATTGGTAGATCCTTGTCGTGGTTGACATCTTGAAGGCATTTTCTGTTAAAATACACCCACTAGATTCTATTCAACCTTTTAAGTATTACTATGTAATTTGCACACTATAAAAGATTGCCACGTAACACATAACACTTTTAATAAAATAATAACTTTTATTTATTTATAATCTTTTAGAAAACATAAAAACAATAGCATCACTGCTATTTACATTACTTTCCTGTACTACTCACGTTTCAGGATAACTTCATCATCATCCTATCCCATTGGTTATATCATACCCGGGATTTACATCTTATTTACCATATCATTAATCGCATATCAGATACATTCCCTACAATGTCTTACTAAGATAATGTGTAGCCTTACGACGCTCCTCTTCCATAATACGAAACATTGTTCGGCGATCTAATATGGCAGCGTCTCGAACTGAATAAGATAACACATGACCCGATCTTGAGCTCGATTAATCATGGTGTTGAAAACACTATTCATCTCTTCCATCTTGATCCTCTTTACTTGTACTTCTTTCTCTGCTACCCCAACTCGTTGAAAAGTTTCCTCATTTGCATCTTTGGCTCATGTCCTCTTAGTAGATTCTTCCTTCAGTTTGTTCTTCAACTCTGTAATCTTCTCTGTCAGTTGCTTGTTCTCTCCTTCAGTGTCGATTAGCTTCTCTTTGACATTATTAAGACATTCATCTCGATCCTGAATCTCGTTGTCCTTCTGCGCCATTGCAATCTGCTGTTAGCTACTATATCTTGCAACTCCTCGACGCTATCCTGAAGTTCCACATTACGGCGTATACTTCTTCATACATACGGGCGGCAATCGAGTTAAGTGGAATCTCTTCCTCCTCATTCTCCTCATCCTCATCCGATTGTGGCAGCTCAACGGGGTCCTCCTCGTCCATCTCTATCTCATCATCCTCATTAGGTAAACCCTCATGCTCAACCACTGTGACCAACGGAGTTAATTCCCGTGGCAGTAGTTGTTCCCACACCACCTGAATATCTCGAGGCTCCTCCTCTCTAGGCATCTGGGATCCTTCCTCTCTAGCCTGACTGGATTCTCCTACATTATCCATCCTATCAACCAAATTTGAAGTTTTAATTACTAATCATTACTACTCGACACTCACGAACACATAGGTTATAATCATATATGCACATAAGTATTTTATTATTTCTTTCCTAAAACTCGATAAGAGTTAATCACCACTATCTTTTCAAAGGTTACTTCCTAAGGCTTTTCCCAACCTAAGGTTCATAATCTAAAGCTTTGATACCAACCTCTAACACCCCCAAATCTAGGTACTTCATTCCCACAAGATTTGGTGTTCACTTTTCATCCATTCATATCTATCTACCCAAATATTATAAAATTAAATCATAAATCCTCCCTTTGAATAGGGTTACATCATAAATCAATAAGTTAATTTTCCTAGGTTGTCTAACCTTAATCATCAATTTTATGCGGTAATAGTTACATCACATCATTAATTAAAAAGTCTAACATTCATGATAATAAATTAAATTACAAGTCTTCATCACTTGTACATTTTTCCCTTTCCCTTGCTAGTTGTAGGTTCGTCGACCTTCACAACTTTAGCTGCAATGATTATATTTATGCAAGAGTAAGTAAAACAAATGCTCACTAGATATAGCAATGAATCAACAAGAATTTAATAACCGCCAATGAATAGGCTCATCAAAACTGAATAGTACTCTATCAATGATAACCAAAAACTGGAATCGAAATAAGAAATATATCTGAGGGTCATAAGACCACGAACTATGTCCACGGTAATAAGTAATCTTTCAACTCTAACCTTAACAGTTATACTGTAGGGACTTCACGTACTTAGGGGGATCAGCCCTTCGTACCATGTATTGTGCACAAACATCTAAACGCATTACGTATCCCCTATAATAGGGTTGTTCTTCTCAGTTTTAGAGTACAAGTCCGCACCAAAGAAAGTTTGGTTTGGATAAGCTTCAAGGGTAATTTAGAGTTTAACGATCATCAACTAGAGGACTAGTTGAATCAATAATGTTTGATAACACAACAGTTGTTTAATAACAACATAATATAGAACAATTGAGAATCATAGGTGAATTGACTAGATACTAAACTCATGCTTGAAAATAACTAGAGAGTATAAGTATTGAACCAAATGAATAAAATGATAAACCTTTGCTTGAACAATAATAAGCTAGGTCTATGATCTTTTCAAATTAGAAATTTAGTTACTGAATATACACTAATTGATAGCAAGCTGGAAATAACGCTTGCTCAACATGATAATAAATTATGCAAAGTGATTGAATAATTCAACACTAGGAATTAAAGTTCAAGAAACATTTACTATGAAAGAATGAACTAAAGAAACTTGTTTAACTATAAACAAGTTAGAGTAAATCAACATTGATTAGAATTCCAATAAACTTAGGGTTAAACATGCTCAATGTAAAGAGATAAGGTTTTGGAAACTTGCGTATTTGTAATTGAGATAGGGTAAATAAACTTGCTCAATAATAATAAGGTAGAGTTAGAAAACTTGCCTCAAGCGTAATCTATAATATTAAAACCCACGTTCACCTACACATTTTAGTGGAATCACAAAATCTATTAGACATGTTAACATCCACTTACAAAATAACACCCATTTCTAGTTAAACTTGTTATTTTAGAACAAGTCTTATCTTACCATACATATTTCAGAATCACAAGTGTACATTTTACAACACTTATTTATTGCCCACTAAGTTTCTTAAATCATACATATCATTTCACAACTTACTAACTTTACATTCTAGAGTTACTAACCACATGATTATTCTGTTTTAACCCTTACATTACTTGGTTCTCACATTAACATAACATTAAGCTAAGTTACAATGAATGTCCAAAGTCTGCGATAGCAGACTTCATCGTCTCTGATGTTGACTATTGGCGGTACTACGCAAAGATATTACCATAGGTTATTACGCTGACTATATGACATCATCTGGCTACCAAGATGGCTATCACTGCTACCAAGATAGCTTTACTACTACGGGTTCCGCTAAGAGGTCGTGCGTGCAGACCACTATAAAAGTTCCAATTTTGCAGAACATGATTACGACACTATTCTTAAGCCAACTAACACGAATTTCACCACAAAATAGTGAAATTAACATACACAATTGGTATAAAACTATCATAAACATGTTTCCTCACATATTCAACCACTTAGAACAATTTAACAACAACTTTAGCTAATTTAAATCCTTAAATTTAATATTTTCATACAAAAACTCCATTTTTGACATCCTTTACAAAAATCATCACTGTAATCTCAGTTTTATACCAAATCACTTCATTCAAACTATGTTCTCTTCGTTTCTCAACGAACTAGCATAAACAAAACTCAATTAACAGTTTAACATACAGATTGACCACTAAAATTGCTACTTTTACAAGCCATATGTGAAAATATATATTGTCATTATTTTTTTTCCTTTTTAACTATAATTAGCATACGAATTCTTGTTTACAAACAAACTCAAACATAACCAACACATATAATCATCACAATTCAGTTGCATAGCAATAATTCAACAAAAATCGAATTCACAGAACATATAAGTTATGCCATAAACTTATATATGTATATACATATATATAATACTAAGGTTAGATAAAATACCTTCACTTAGCTTGTAATCCATGCTAAATTTGTTGGAAATTGCTTAAGTTCTCTCTCAATTCTCTTAACTCTCTCTGTAATCTTATGCTTAGCAAATGACAAACTGATAATAACCAAGTATGCATAAACCAACATAAATCGATATAGCCATAACACCTATACTAAATATGTCAGTTACAAACTAATAAACGTATAGTTTTAAATATATTATATTTATTATTTATTTTATTTTATTTACTTTATTTGGAAAAAAGTCTTTAAAATAAAGACTTAATATTTTAAGCCTTGTTTGGTCAAAACTAAATTAAACTACTTAATTTTATTTTAATAAACCATTTAGTTTATAATGTATAATCACATATTATTTATTTGGATTTTCATATCAAACATTAATCAAATAAATTAATTATACATACTATATTTTAAATAAATAATTTTATTTAATAATTTAACATACCATTTTAAATTATTAAATTAAGACAATAATATAACATCTTATGTTATATTACAACTCTCTAAATTGTAAATTAATTTTATTTAGAATATTAACTAATAAATTTAATTCATAAATACTTACTAACAACCATCACCTCAATAAAATATTTATTCAACAATAAACACCTCAAATAAATATTTATATAATTCAATAAATATTTTAAATTACAATTTGAAATTCTAGATTGTTACAGAAATCCCACCTAATCCTAGCTCCATACTTACTCCATACGAATTTTGTTCAATCCGTATTGCATCACCCAAACCCTTTTTACGAGTTGGCATCGTATTCAATTCATAGCACTTTGTTGACGACAACAATCTTCTAGTAAAATTTTAATCATTTGATTGATTCTACTCCCTGCTATAACCTTATCATATCACGGGGTAATCTCATCGTATTATATTACGATTCATTTCTATATCACGATTGTTTTGTTTTACGATCTTATGTCCCTGTACTTTTAGACTCTATCTATTTCTCACTATTGTTCACCTTTAATATCAGAGTTAGGGAAATCCGTATCTTTATTACTCACCGAGATTCGTCTTTGAATCTTACCGACACACTAACTTTATTTGAGTTAGTCTGTATCCTTATCCTACCGAGGTTATTAGCCTAAGGTAAACCTACCTAAGGTTTATAACCTACATCTCTTGTAATAATCCAGAATTTTATTTATAATTTCAAATATTTATTGAATTAAATAAATATTTTTAATTAATGTGTTTGTTGTTTAGTAGATATTTGTTGGATTATTTATTAGTAAGTAAATAATTCATGAGTTATAGAAATTAACTTAATTAAGATAAAAGAGTGATGAATTAAATTTATGAGATAATACTCTAATTTAACTTAATAACAAAATTAGAGAGTTATTAAGAATTATATAGTTTGGCAAAATGTTGTTTTAATTTAATTTAGTAATTAAAGTGATATGTTAATTTATTTAGTAAAATTATAATAAAATTATAATTTTGTGGTAATTAGTTTTGTTTATTTAATTAAGATTGGATATAAAAATCCAAGTAAACAATGTAGGACAATAAACTATATTATAAATGACTTATGAAAATAAATTAAAAGAGTTTTAATTTGGTTTTACCAAACAAAGCCTTAGAGCTTTTGAAATTCTTATTTTAATCTTGTTTTGCTGAACAAGGCTTAAGGAATGATTAAGTCATTATTTTAATATGTTTTGTCAAACAAGGCCTTATGACTTAAATTTAAAATAAAAATAATTGATATGTATTTATTAGCCTTATTATTATACGTCAGTTTTTTTTTGTTAGCGTCTGTTTTAGTTTTATGTTGGCTTAAGACTAAGAAAGAACAGAAGGAAGAAAGAAAAGAGAAAGAGAAGAAGTTCTCTGTAAATTGAGAGAAGGATTTTTGTGAGAATTATGGAAGGAAGAAACAAGAAGATTGTTCAAAATTTTATAGCTAATCAAAGGTAATAATCTAGCTTCTGAGTTTTTAGTATTATACTTCTTGAGTTTTCTTTGAAAAGTTGGATTTCGATGGTTAGATTGTTAAGAGATTGATCATATATGTTAATTAGTATGTATATTTTGTTATATATAATCTATAACAGGTTTTCATGTAATCAAATTTGTGGAAACAAGTGTTAGAAGAAGAAATTTGGTTTATGGCTTAGTATATGTATTTTGGTTTATTTTAAGGCTTAAATTGATGATTAGAACATGTATATAATCTAAAATTGATAATAGATGTTGCTAGTACGATAAGAAACGAAAAGAACGCAAGTTGAATGAATCAATTTGGTTAAGAAACGAATTCGTAGTGAAGGAATTCCCTAAACATGTTAAAATATGAAAATAGAGTATGAACATGTGTTTTGGGTCAAGATTTGGGTTGGTTATTATTTCTGTAAATTGTTATAATTCTAATATGTTGTAGTTCTATGAATTACGAATCCATAGAATTGAAAATGGACTAATTTGGATGTGTATAACTCAAGTTATGAAGATTAGAAGGAGAAAAGGTTCAAAAATCATGAGCACAATGAACATAGAGTCCCGTTTCTATTAACGGGCACAACTGTGTTGTGCCCTAAGTCATTTGCGGCGCAGCTGCGCTTTCCCAACGTAAAAAGTGTTTTAAGTCAAATGAAATGAATATTATAAGATATTAAATGGGTTTAATATAAAACCAATAATGATTCCTAGCAAAACTTAATCACTTGAATGAACTTTGAGTATGAAATATAGTGAGATATAAGTCCAAAGTTAACACAATCAAATTAAACATTGTGTATTGATTAATAAGAAGGGTTATGTGATGTAGAGTAAAGTTTAAATTAGAACTACTATGCGTTTCTATGTGACTAATAGTTGATGTGTATGATTATATAATTATGTAGGGAACGTGAAGTGCAGATAACTGTAGGATGTTAAACTGTTATTGGTAAATAACGATCAAGGAAACTCTTTCAGTTCTTATTTGCTATGTGAACTTGATGATGAACTATTTTAAATCTTCATTACAAATAGCATGATGTGTTATATATATATATATATATTGAAAGTATGAAACATTAAATTCAATGTATGACTTCGTTGATTGAGTAATTAATGTTGATTGAGTAAGGAACTCAATCTTTATACTTGTTATATGAAATGCAGCATGTATGTTATGTTAGTCCAATGTTTATGAGATATATGTTGAGCATGTTATTATGTGCTACGTGATGCATGAAAACTGTTAGATTTTGCTGGGCTGTCGAGCTCAACCTTGCAAATAACAACTTTTGCAAGTTAAAGATTCAAGGTAATGTTATGTGCTACTTGAAAGACATGAGTCATATGTAACGCCTCGGAAAATCGAACCTTTTGTAAATACTTTTAATAATGAAAAAAATAATATTATTTATTATTACGTATTCGTAAGATGAATGTCATTCTATAACCTAGAAACATCAGAATGCCGTAGTATTCTAACTACGTGGGAGAATTAAAGTGTTTGAATTTCTAAGACGAAAATAAAAGCTTTTCGAGAAATTTTCCGAAAAATACTATTCATCGATTTCTGCTCGGGAATTATTTTTAAACTTTCGAGAAATACGTAACGTTATAATATCGAAGTGATATCGATTATGTAATAATAATCTAAGTATGGAAAATGTGATATTTCGCAATCGGACTTAATTTGGGAACGTTAGGTTTATTAAGCGTTAAGGAAAGAAAGTTGTAATCGTATGATGCGTATGCATTGTACGAAGTAATGAATGTAAGTATAATACGACGTATTATACTATTAAGAATGGAGAATGAAATAACGTATATTACGAATAAATATACGAGCTAGCATACGAGAATTATACATGGTGTATATATGTTAAGTTGTTAATTAAATGTAATGGACTTGTAGGATTATTAGCTTAATGATAGAAGTCCAATAGAATGTGATACTCAAACCCAAGTGTTTGATATGTCATGCGTTCAAACTATTGTAGGGTAAGCCCAATAAGGAATTAGCTAGATAAATTAGCAAGCCCAATGATAAGCCATGATCCATGGGGTTAACCAAGTGAGAAATAGGTAGACTTGATGGGCAAACATTTTGTGTGGTGACCAAGTGTTGTGATTTTCAAGTAATAGAAGTGGCTAGCAAGTAGACTTGGTTGATAAGCAATGAATATTAAGGAGGTGTATTAAGGAGGTGATTTAAGGAGGTGGAATGTCCAATTGACTATAATGCCCTAGCTTTTGGTTGCCTATAAATAGAGAAGCCTCACTTCATTTGTTGGTTGATAAATTTCTCCCAACTACTCTCAAGATAAGGAACTTAATTGTTTGAGAGAATAAGCCACAAAATCACTTATAAGCCACTTCAACCTTTGCTAGATTTTCCAAAGAGGAGTGAAGTAATAGTCTTCAAGGGTAAGACTTATATCTATTATCTTCATCTCTTCTATGATAAGATTGATAGAGAAGGGGGATTGTTTGTTAAGAACATGTAAGAACTTATTAATGAATGAACTTAAGCCGAATAAGTTTAATAAGCAACTTGAACTCTAATAAGTTGATAAACTTGTGAAGAACTTGTCATATGTTTGTCATATGATGTTAATATGTTGAATATAGTATAAGAACATTGATTGATGGACTTAAGTCCATAGTAAGTCATAAACATGAGAATTTGTAGTTAATAAGTTGATTAAGTCATTGACTTATGAGAATAAGTCAAAACCTACTTTGATGATAAGTTGGTGTGATAAGTACCTTGAAATGTTCATGTGTTGGTTAAAATCCATTTAGAATCATTAGGAATGAAGTTTTGCCGGAATTCACACGATTGGACGATTATCGTCGAATTCGTAAAATTCTGGGAATGGAAGTCGTATTTTGTGTTTGAAGTCGGAAACGTTGGTTTTCGATGGAGACAAGTCATATTTGGCATTATAGAGTTGCGAACTCAAAAATGACCGAATTCTGACTTAGAACGAAGAAATGAGCGTTAAACGTTCACGGACGTTTATCGTTTTCGTTAAAAATGAACTAATAGGTGAAATTTTAGCAAACAAAGCCAAATAGATAAAATTCTTGCATGAACGCATAGAGTATGAAATTTGTGAACCGTAGGCTTTTGAATGAGCCAATTCGGACTTATAACGAAGAAGTTATACGTCCGGGAGTTTCGTAAAATTTTCAAATTTTGCAAACTGTCTGAGGCACAGAGTTGGCAGCGCAGCACCAACCCAAGGCGAAAAGGTGGCACTGTAGCACCGAGTTCAGAGCTTGCCTACTGCAAACTCGCACCGTGGCGCTAGAAGGAGAGCTATGTGTGGCACCGCGGCGCTAGTCCTAAGAATTTGCCAGAGAAGAAAGTTTTCAAGTATAGAATGAAAGGGAACTTATTAGTAATGAACTAAGGTATAAGCATAACATTGTTAAGGCATTGTTAAACACTAATGTATGATGATTAAGAGTTAATGATCGCTTGAATTTGAACGAAATGAGAATGATGTAATGAAAAGCCGAAAACCATAATAACAGATCTAAGTCAAAATTTAGATTGAGATGAAGGGTAAGATATAATAATACGCCTATTTGATTACATGTGACCTAATATGGTACGTTACATGATCATGTATTGTAGAAACTTAGAGACCTAAAGCGTACGTGTAATAATCAGTAAGCAGACGTTGAAGGCAAGTATTCTAACACTTGTTCCAGTTCAGTCTGGACAAGCTTTGTAATTCATGTATCCTTTCGCATGAAGTTTTGTATGAGGAAGTCAAAGCCAATTCTTTCGGCTAGACTTAGATTATGTTTCTATCAAAGCATGTACAATGTTCACCAAGTTATATTGGTGTAGTTTTCAATCGAAGACTGAGTATGCTAAAATGTTTTCGTCGTTTAACGACAGGCACGTGAGGTTGCCACAACTTAAACGTATACACGTTTAATGAATGTAGTGTTGATCAACATAGAGTACTATGGGCTGATCACCCAGAAGTGCTCGTAAGCTATGCCGGACTTACGGACTTAGTGTCGGGTTGTCCTTTTCAAAAGCAATAATGAACTACTCTTAGTCTTGAGCCTTAGTTCATATTCTATTGAATATTGTTGTTGAAAAATGTTTGAATGAAAAGAAGTCCTATTTTGAATTATCGATAGTACTTCGTAACTATTGTTCAGTTATTGAAGATATATGAGTTCTATGTTTCAAGCATGTTGTTTAATAGAATTGTAGTACTTGCTGAGCTAGTCATGCTCACTCTTGCTTGAACCATATGAACACAGCTAAGATTGAGCGGACCGAAGGCTCCGGCAAGGATAAGGGCAAAGCAAAGACGAATCCATAAAGTACTTTTGTAATAGTATAGGATGAACGTTTGTAATATATTGAATATTATGACAAGAACGAATGAATGGGTTAAAAAGAACCTGGGAAATGTAATATTATTTTGAATATATAGAAGGTATATTAGTCCTTTTGAGATTATTCAATTGAATGAATGAATGAATGGTAGTACCGTGTAGCACCATCTGTCGGGTTGGAAGAGACCCAGATTTGGGGGCGTCACATCATATGTGATACTTAAAGATTTATACACTTTGTCTAAATTATTATTATTTGAACCATGTTTAGGGTTCCAAATAATGTATAATGCTTAATAGATGTTGAGTTATAAAGTTTAAGTTTTGTTTGTTGTATGAACGGGTATTGAACCTAGATGTAACTTTTATTTATTAACTCTGATAAGGTGAGTAATAAACTAAGTATGGTTCAAAGGTAGGTAAAGATAATGGTTTTGAGAAATGTATTTGATAAATCACAATGATTATGTAATGATAAACTGTAAAGTTTGAGTTATCTGATATATAAAGGTTATCAGATTGACATGTAAGATTCTATATAATTAGAGTGATGAAGCGAATAAAAAAATAACTTGATTCAAAAACATATAGATGATAAAGGTTTTGATTCAGGGAATTAAAGTAATAAGATAGAAAAGTTTAAATTATTGCGCATTCTATTAAGTTTAGCAACAAATAATGACGTAAAAATCAGAAGTTAGACGTGTTATTAACGACCGAAGTCGATAATTGAATTGTATGAATTTTGGGGTCGTTACAGTTGGTATAAAACATGTAGGTTATAAACCTTAGGTAGGAGTACCTTAGGCTATAACCTTAGAGAAGGAAGTTGAAGATAATGAAAGAATAAGCTGAAATAGAGTTTGAACAATAAGAAGTAATTTGAGAAATTTATAAAGAAGGGATTAAAACATGCATGAAAGGATTCAAAGAAGAATCTCGCAAAGTTATAAGGAATATGAATGTGGGGTTACCCAAGTCCAATAATAAGGATGTAAGGTGATAATAAATAGATTATGTCTATAAGAAGAGAATGATAAAGAAGTTAAGAATAAAAAGTTATATTTAAGTATGGTACACTCGTACTCTTTAATAGTTGATGTATGGTATCTGGGCTAAACGATTCCTTCATAGAGCGAAGGTATATACGAACTAGCAACTCGAAACCTAGTTTGTTGGTTGTTTGTGGGAAACCACTCAGCGTACTATATTGAAACTATTAGAGACTCGATGTGTACCAAGTGTAGAAAATGGATACGTATGATAAAAATGTGGAACTTGAATGAAATGTTGAGTAATGTAAATGAAGTTAGAAATTCTTAAAGGAAGACTTGTTATATAAACAAGATAATTCAAAGAAGAATCTTGAAGAGATATAAAGATAAGAAATGGGAGTTACCTAACTCCAATAGCCAAGATAATGAATAATGATGAATAGACAAAGTCTGTAAGATTAAAAGCACAAATGAAATCGTAAATGATGAAAAAGGAAAGAAAGAGGATCGTAAAATAAAACGATCACGAGTTAAGAAAAGAATTTTAAGGGAGATGATTATAGAATAAGATCACGGCGTGATCTGTTTAAGTTATAAAATAAAGATGGTTTGTAATGTTTGAATAATTATAGCATGATGCTATGAAGATAATGCTATGAAATAGTACGAGATAACTCACGAAGAGTTATTGATAATATGATATGAGGAATTCGTATTAATCAAGTTAAGGGCAAGTTAAGAATACGTTAAGAGTAAGATAGAGTTAGGTGGGATTTTAATTGAGGACTCAAATGGTGAATAAGTTTTACAAACCTTTGTATGGGCAGAGATTTTGTGCATGTACTTGGATTATCACATTGATAATCATTGGAATGTCGGTGTCGCACTGTCAATGTATATATGATGGAAAGATGATTCTTTTCTCATGTGTATATTTGATAGTTATAGGATTTTAAGATTAGTCAGATATTATTATGATTAGGTGCGGTTCTTAAAACTAATGCATATAGTAAGTTCGTGACTCATAATAATATGGTATGATTTGAACCCCTCAGCGAATGGATGCCTATGGTCTGACTAGGATAAGTTCTTAAACTCATATTATTGTGGCAAGTTCCTGAACTTCCAATGTGTAGTAATTTTGATGAACTATACTGAGGGTATAGGAAGATTGTAAGTTAAATTACAAAAATATTTAGTATAAGAGCATTGGTGGTGCTAGAAAAAAAAAATTAGTCAGTAATGAGGTAATGGAGTAAAAATTAAAATTGATGGAGAAAATTAGGTATTCCAAATCTTCTAGCTTTGCTAGATTTTCGAAATTTATTGAATTTGTGCTAATGTTTGCACTTCTATTTTTTCTTAAAAAACATTGGATCAAATGATGGAACCAATGAGTTTTAAAAGTAATAATGTTATTCGTATGTCTATGCTAATTGTTTCAGATAGACAAAAATGATTTAAAAATATCAAAATAAATTTTTTTTTTTGTAGTCATTAAGGCATCACTAAATATGATGTTGATCTGACAAACGAGGAAGTCATCAATGCAATTAAACTTGGTGTTGGATGTGATCATATGATCACTAACCCACTATGGTATGATGTAGCATGACAAAGTCATATAATGACTGAATCCTCAATGTACTATCGAGATATTACGATATCATGTCATCATAAAAGGATTTTTGGTTATCTTTAAACTAAGAAAGATATGCTATATGAATTGGATAAAATTATTTCGATTGATGTCTGAATTGTTGATAAAAGTCTAAGCTATTTGATTTGGCTAGACGACTGTTGAAAAATATTTATGGAATTCAAGCATTCTTGAGTATTTATGCCAAACTAGATTGCTCTGGTGCGGATTTAGATGTTAAAAAGCTAAGGTGAACAACCCTATAAGGGGACATGTTTTCGGGGATAATGGTTCTGAGCATAATGCATATAGTTGTTACAAAACACTACGTTGCGACCCAACGTAGTGGTATAATAGGCTGGCCACCTAGTGTACACGTGGAGGGTCTTTTTCAGTCTTTGTTATTGATAAATACTTTGGTTTGCAGTGTGAAGGATTGTGTTGACGCACTAGTAAACCTAGAGAAGAGTTCAAGGTTGTGACACCCCCAAATCCGGTACTTCCGTTTCCACAGGATTTGATGTTCACTGTACAAGCATCATCTATCTATCTACCCATAAATAAATTTCAAACCATGCAATAGGTAAAATAAATAATAAATCTCTCCCCTTATGGGGTTACATCAACTGAGTAATAAATAAATCACAGGTTACTCTAACCTTAAAACATCTGTGCGGAAAACATAAACAAATAAGTCTTAGTAACATCAATTCTAATTACATCACATAACCACATTAATAAAACAGTCTTCATTACTTGCTAAGCTTGCCTTTGCCCTTACTAGTGGATGGTTCGTCTGCTCTTTCGTTCTTAACTGCAATGTTATTATTACGCAAGAGTGAGCACGATTGCCCACAAGTATAACAATATAACAATGAATAATAACATGCGAGAGAAATAATAACTTCGGATATAAAAGCTCAACTTTTGAATCAATAATGAATAACAAGAATCAAAAAATTTCTGAGGGTCATAAGACCTTGAACTATGTCCTAGGTTGTCAAGTATTTTTACTTGAAACCTTTAACAGTCATAAGACTATGGACTCTCCTTCTCGTACTTAGGGGGATCAACCCTTAGTACCATACTGTGCACAATATCTTAACGCTAAAGCGTAAATAATCCCCTATACAGGGTTGTTCATCTCAGTTTTGACATTTGAGTCCGCACCAAAGGAAGTTTGGTTTGGATAATTCATCAAGGGGTTCTAAAATTTAGAACGCTCATCAACTATGGACTAGTCGAATAAATAAGGGTTCGCTAGTCTAACAAGGTTTAATAGTGAATGAATATTTAACTTGAATAACATCTAAAAAGGTATACAATAGAATAATTATTGTATAACAACATCATGCTTAAAGATTAATAAGCTTTAATATATAAGAAAGGCTTGATCAATAATAATGAGAACTTGCTCAATATCGAAAGATGAATTAATCAACTTATATAACAATAACAACTAGGATTAGGAAACTTGCTCAATGAAAGTTTAGGGTAAGAAACTTGCTCAACGTAAATGTAGAGTTGGAAAACATGCTCAATGTAACAAGATAAGGTTTAGAGACTTGCCTCATACGTAGATTAAACTTAAACAAACTCGTTCTTTGAATTAAATCCTACATATTAATTACGTTCACAATACCAGTCAATAATAACGTACTAAACATCATAAGTTATTCTTTGTCTAAATTCAACTTTATGACCATACTTAGTCAAATTACCATACTTGTTTTCACATAATATAATACTACATGAACAACAAGTTAATTACATAATCAACGATTCAAATAACATGTAATTGTCTTCTTGACTTGGTAAAAACTCATTTTAATATCTCATTATATGTCTAACAAGTTTTTATGTTCATTAGACTAGGTCACTAACTCATTTCTATACTTGAACATTAAAATTTTGCATTTTCTGGACAATCTGCTAAATGGTAATACTGTATGGCCACTTTTAATACTAGCTCTTCAGTATTACCTTATTTACTGTAAGGCTCATTCGATACTTACTGACGTGTGATGTAGGTGGTGTCATGAGAAATGAACAGGGGGTTGAAAGTGTATGCGAAACCCCAAACTCTAAATTTCCAGTTGGTGAAGAACACAGAATTCAGCGAAATCAACACATCTTTAACACTAATTTCACCAAATTACACATACCCACATGTTATAATTCGTACATAATCATTACTTAACATCTATGGAGTGATTTTAATCCATTAAAACACATAATCACATAATTAAAATATAAAAATTGGACTGTTCTTGATGTTCTTGAAGTTTTTAAACAAAAACATGGATTTTAACGATACGGATTTGTTATTAAGCTAAATCCAACCATTTTAGTTTTATTTTGTTCATTTTAACATGCATAATCATATCAATGCGTGAATTTTGCAAAATAAATTATATTTGACATATAAAAATCACGTATAAGGCCATATGGCCATATCACATACTCTGAAATCTTTTATTGTATAATTTCATGAAACTGAAGATATGGAAACCCATATAATATATATTAAAACATGCCATATAACTCGAATTATTACATATATTCTCATAACAACAGAATTTTAAAAATACAGAGACTCACAGAAGTATTAAAAGCCATTTTTTTATGAAAACTTAAAAGACGTATAATAAGAATTGGGTTGAAGAAATTACCCAAGCGTAGAATACAATTTACAAGAGATAAACTCCTCCTCCACAGTTCTTCAATTACCCAACTCACAATCTCTCTCAAAACTTTTCTCAACTCTCTCTGTTTTTTTTTTATTTTTGCCAAACTTAGAAAATAATAAGAAAAGAAAGAAAAGAAAGCGTCTGATAAATGGAGAAAAACTGACGCAGTAAAGGTCAGTTACCCCCCATCATGGGTAACTTCCTTCAACTCTCACCAAGGCCATGTTTGGCTAGAATTAAAAGGTTTCAAAACTATTTAATTTAATAAAACCTTATCATATAGTTTAAATAATGTCACATCCATATAAAATAAATCAATTATCTAATTTAATTTATTTTAATTAAAATATAGTAAATTCTCATTAATACACATAGTCACATAATTCAAATTCTCTTTAATTAATAATGTCAAATTATTAAATCTCTAATTAATAATTAAATTAATTAAAATAACATAGGCTCATTAAATATTTCTTTTAATTCAATAAGCTCACATAATCACATACTTCGAATAATAAAAATTCTTCACATTAAATTAATAAATGTAACACATAAAAATTAAATTAATCTATCACCACTTCATCAATTAATTAATCTAATAATTAATTCATCAAAAAATATTTATTCAATCAAATAAATATTTAAAAAATTTAGATTACAAAATTACGGTTGTCACAAAGGTCTTGTGACCCCTCAACATGATTTGGAATCTTTTAAATTCCTGAGTTATTCATACTGCTTACCAATTATTGAGCAATTATGGAAGATTCTTGCTATTCTAAAAGGTCAATGTGGTAAGGATGATATTCCTTAGAAAGAAGTAAGTCGTAGAATGCGACACTGAATGATGAATATATTGAATACGTGAGAATAAATTTTGAAATAAGGAGGAGATGAGTTATCAAAGAATAATGTAAAGCTTTTAATAGAAAAGTTTAATAATTGTAGAAAGATCTTTGTGGAAAGAAAATGGTTATACACCCAATGAATAAATAAAGTGTTAACGTAAAATCTATTTTGATAGATTGAATGAATGAAGAGTAATAAATAAAATTTCAAGGATTAAATTCGTAGAAGAAGGGGTGAATGTAATATCCCAAGTGTTTATGAGTTGAGTATATAATAACGATCCTTAGAAAAGGAAATGAATGGGTTAAAGAATATATATATATATAATACTCAAAATATAAATGAGTTCAAGTGAAAGTTATGAAATAAAACTTAGAATTTATTGAAGAGAATGTAGTAGGATATATAAAACTTATATTAATGTAATGTGTTGAAGTTATTCAACGAAGAGATTTGATGAAAACCTGAGGAATGTAGGGCTTCGGTGACTCCGATGACGGAATCCTTATAATGTGGGAAGAATGTAACAATCCAGAATTTTATTTATAATTTCAAATATTTATTGAATTAAATAAATATTTTTAATTGATGTGTTTGTTGTTTAGTAGATATTTGTTGGATTATTTATTAGTAAGTAAATAATTCATGAGTTATAGAAATTAACTTTAATTAAGATAAAAGAGTGATGAATTAAATTTATGAGATAATACTCTAATTTAACTTAATAACTAAATTAGAGAGTTGTTAAGGATTATATATTTTGTTAGAATGTTGTTTTAATTTAATTTAGTAATTAAAGTGATATGTTAATTTATTAAGTAAAATTATAATAAAAATTATAATTTGTGGTAATTAGTTTTGTTTATTTAATTAAGACTGGCTATGAAAATCCAAGTAAACAATGTAGGACACTAAAATATATTATAAATGACTTATGAAAATAAATTAAAAGAGTTTTAATTTGGTTTTACCAAACAAAGCCTTAGAGCTTTTGAAATTCTTATTTTAATCTTGTTTTGCCAAACAAGGCTTAAGGAATGATTAAGTCATTTTAGATAGGTTTTGCCAAACAAGTCCTTATGACTTTTAAATTTAAAATAATAATAACTGATATGTATTTAGTAGCCTTATTATTATACGTCAGCTTTTTTTGTTAGCGTCTGTTTTAGTTTTACGTTGGCTTAAGCCTAAGAAAGAACAAAGGGAAGAAAGAAGAGAGAAGAAAGAAGAGAAAAAGAGAATAAGTTCTTTGTAAATTGAGAGAAGAAATTTGTGAGAATTATGGAAGAAAGGAACAAGAAGATTGTTCAAAATTTTATAGCTAATCATAGGTAATAATCTAGCTTTTGAGTTTTTAGTATTATACTTCTTGAATTTTATTTGAAAAGTTGGATTTCTATGGTTAGATTGTTAAGAGATTGACATATATGTTAATTAGTATGTATAATTTGTTATATGTAATCTATAACAGGTTTTCATGTAATCAAATTCGTGGAAACAAGTGTTAGAAGAAGAAATTTGGTTTATGGCTTAGTATATGTATTTTGGTTTATTTTAAGGCTTAAATTGATGATTAGAACATGTATATAATATGAAATTGATAATAGATGTTGCTAGTACGATAAGAAACGAAAAGAACACAAGTTGAATGAATCAATTTGGTTAAGAAACGAATTTTTAGTGAATGAATTTGCTAAACATGTTAAAACATGAAAATAGAGTATGAACATGTGTTTTGGGTTAAGATTTAGGTTGGTTATTATTTCTGTAAATTGTTATAATTCTAATATGTTGTAGTTCTATGAATTACAAATCCATAAAATTTAAAATGGACTAATTTGGATGTCTATAACTCAAGTTATAAAGATTAGAAGGAGAAAAGGTTCAAAAATCACGAGAACAATAAACATAGAGTCCCGTTTCTACTAACGGGCACAACTGTGTTGTGCCCTAAGTCATTTGGGGCGCAGCTGCGCTTTCCCAAGGCTTAATTGGGCACAGCTGAGCATGTTATTATGTGCTACATGATGCATGAAAACTGCTAGATTTTGCTGGGCTGTTGAGCTCAACCTTGCAAATAACCACTTTTTGCAGGTTATAGATTCAAGGTAAACTTATGTGCTACTTGAAAGACATGAATCATATGTGATACTTGAAGATTTATACACTTTGTCTAAATTATTATTATTTGAACCATGTTTAGGGTTCCAAAAATGTATGATGCTTAATAGATGTTGAGTTATAAAGTTTAAGTTTTGTTTGTTGTATGAACGGGTATTGAACCTAGATGTAACTTTTATTTATTAACTTTGATAAGGTGAGTAATAAACTAAGTATGGTTCAAAGGTAGGTAAAGATAAAAATTTTGAGAAATGTACTTGATAAATCACAATGATTATGTAATGATAAACTGTAAATTTTGAGTTATCTGATATGTAAAGGTTATCAGATTGACATGTAAGATTCTATATAATAATAGTAATGAAGCGAATCATAAAATAACTTGATTCAAAAACATGTAGATGATAAAGATTATGATTCAGGGAATTAAAGTAATAAGATAGAAAAGTTTAAATTATTCCGCATTCTATTAAGTTTAGCAATGAATAATGATGTAAAAGCTAAAAGTTAGATGTGTTATTAACGACCGAAGTCGATAATTGAATTGTATGAATTTTGGGGTCATTCATACCGATATTAATGTAGCATCCCGATCCCTGGTACTAATCACCATTTAATCGGTATACTAATTTTATAACTATTGCGGAAGATATAAACATAAATTGTTTATATATTAAACTTTTACACAACTCCTGTGACACCCCCAAATTCGGGTACTTCCATTCCACGGGATTTGGTGTTCACTGTACAAATATCATCTATCTATCAACCCATAATTAATGCAAACCATGCAATAAATAGAATTAAATCCTCCCCTTATGGGGTTACAACATCTGAATAATAAATATAATCCCAGGTCAACTAACCTTAAACATCTGTGCGGAACATAAACAAATAATAAGTCTTAAACAACATCAAGTCTGAAACAAAATATATCAACTAAGCAACAAATCCTCAATACTTGCTAACTTTGCCCTTGCCTTTGCTAGTGGAAGGCTCGTCGGATCTTTTGTTCTTAACTGCAATGTTATTATTACGCAAGACTGAGCATGATTGCCTACAAGTATAACAATATAACAATAAAATAATAACATGCGAATGAATCAAAGACTTCTGAAATAGGAAAACTCGACTTTTGAATAAAGAATGAATAACAAGAATCAATAGAACTTCTGAGGGTCATAAGACCTTGAACTATGTCCTAGGTTGTCAAGAGTTTATACTTGGAACCTTTAACAGTCATAAGACTATGGACTCTTCTTCTCGTACTTAGGGGGATCAGCCCTTAGTACCATATTGTGCACAATATCTTAACGCTAACACATAAGTAATCTCCTATATAAGGTTGTTCATCTCAGTTTGACATTAGAGTCCGCACCAAAGGAAGTTTGGTTTGGATAATTCAACAAGAGTTCTAAAATTTAGAACGTTCATCAACTGTGGACTAGTCGAATCATTAAGGGTTCGCTAGTCTAACAAGGTTCAACAGTAGCTAATATTTAAATCGAATAATAATCTCAAGAGGTATACAATAGAATAAGTATTGTATAACAGAATCATACCTTGAAAAGATTAATAAACTTTAATATAACAAAATGGACTTGATCAATAATAACGAGAATTTGCTCGATGTAAAGAGGTAAATTTATAAACTTATATAATCTTAACGAGTAGGGTTAGGAAACTTGCCTCGTACGTAGATTACACGTTAATTATACATGTTCCTCGATTTAATCCTATATACCATTTAAATTCACAATACCAGTCAATTATAACGTATAGTAATCACCAGTTCATTCTTTTTGTCTAAATTCTGGTTATGACTATACTTAGTCAAATTACCACACTTGTTTTCACATGATATTACACTACACAAACAACAAGCTAACTACGCGTTCAACAATTTAATCAACATGTAAATGCCTTATTGCAATGTTAAGAACCTATTTTAACATCTCATTATATGTCTAACATATTTTTATGTTCAACAGATTAGGTTACTAATGCTTTCATGGACATAAATAATCAAAATATTTCATTTCTGGGCAATCTGCAGAGTAGTAATCGTGGGCGCACCCCCAAGTAATTTGTTCTTAGCTATTGTATGCCGTGTGGCTGGGTGGCTTAGGCTTTGGCTCAGAATAGCGGTGGCACTCACTGGCATGCGGGACTTAAGGCATGGAGTTGGAACTCCAGTTTTCGAATTTCCAGTTCGCGAAGAACACAGAGTCAGGAAAAATTATCATTAGATGGTCATTAAATACATTAAATTAAACACACCCACATACTAGAATTCGTACATAATCATTACCCAACCTTTATAGAGTGATTTTAACAAGTTTAAACACATAATTACTTGAATCAAATTATATAATTTTACTATTCTTGATGTTCTTGAAAGTTTGAAAACAAAACATGGAGATTGGCACTACGGGTTCGTTATAACAATAAATCAGTCCATTCGAAGTTTGTTTTCTTCGTTTTAACATGCATAATTATATACAAGTGTAAAATTTATGAGACAATATATGTTTGACGTATTAAATGTGCGAGTAAGGGCCATATAGCCCTATTTCTATACTCTGTAATTTTGTAGCAACAATATACGACATATTTTTATGAAACTGATGTTATGGAACCATACAATATCAAATAAAAACATGTTATGTTAACATATCATAACATATACATCCACATAATCACTACCATTTCCAATTACCGAGATTTTATCAGAACTTGAAAGCCATTTTCATGAAAACTTTAATAACGTAAAATAGAAATTGGGTTGAAGAGATTACCCAACGTATAGAGTGTTGATTAGTAGAGATGATCCTTCTTAGATACTTCTTCAATCACATAACTCACAATTCCCTAAAAAAATCTCAATTTCTCTCTATGATTTTCTTTGCCAGACTTAGAAAAAAATTAAAGAAGAAGAAGACGTATAAATTTATAAAAACTGAGCGCAGTTATGGTGGTCAGTTAATCCGATCATGGGTTAACTGCTCCCAACTCCCAATAGGGCTCCGTTTGGCTAGCCTTAAAAGGCTTATAACCATTTAATTTGATTAATCCTTTATAATATAGTTTAATAATGTCACGCCCATTTACACAATAAATCGAATATCCTATTTAATTTATTTTAAATAAAATATAATAATTTTTTATTACTTCACATAGTCACATAATTAAATTTCTCATTTATTAATTATATCAAATTATTAATTTTCTAATTAATTAAAATAATATTAGGTTTATTAAATATTTTTTTTTTAATTCAATAAGCTCACATAAATACATACTTTGAATAATAAAATTCTCCATATTAATTTAATAATATAACACATATAATTAAATTAATCTACCACAACTTCATTTATTAATTATTTAATCTAATAATTAAATCATCGAAAAAATATTTATTTAATTCAATAAATATTAAAATTAAATTACAAAATCTCGTTTGTCCCTTTCCCCCCCCCCCTAAAAAGGATTCTGTCCTCAGAATCACGACTCAATCAATTTGACCCATTACATTCTCCCCCCTTATAAAGATTCTGTCCCCAAAATCGCTTACGCTTAATTGAGTAAATAAATGGGGATAATTCTTCATCATCTGTGTAAGACCCCAACTTTTATGAATAAAGATGAATTTTCTATAATTATCATTTTTTTTGAATATTATGGAATGAATTTCATACAATGTTATAGTTGTGGGTAATAGTTATAAATTTTTTAAAGTACGCAAGTTGTTATATAATATTCGATTGGTCGAGGAATATTCATTTTAACAAGGAATATCCGTACGACGGCACAATCATTGGTGGACCCCACAACGGAATTATTGTCGGATTGAGAAAATGACAAAAATATTTTATGAAAATAACGGCGGAAGTTCTATTGTTAACTGTTGAAACACCCGGTGTTAAAAGCACGGCAATACGCGTGGTTACATAGTAGCACACGATATTGATTATTGATGCTTACGTGAAAAGTCACTCAATTTTGTTCAATTATTGCTTCAGTAATTGTTGCATACTATCTCACGTTAATTGATTCAATTATTGTCGATATTTTATATATTATTAAATCATTAATTGAGACGACGAAGTTATTAATATTATTATTTGTAATATTAAAGATGTCTAGAAGTTCTGCCAAGGAGAGGTTTGGTCACCTAATTGCGCCAATAGGGAGAAATCCTTATTGGAAAACCCCTCTTTCCTGGGAACGACCTGGTCGATTAATAGTCTGAATTATAATAATGATGATGAAGTTTTGTTTTATTAGTATTATTAATGTAATAAAACAGAAATTTTTTTTATATAAAATTGAATACTTTTATAAAGTTTTTCGTTTTATTAGACTATAAATAGAATATATTATATTCTATTATGCATAGTGTTTTACATAGTAAAATCTTTTTATATAAAATATAATACTTTTATAAAGTTATTCGTTTTATTAGACTATAAATAGAATATATTATATTTTCTTATGCATAGTGCCTGCATAGTGTTTTGCATAGAAAAATCTTTTTATATAAAACAGAATACTTTTATAAAGTTATTCGTTTTATTAGATTATAAATAGAATATATTATATTTTATTTAAAAGATTTTGTTTTATTAGAATATTTTATAGTAAACCAATCTGGACCGTCCGTTTAAAAGTAAATCAATCTGGACCGTTTAGGAATTAGTTAGTATTCAGTCCATTCTCCTATAAATAGAAGCTCATTCCTTCATTATTTCTTACGAATTCACTGAAACTCTAGAGAGAGAAACTATAGAGAGAAAGAAGAAAAGTATTCTGCTACTTTGCTACTCCTATATCCAGTTGTTCTAAGGTAAGGGGTATTATTTCTTTTGTATTCATGAAGAGAACTTCTATTATTCCACTCTTTATTGTTCTGTTGGAATAACCTGTATACGCGGCCTACCCTATACTGGGTGAAATTATTCTATTATTCCATTCTTTACCATTATGTTGGAATAACCTGTCTATGTGAAGTACCACATACATGGTGAAATTATTCTATTATTTCATTCTTTATTATTCTGTTGGAACATCTTGTCTGTGCGTTTACGCATGACCTGGTTCTGTTATTTATTATTCTGTTGGAATATCATGTCGGTACATTGATCGATATTGATCGAAAGTCCTCATTGGCCCGTAGTACATTGATCGACAGTTGTTGGCATGATCATGACCATTGATGAATACACGAATATCCTTGGCCGTAGTGCATGGATAATTTGTGGGTGTGATACTAATGAATATCCTTGCCCGTAGTGCAGGGATGATGTGGATAATTTATTAAGCTGAGTCTCAGCGATAAAAGAGATGAAAAACCTTTTTAAATCAGAAAAGATAGTAGATTTTATTCTCTACTTGACTCTTTTAATGGATTGCTTATTTCACTGCAATTAAACTTGATGTCTATTGTATTTTATCAGTTTAACATTGTTGAAGGCTAATGATAATTTATTCTGTATTATCTTAGTCATAATATTTCATACTGGACTAGTTGAGCTTACCCTTTTACTTTCATTGTTCTCTTCAGGAAATGAGAACGTAGCAGGGACTAGTCGGGGAACGGAGTGATGGTCCTGACGATAGCATTAGTAGTCCTCACTATTCTATGAAATAGTGTGTTGATAAATGTATTGGGGACTTATTTTGAGTTTTAATACTGTCTTGAAGACAATATTTGTATTAAAAGTCACAGCACATGTTGTATATTTAAGATTGTATTTGTATTTTGTACCATGTATTTGGCGACTCATGATGGGTGATGTATACATATTTTGGGGGCGTCACAATTGGTATCAAAGCTTAGGGATATGATCCCTGGCTGAGATGTGAGACAAGAACTAGGAGGGGAGAGACGGGGAATTTCTTCACTAGTATGACCTACCTAAGTTTATTTGGAATTTAATTGGTCAGTCAGAGTATTGGAATAATATATTGCATGTCAATTAACCTTTGTTTTGTGGCAGTATTTGAAAATGGCATCCGAGAATGTTGAGATTAGCAATGGAGCACAGGAGACCATTGAGTCTCCACAGATCAATAATCAGGATAATGTGCATTAGGAAGGCGACAATCCTCAGGCAAACAACAACACTGACTAGATGATGAACAATGGAATGTTCAGAAGCTTTATGCAATTCATGCAACATCAGGCAAGAGCGGCTCCTGTACAAAATGCAGGTGGAAACACCGGCAACTCTCTGACGGTCACCGCTAAGCGATTAAAGAAATCGGGACCACCGGAGTTTTTGGACAAACAAAAACAACTTAAGGCGGAGACGTGGATAAAGCAGATCTGCAAGATATTTGATGTCTTGGGATGCTCCGAGAAGAAAAAGGTTCCCTTTTCCACCTTCATGTTGCGGCGTCTTGAGGCGACATTCTTGGTGGGAATCAGAAATGTACTCAACTCGCCTCATCGAAGATGACTTGGGAGAAATTCCAAGAAGCTGTTCAACGACAAGTACTTTCCGACAAAGATTAATCACATGAAAGAGGTAGAGTTCATCAAGTCGAGCAAAACAACATGACCGTGGTCGCGAAGACGAAGCCAAGTTTGTCGAGTTATCCCGATTTACGTCCCATTTGGTTGATAATGAGGAGAGAATGACGCGAATATTTTTAAGAGGTTTAAAACCTGAGATACGTCAATATCTTATCTCTTATAAACCTGTGTTTGTATTAGATGTTGTTAACAAGGCTCGATTCATCGGCGAGCGATAATGAGTCAACCCAACCAAAAGAGAGCAGCCGGCAAAATGATAATACGAGTGATAGTAGTTATCGAAGCGGTGACAATAAGCGTGGAGGGAATCAACATGCCAGAAATGGTAACCACTTCGGTGGTAATCATGGCCAAAACAATAAGAATGGATCAAGAAGAGGAGATTCAACAATGATGGAAAGACATCAGCACCATCACTCGTTGTTAAGGAAGAAGAACGACCACCTATCATATGCTTCAAATGCGGAGGGGAGGGACACATCAGTCCAAACTACGCGATGCCATCTAAAGCATGTTATAATTATGGAAGAGAAGGTCACCTAGCCTTATTTTGTCGTTCACCGAAGACAAATTCAACTAGGATGGAGGCACCAAAGAACGTCCTAGAAAAGTCAAAGCCAGTAGTGTAAGGGAGAGCGTTTACCGTGACCTCCTAGAAAGCAAGGAACCCAAACGATGTCATCACGGGTAAGCTTATCATAAACTCTAGCGAAGTATATACCTTATTTATACCGGTTCTACCCATTCTTTTATTTCTCCAACTTGCGCTCAACGTTTAAATTTGACTTCGGAGAAATTGGACTTTGACTTATCTGTTGAAACTCCTTTGGGAGAAACCTTCATTACATCCACTTTTTATAAGTCTTGTTTGGTTTAAATCGGTACCCTCACATTACTTGTCGATCTTATTTCATTGAAAACACTTGCATTTGACGTAATTCTAGGGATTGATTGGTTAACTACTCATCATGCAAAAATTGATTATTTTCATAAGGTTGTTAGCTTTCATATTCCTAACCAACCTATTATGTGAATTCAAGCAACCAAACCATTAAAATCAATCACTGTCATCTCAAGCCATAAAGCTATTCGTTTATTGAAAAACGGATGTCAAGCTTTCTTAGCTCATGTCACGGATCTAAACAAAAATACGTAAGTTTTGAATGATATTTCTATTGTTAATGAATTTCCTGATGTATTCCATGAAGAACTTCCTGGCCTACCCCCAGAACGTAAAATTGAATTTTGTATCGACCTTGAACCAGGTACAAAACCCATTTCCAAAACCCCATATCGAATGGTTACTATTGAACTTCAGGAGTTAAAGACCCAACTGCAGGAATTGTTAGACATCGGTTTCATTCGTCCTAGTACGTCTCCTTGGGGTGCTCCTATTTTATTCGTGAAGAAGAAAGATGGGAATATGCGACTTTGTATTGATTATTGGGAGTTGAATCATGTCACCATCAAAAATAGGTACCCATTGCCACGTATTGATGACCTGTTTGACCAGTTACAAGGAGCCAAATTCTTTTCAAAGATTGATATTTGTTCCGGATATCACAATTGAAGATTAGAACCGATGACATTCCAAAGACGGCTTTCAGAACTCGGTACGGACATTATGAATTCCTAGTCATGTCCTTTGGATTGACTAATGCTCCTGCTGCCTTCATGGTTATGATGAACCGAGTATTCAAGGAATATTTAGATCACTTTGTGGTCGTCTTTATTGATGACATCCTTATTTATTCCAAAAGCCGTGAAGATCATGAGCAACACTTGAGGCTGATACTTCAAAAGCTTCGTGAATATAAGCTTTATGCCAAGTTGAAGAAATGTGAGTTCTGGCTTGAGGAAATAGCATTCCTTGGGCACGTGGTATCAAGTCATGGAATATCCGTTGACCCAGCAAAGATTGAAGCTATTCAAAGCTGGGAGCAACCTAAATCAGTGACCGAAGTACGTAGCTTTCTTGACTTAGCTGGTTATTATTGGAGATTCGTAGAAGGGTTTTCTCGAATCGCTACTCCCTTTAACTCAGCTGACTCAAAAAGATATAAAATTCGGTTGGAACGAGGAATGTGAGAAGAGTTTTTAAGAACTCAAGAGAAGACTCATTTCAGCACCTATTTTGACAATACCATCTGGCTCGGAGGGATTTATCATCTACAGTGATGCTTCAGGCAAAGGGTTAGGATGTGTTCTCATGCAACATGGGAAAGTCAAAGCCTATGCCTCTTGACAACTCAAAGAATATGAGAGGAAGTATCCTACTCATGATCTACAGTTGGCAGATGTTATCTTCGCACTTAAAATTGGGAGGCATTACTTGTATGGGGAGAAAGTGGAGATCTTTACGGATCATAAAAGCCTCAAATATTTCTTCACTCAAAAGGAACTCAACATGCGACATCGACGTTGGCTTTAACTGTTGAAAGATTATGATCATACCATCCAATATCATCCTGGAAAAGCAAACGTGGTAGCTGACGCATTGAGTAGAAGATCATATGCGGGTACAAGTGTGATATTGTCAACGCAGAGGCCTATTTTGTATGACTTGCAAAGGATGGAGATAGAGATAAAGACTCCAGGGACCCACGTGATGATGGCGAATATATGAGTATAACCGAATTTAATCGATAAAGTTATAGCTGCTCAAGCTACAGACCTGGAGCTGATGCATATGAGAAAGAAAGTACAAGAAGGTGCTATGCCGGAAGCAAGAATCGATGAAGAAGGAATACTTCGAGTCAACTCCAGACTTTGTGTTCCTAACGATCCTAAGTTAAAGTATAAAATCATGATGGAGGCGCACAAAACACCATTTGCAATCCATCCTTGGAGTACCAAAATGTATCATGATCTTCGACATACATTTTAGCAGAGCATCAAGCACCAAAAGGTCCATTGCAACCACTTGAAATTTCAGAATGGAAGTGGGAGCAAATTACCATGGATTTCGTTACTAGTCTTTCCAAGGTTTCTCAAGGCATAGATGAAATTTGGGTCATTGTTGATAGATTGACCAAGTCTGCTCATTTCTTACCAATACGAGAAACTTATACACTTGAACGTCTTGCTCATATGTACATAAACGAGATTGTAAGACTGCATGGTATGCCAGTATCAATAGTTTTTGATCGAGACCCAAGATTCACTTCACGATTTTGGGTTAGTTTACAAAAAGCTATGGACACTGATTTACGATTTAGTTCGGCATATCATCCTCAGACGGACGGACAATAAAAGAGGACTATTCAAACTCTGGAAGATTTATTAAGACTCTGTGTCCTTGACTTCAAGGGAAGTTGGGACAAGTTCTTACCATTGGTGAAGTTTTCTTACAACAACAGTTATCAAACAAGTATTAGCATAGTTCCATTCGAGGTGTTGTATGGAAGAAAGTGTCGTTCTCCAGTATGCTGGGATAAGGTGGGTGAAGCAACGTTGTTGGGACCGGAGTTGGTACGTATGACTACAGAAAAGATTCAAATGATCAGACAACGTATCAAAACCTCACAAGACCGACAATAGAGTTATGCTGATCTTCATCGAAAGGACGTGGAATTCGATATTGGAGATCATGTGTTGTTACGTGTTACTCCATGGAAAGGAGTTACTAGATTTGGAAACAGTGGAAAGCTCAATCCTCGATTCATTGGCCCATTTTTAATCCTCAATCGAGTAGGGACTGTAGCCTATAGACTCGCTTTACCGCCAAGTATATCTCGTTTTCATAACGTTTTTAATATATCCATGTTACATAAATATGTGAAAGACCCGAACCACATTATTGAGTTAGAACCAGACGAAATAGCGGAAGATTTAACTTATGAAGAGGTTCCTGTTCAAATCTTGGATAAGAAGGAACATATTCTACGCTCCAAGGTTATACCTCAAGTCAAAGTTTTATGGAAGAACCACGATGTTGAGGAAATGAACTGGGAGTTAGAATCTAAAATGAATTCAAGGTATCCTTACCTCTTCGACATACCAGGTACGTACCCTAATTTTGAGGGCAAAATTTCATAATAAGGAGAGATTGTAAGACCCAAACTTTTATGAATAAAGATGAATTTTCTATAATTATCATTTTTTTTGAATATTATGGAATGAATTTGATATAATGTTATAGTTGTGGGTAATAGTTATAAATTTTGCAAAGTATGTTATATAATATTTGATTGGTCGGGGAATATTCATTTTAACAGGGAATATTCGTACGACGACACAATCATTGGTGGACCCCACAACGGAATTATTGTCGGATTGAGAAAACGACAAAAATATTTTATGAAAATAACGGCGGAAGTTTTATCTTTATCTGTTGAAACACCCGGTGTTAAAAGTACAGGAATACATGTGGTTACATAGTAGCACACGGTATTGATTATTGATACTTACGTGAGAAGTCACTCAGTTTTGTTCAATTATTGCTTCAGTAATTGTTGCATAGTATCTCACATTAATTGATTCAATTATTGTCGATATTTTATATATTATTAAATCAATAATTGAGATGACGAAGTTATTAATATTATTATTTGCAAAATTAACAATGTCTAGAAGTTCTGCCAAGGAGAGGTTTGGTTACCTAATTACGCGCCAATAGGGAGAAATCCTTATTGAAAAGCCCCTCTTTCTTGGGAACGACCTGGTCGATTAATAGTGTGCATTATAATAATGATGATGAAGTTTTGTTTTATTAGTATTATTAATGTAATAAAACAAAAAATCATTTAATATAAAACAAAATACTTTTAAAAAGTTATTCGTTTTATTAGATTATAAATAGAATATATTATATTCTATTATGCATAGTGTTTTTCATAGTAAAATCTTTTATATAAAAATGTAATACTTTTATAAAGTTATTCATTTTATTAGACTATAAATAGAATATATTATATTCTATTATGCATAGTGTTTGCATAGTGCTTGAATAGTGTTTTGCATAGTAAAATCTTTTTATATAAAATAGAATACTTTTATAAAGTTATTCGTTTTATTAGATTATAAATAGAATATATTATATTTTATTTAAAAGATTTTGTTTTATTAGAATATTTTATAGTAAACCAATCTGGACCGTCCGTTTAAAAGTAAATCAATCTGGACCGTTTAGGAATTAGTTACTATTCAGTCCATTCTCCTATAAATAGAAGCTCATTCCTTCATTATTTCTTACGAATTCACTGAAACTCTAGAGAGAGAAACTATAGAGAGAAAGAAGAAAAGTATTCTGCTACTTTGCTACTCCTATATCCAGTTGTTCTAAGGTAAGGGGTATTATTTCTTTTGTATTCATGAAGAAAACTTCTATTATTCCATTCTTTATTGTTTCATTGGAATAACTCAGATACGCTGGCTACCCTATACTTTGGGTGAAATTCTTCATGTTATTCCATTCTTTATCATTATGTTGGAATAACCTGTCTATGCGAAGTACCACATACATGGTGAAATTCTTCTGTTATTTCATTCTTTATTATTTTGTTGGAACATCCGTATGCATGCGTTTATGCATGACCGATTCCGTTATTTATTATTCTCGTTGGAATATCCTCGTCGGTGCGCGTATTACCGACCTGGTTCCATTAATTATTATTCTTTGGAATAACTCGTCTCATGCGATATCTATCGCATGCATGGTGATTTATGTTGTTATTCCATTCTTTATTATTACTGTTGGAATATCACCGTCGGTCATGTAATTTCGCTTTGACCGGGTTCCGTTATTTATTATTCGTTGGAAAAACTTTATGCGTGTGGTCTATCGCATGCCCGGTGATTTCTTTTGTTATTCCATTCTTTATTATACTCGGTTGGTTAAAGTTTTGACTTCTATACTCCATGAAATTAGTGGAATATCCTTGATATTTGCGCTTCATCCAATATCTTTTCATGGAAATATTCTTCTAAGCATTCTTAAATTTTGCGTACTCTACAAAGAAGTATCTTGTTGACAATTTGGACGCTATTAGTTCCTGGATAAATTAATTCTTGCACTTGTTTTATTGAATTCTTATATCATTGTCATCATCCTCATGTTTATTTTATGTTGAAAGTCATCTCGTATTCACGTAAGTGCATAGATGGACTTGGTAGTACGATTATAACCGAGGATTAATCGGTATAATCATGACCGTAATGTTACAAATGATGTGGTAAAGTCCTCATCGTCTGCAGAGTGCATTGATGGACGCTTGTTGGCATGATCATGACCATTGATAAATACACGAATATCCTTGGTCATAGTGCATGGATAATTTGTGATTGTGATACTAATGAATATCCTTGGTCAGTAAAGGTGGATGATGTGGATTATTTATTAAGCTGAGTCTCAGCGATAAAAGTAATGAAAAACCTTTTTAAATCATAAAAGATAGTGGATTTTATTCTCTACTTGACACTTTTAATGGATTTCTTGTTCCGCTGCAGTTAAACTTGATGTCTATTGCATTTTATCAGTTTAACATTGTTAAAGGCTAATGATAATTTATTCTGCATTATCTTAGTCATAATATTTCTTACTGGGCTAGTTGAGCTCACCCTTTTACTTTCATTGTTCTCTTCAGAAAATGAGAACGTAGCAGGGACTAGTCGGGGAACAGAGTGACGGTCCAGACGATAGCATTAGTAGTCCTCACTATTCTATGAAATAGTGTGTTAATAAATGTATTGAGGACTTATTTTGAGTTTTAATGCTGTTCTGAAGACAATATTTGTATTAAAACTCACAGCTCATGTTGTATATTTAAGATTGTATTTGTATTCTATACTATGTATTTGGCGACTCAAGATGAGTGATGTATACCTATTTTGGGGGCGTCACAATCTGCTCTTCGAGTTCCCATGTTGCTTCTTCAGCATTGTGGTTTCTCCAGATTACCTTAACAGAAGGTATTACTTTATTTCTTAGAACTTACTCTTTCTTGTCGACAATCTGAACTGGAATTTCTTCGTAAGATAAATCTTTTTCGAAATGTAGGGGTTCGTATTCAATTACATGCTTATAATCGGGTTTGTAGGGTCGTAAATCTGAAACATTAAAAACGTTGTGGACATTCTCGAGTGCTGGAGGTAAGGCTACCTCATATGCAACTTCTCTGATTTTTTGTAGTACCTCAAAGGGTCCAATGAATCTTGTGCTTAATTTTCCCTTCTTTCAGAACTTGATCTTTCTCTTACAGGGAGAGACCTTTAAGAACACATAACTACCCGATTCAAACTCAACAATTTTATGGTGTGGATCGACATATTTCTTCTACCTATCTTGAGCTGCTATCAGTCTTGTTCGGATCACTTTGACTATTTCTGTTGTCTGTTGTACCAATTTCGGGCCTAGTAATTGTCTTTCGCCAACTTCATCCCATTATAGCGGAGTTCTGCACTTTCTGCCGTATAACGCTTCATAAGGCAGCATGCCAATACTAGCGTGGTAACTGTTATTGTAGCCGAACTCTACGAGCGATAGATGATCATCCCAATTTCCTTTAAAGTCCATTATACAAGCTCTTAACATATCTTCTAATGTCTGAATCGTTCTTTCACTCTGTCCATCTGTCTGAGGGTGATATGTCATACTCATTCGCAACTATGTACATATAGACACTCAAATATTTCTTTTCCTGTCACTAACTATGCAGGAGGGCAAAAGAGTCTTTTTCACTCCAGAGATGACCCTAGAGGACCACAACATCAATTCCAACCTCAGAGATAACCTTGAGGATATTCAGAGTCAACAACATGAGAACCTCAAAGATAACCCTACGAAAAGATGGCTACAAATGTGTGAAAATCGGAGATAACCCCGGCAGGGGAAAAATGGTCATTTTTCTAACTCAACTTCACTTCACACCAAATACACTCATTTAAACCCAAATTGCTTTAATAGAAGTCCCACAAGACCCATATCTTAACTTCAAAGCGCAAACTATGCAAAATAGCTCACCGGATTGCTTGACGAAAACCCGGAAATGCTATTTTTGTCATGGACCCATCTTCCTAGAATCCAAAAAAGGCAAATCCTATGTCATTGTATAGCTCTCAGAAAGAGCTTTCTGGAATGGTATGGCACGCTTCTATCGGACTCCTGGATTGAAAGTTATGAACGTCCGAGCGAACAACGCGTTATCCAAGTGTACATCTTTGCGACACGATAAGACCTCTGATTGTTCTCGGGCAGCCTAGGCAACCCGAGAAGTCATAGGTAGAACACGGCACCCTCTCTATATATATGGGGCTTGGGGTGGCCTTATTTGGGAGAGAAAGAGCGAGGAAACCCTGTCCAATTGGCTTTGTACACACCATAAATTGAGTGCTTTCTTATTTTAAACACTTTTGAGCTTATATTCTGTCATATTTTTACTGGCGGGAGCCGAGTACTCATCTATTTAAAGTTATTGGAGTCTTCTTTGGTAGTCCACTGTAAGCCTTCTTACAGTCTATAAAGCCTTTCTCTTCATGTTTGCACACACTATTCTACACATTGAGAGTCGTGTTGTGTGCGTATACCCGGACTTCGGTCCGTGGTTTTCATTTCAGTCTGTATATATATACTTATATATGTACATATTTATATATGGACTAACATTATCGAGTTTTGCCTCGATTGAGCCTAGACTTATGTCCGGAGCGTTTACTTGCTTTTATCCCTGGTCATAATCATACCAAGTCCATATATGCATTACAGGTCATAGATGACTTTCAACATAATATAAACATGAGGATGATGACAATGATATAGGAATTCAATAAAACAAGTTCAAGAATAAATTTTTAAAGATTTAAAATCTAATTTATCCAGAAATTAATAATATCCAAATTGTCAACATGATACTTCTTTGTAGAGTAAAATTCAAGAATGCTCAGAAGAATATTTGCATGAAAAGATACTGGATGAAGCGCAAATATCAAGGATATTCCACTAATTTCATGGAGTAGAGAAGCCAAAATTTTAACCAACTGAGTATAATAAAGAATGGAATAACAAAAGAATTCACGGTGCATGCGATAGAATCGCACTTTGATAAAAGTTATTCTAACAGAATAATAAATAATGGAACTGGTCATGCGTAAACGCACGTACGTGATACTCCAATGTAATAATAAATAATGGAACTGTGTCATGCGTGAATCCTTGCATGCATGTGATATTCCAAGCAGAATAATAAAGAATGAAATAACAGAAGAATTCACCATGCATGCGATAAACCACATGCATAAAGGTTATTTCAATGAATAATAAAGAATGGAACTGTGTCTATCGTAATCCGCAAGAGATAGGCGGATATTCCAATGTAATAATAAAGAATGGAATAATGAAAAATTCACCATGCATGCGATAATCGCATACGGATAGGTTATTTCAACAAAGATAATAAAGAATGGAACCAGGTCTAGCGTAATCCGCACAGACAGGATAGTCCAACAGAATAATAAAGAATGAAATAACAGAAGAATTCACCTTATATGCGATAGACCGCTCAGACAGGTTATTCCAATAGAATAATAAAGAATGGAATAACAGAAGCTCTCTTTATGAATACGAAAGAAATAATACCCCTTACCTTAGAAAGAAACTGGATATTGGAGTAGAGAGGTAGCATACTTCTCTTCTTCTTTCTCTCTATAATTTCTCTCTATAATAATTGATCTATAGCTTGAGTGAATCGGTGAAGAATAATGAAGAAATGAGCTTCTATTTTTAAGAAAATATAGTTTTGATAATTGCACATTTTGGGGCTCAAAATATTACAGTATAATACCTTCCTCTTTTTCTTCATTTTTAATTTAGTCCTGCAAGTATTATCAAACTTGAACCACCTCCCCTAATAGTAAATAATGTGATTCAATAGTAAATCATGTGAATCAATAGTTCTAGACATATGAAAATATAAATTACAGTATAGTACCTCCATCTATATCTCCATTTTTAACTTAGTCATGCAAGTATTATCAATCTTGCACCAACTCCCCTAATAGTAAATGAATGTGAATCAATAGTACACACATGTGAACAAATAGTTATAATCATGCGAATTAATAGCAATTAATTGCTCATTTATCCGCTTAATTACCCGATTGGTCAATATAACCTCCAGACATCAATTATTATCGAAATAAATGTCTATTTCCACTAACACTAATAATTCCCACACAATGGAATTTTCAATTTCATCCTTAATCAAAACGAACTTATTCATCATTAATATTATAACGCACAATATTTAACAAACAGGTCGTTCCCAGGAAAGAGGGGGCTTTCCGATATGGATTTCTCCTTATTGGCGCGCAATTAGGTGACCAAACCTCTCCTTAACAGAACTTCCAGACATTGTCAATATTGCAAATATTAATATGAATAACATTGTTGTCTCAATTATTGATTTAATAATATAACATATTATATAGATGATACCGTGACAATAATTGAATCAATAATATGAGAGATATGATGCAGCAATTACTGTAGCAATAATTTAGTGTAACTGGGTGACTTCTTACGTAAGCATCAATAATCAATACCGTGTGCTACTATGCAACCATTTGTATTACTGTACTTTTACTACCGGGTAGTTCAACAGTTTTAACGGTAACACTTTCGCCGTTATTTTTATAAAAAGATAATTCTGAAAAAAATTCTTTATTCATAAATGTTTGGGTCTTACAACCTCCCCTTCTTATGAAATTTTGTCCTCGAAATTAGGATACGTACTTGGTATATCGAAGAGGTGAGGATATCTTGACTTCATCTCAGATTCTAACTCCCAGGTCATTTCCTCCACATCGTGGTTTCTCCACAAAACTTTGACTTGAGGTATAACCTTGGAGCGTAGAATATGATCCTTCTTATCCAAGATTTTAACAGGAACCTCTTCATACGTAAAACCTTCCGCTATTTTGTCCAGTTCTAACTCAATAATGTGGTTTGGGTCTTTCACATATTTACGTAACATAGATATGTGAAAAACATTATAAACACGAGACATACTTGGCGGTAAAATGAGTCTATAGGCCACAGTTCCTACTCGTTCGAGGATTAAAAATGGGCCAATGAATCGAGGATTGAGTTTTCCTCTCTTTCCAAATCTCGTAACTCCTTTCCATGGAGTAACACGTAACAACACATGATCTCCAATATCGAATTCCACGTCCTTTCGATGAAGATCATCATAACTCTTTTGTCGATCTTGTGAGGTTTTTATACGTTGTCGGATCGTTTGAATCTTTTTCGTAGTCATACGTACGAAGTTCGGTCCCAACAACGTTGCTTCACCCACCTCATCCCAGCATACTGGAGAACGATACTTTCTTTCATACAACGCCTCAAATGGAGCCATGCCAATACTTGCCTGATAACTATTGTTGTAGGAAAACTCCACCAATGGTAAGAACTTATCCCAACTTCCCTTGAAGTCAAGGACATAGAGTCTTAATAAATCTTCAAGAGTTTGAATAGTCCTTTCCGACTGCCCATCCGTTTGAGGATGATATGCCAAACTAAATCGTAAATCCGTGCCCATAGCTTTTTGCAAACTAACCCAAAATCGTGAAGTGAATCTTGGGTCTCGATCCGAAACTATGGATACTAGCATACCATGCAATCTTAAAATAATATTTATGTACATACTAGCAAGATGTTCAAGTGTATAAGTTTCTCGTATCGGTAAGAAATGAGCAGACTTGTTCAATCTATTAACAATGACCCAAATTACATCTATGCCTTGAGAAACCTTGGGAAGACCAGTAACGAAATCCATGGTAATGTGCTCCCACTTCAATTCTATAATTTCAAGTGGTTGCAATGGACCTTTTGGCACTTGATGCTCCGCCTTGACTCGTTGACAAGTTAGACACTTTGAGATAAATTCCGCTATCTATCTCTTCATATTGCTCCACCAAAATGTATGTCGAAGACACGATACATTTTGGTACTCCCAGGATGGATTGCAAACGGTGTGTTGTGCGCCTCCATCATGATTTTATACTTCAAGTCAGAATCGTTAGGAGCAGAGAAAGTCCGGAGTTGACTCAAGTATTCCTTCTTCATCGATTCTTATACGAATAGCACCTTTTGCACTTTCTTCCTCATACGCATCAGCTCCAGGTCTGTAGCTTGAGCATCTTTAACTTTATCGATTAAAGTCGGTTCCACTCATATATTCGCCATCAGCACATGGGTCCCTAGAGTCTTTAACTCTATTTCCATCATTTCCGAGTCATACACAGTGGGCATTTGCATTGACAATATTACACTCGTGCCCGCATATGATCTTCTACTCAATGCGTCAGTTACTACGTTCGCTTTTCCAGGATGGTATTGGATGGTATGATCATAATCTTTCAACAACTCAAGCCATCATCGTTGCCGCATGTTGAGTTTCTTTTGAGTGAAGAAATATTTGAGGCTTTTATGATCCGTATAAATCTCCACCTTCTCTCCATACAGGTAATGCCTCCAAATCTTAAGCGCAAAAACGACTGCTGCCAACTCTAGATCATGAGTAGGATAATTCATCTCATATTCTTTGAGTTGTCACGAGGCATAGGCTATGACTTGCCCATGTTGCATGAGAACACATCCTAATCCTTTGCCTGAAGCATCACTGTAGATGACAAATCCCTCCGAGCCAGATGGTATTGTCAGAACAGGTGCTGAAATGAGTCTTCTCTTGAGTTCTTGAAAACTCTTCTCACATTCCTAGCTTGAACCGAACTTTGTATCTTTTCGAGTCAGCTAAGTTAATGGAGTAGCGATTCAAGAAAATCCTTCCACAAATCTTCGATAATAACCAGCTAAGCCGAGAAAGCTATGTACTTTGGTCACTGATTTTGGTTGCTCCCATCTTTGAATTGCTTCAATCTTTGCTGGGTCAACAGATATTCCATGATTTGATATCACGTGTCCAAGGAATGCAACTTCCTCAAGCTAGAACTCGCATTTCTTCAACTTGGCATAAAGCTTGTTTTTGCGAAGCTTTTGAAGTATCAGCGTCAAGTGTTGCTCATAGTCTTCACGGCTTTTTGGAGTATATGAGGATGTCATCAATAAAGACGACCACAAAGTGATCTAAATATTCCTTGAATACTCGGTTCATCGTATCCATGAAGGTAGCAAGATCATTAGTCAATCCAAAAGACATGACTAGGAATTCATAATGTCCATACCGAGTTTTGAAAGCAGTCTTTAGAATGTTATCAGTTTTAATCTTCAACTGATGATATCCGGAATGAAGATCAATCTTTGAAAAGAATTTGGCTCCTTGCAATTGGTCAAACAGGTCATCAATGCGAGGCAATGGGTACCTATTTTTGATGGTGACATGATTCAACTCCCGATAATCAATACAAAGTCACATACTTCTATCTTTCTTCTTCACGGATAGAACAAGAGCACCCCAAGGAGACGTACTAGGACGAATGAAACCAATGTCTAGCAATTCCTACAATTGGGTCTTTAACTCCTGAAGTTCAATAGGAGCCATTCGATATGGGGTTTTGGAAAGGGGTTTTGTACTAGGTTCAAGGTCGATACAAAATTCAATTTCTCGCTCTGGGGGTAGGCTAGGAAGTTCTTCAGGGAATACGTCGGGAAATTCATTAATAATAGAAATATCATTCAAAATTGACGTATTTTTGTTTAAATCCGTAACATGAGCTAAGAAAGATTGACATCCATTTTTTAATAAACGAATAGCTTTATGTCTTGAGATGACAATGATTGATTTTAATGGTTTGGTTGCTTGAATTCGCATAATAGGTTGGTTAGAAATACGGAAGCTAAATACCTTACGAAAATAATCAATTTTTGCATGATGAGTAGTTAACCAATAAATCCCTAGAATTACATCAAATGCAAGTATTTTCAATGAAATAAGATCGATAGGTAATGTAAGGGTACCGATTTGAACCAAACAAGACTTATAAACAGTGGATGTAATGAAGGTTTCTCCCAACGGAGTTTCAACAGATAAGTCAAAGTCTAATTTCTCCGGAGTCAAATTTAAACGTTGAGCGCAAGTAGGAGAAATAAAAGAAATGGGTAGAACCGGTATCAAATAAGGTAATGACTTCGCTAGAGTTTATGATAAGCTTACCCATGATGACCTCGTTCAGGTTCCTTGCTTTTTGGGAGGTCCCGACAAACGCTCTCCCTTGCACTACTAGCTTTGACTTTTCTGTGATACCTTTGGTGCCTCCTTCCCAGCTGCACTTATCTTCGGTGAACAACAAAATCGTGCTAGGTGACCTTCTCTTCCACAATTGTAACACGCTTTAGACGACATCGCGTAGTTTGGACTGATGTGTCCCTCCCCTCCGCATTTGAAGCATATAATAGGTGGTCGTTCTCCTTCCTTAACAACGGGTGATGGTGCTGACGTCTTTCCATCATTGTCGAATCTCCTCTTCTTGAAATGTCCATTCTTATTGTTTTGGCCATGATTACCATCGAAGTGGTTACCATTTCTGGCATGTTGATTCCCTCCACGCTTATTGTCACCACTTCGATGACTGCTATCACTGGTATTATCATTTTGCTGGATGCTCTCTTTTGGTTGGGTTGACTCATTATCGCGCTCCAATAACTGAGCCCTATTAACAACATCTGAATACAAACACAGTTTATGAGAGATAAGATATTGACGTATCTCAGGTTTCAAACCTCTTAGAAACATTCGCGTCATTCTCTCCTCATTATCAACCAAATGGGACACAAACAGAGACAACTCGGCAAACTTGGCTTCGTACTGTGACACGCTCATGTTGTTTTGCTCCATCTTGATGAACTCTACATCTTTCATGTGACGAATACTTTCGGGAAAGTACTTGTCATTGAACAATTCTTGGAACTTCTCCCAAGTTATCTTCAGTGCGGCAGGTTGAGTACGCTTTACAGATTCCCACCAGTAATCTGCTTCTACTCGTAACATGAAGGTGGAAAAGGGAACCTTTTACTCCTCGGAGCATCCCAAGACATCAAATATCTTGCAAATCTTCTTTATCCACGTCTCTGCCTTAAGTAGTTTTGGCTCTCCAAAAAACTCCGGTGGTCCCAGTTCCTTGAACTGCTTAGCAATGACCGTCCGAGAGTTGCCAGTGTTTCCACCTGCATTTTGGGCAGAAACCGCTCTCGCCTGATGTTGCATGAATTGCATAAAGCCTCTGAACATTCCATCGTTCATTATTTGGTCAGTGTTGTTGTTTGCATGAGGATTTTAGCCTTCCTGATGCACATTATCCTGGGTATTGATTGTTGGTGACTCAACGGTCTCATGTGCTTCATTGCTGATCTCAACATTTTCAGATGCCATTTTCAAACACTGTCACAAAACACGGGTTAATTAACATATCACATATTATCCATATACTCTGACCGACCAATTAAATACCAAATAAACTTAGGTAGGTTATACTAGCAAAAGAATTCCTCGTCTCTCCCCTCCTAGTTCTTGTCTCACATGTCAGCCAGGGATCATATCCCTAAGCTTTGATACCAACTGTGACGCCCCCAAAATAGGTATACATCACCCATCTTGAGTCGCCAAATACATGGTACAAAATACAATTAAAAACTTAATTATACAACTGTCGTGTAAAATACGACAAAACATAATATTATCATATAGACAATATCCACACTCAATGGAGTCCTCATTACATTTATTGTCACACTATTTAACAGAATAGTGAGGACTACTAATGCTTTCATCTGGACCATCACTCCGTTCCCTGACTAGTTCCGGCTACGTTCTCATTTCCTAAAGAGAACAATGAAAGCAAAAGGGTGAGTTCAACTAGCCCAGTAAGAAATATTATGACTAAGATAATGCAGAATAAATTATCATTAGCCTACAACAGTGTTAAACTGATATAATATAACAAACATCAAGTTTAATCTGCAATGAACAAGCAATCCATTTAAGAGTCAAGTAGAGAATAAAATCTACTATCTTCTATGATTTAAAAGGTTTTTCATCACTTTTATCGTTAAGACTCAGCTTAATAAATAATCCACATCATCGAATCACCCCTGCACTATGGCCAAGGATATTCTTTAGTATCATGACCACAATTTATCCATGCACTATGGGCCAAGGATATTTGTGTATTCATTAATGGTCATTATCATGCCAACAACTGTCCATCAATGCACTACGGGCCAATGAGAGCTTTTACCACATCATTTATAACATTATGGTCATGATTATACCGAGTAATCTCTAGTCATAATCATACGAAGTCCATCTATGCACTACAGGCCACAGATGACTTTCAACATAATATAAACATGAGGATGATGACAATGATATAGGAATTCAATAAAACAAGTTCAAGAATAAATTTTTAAAGATTTATAATCTAATTATCCAGAAATCAATAATGTCCAAATTGTCAACATGATACTTCTTTGTAGAGTAAAATTCAAGAATGCTCAGAAGAATATTTCCACGAAAAGATACTGGATGAAGAGCAAATATCAATGATATTCCACTAATTTCATGGAGTATAGAATCCAAAACTTTAACCGACTGAGTATAATAAAGAATGGAATAACAAAAGAATTCACCAGGCATGCGATAGACCGCACAGACAGGTTATTCCAATAGAATAATAAATAATAGAACCAGATCATGCGTAAACGCACAGACAGGATATTCCAACAAAATAATAAATAATGGAACCAGGTCATGCATAATCTTCACAGACAGGATATTCCAACAGAATAATAAAGAATGGAATAACGAAGAATTCACCATGCATGCGATAGAGCCGCATGCATGTGTTATTCCAACGGGATAAAGAAGAATGGAATCAGTCTCAGCGTAATCCGCATGCATGTGATATTCCAAATGAATAATAAAGAATGGAATAACAAAAGAATTCACCATGCATGCGATAGACGCATGCAGAAAAGTTATTCTAACGTAATATTAAAGAATGGAAACCAGTCTAGTGTAATCCGCATGCATGTGATATTCCAATGTAATAATAAAGAATGAAATAATGTAAGAATTCACCATGCATGCGATAGATCTTGATGATAAAGTTATTCCAACAGAATAATAAAGAATGGAATAACAGAAGCTCTCTTCATGAATATGAAAGAAATAATACCCCTTACCTTAGAAAGAAACTGGATACTAGAGTAGAGAGATAGCAGACTTCTCTTCTTCTTTCTCTCTATAATTTTTCTCTATAATAATTGCTCTATAGCTTGAGTGAATTGGTGAAGAATAATGAAGAAATGAGCTTCTATTTATAGGAAAATATAGTTTCGATAATTGCACATTTTGGGGCTCAGAATATTACAGTATAATACCTTCCTCTTTTTTCTTCATTTTTAATTTAGTCCTGTAAGTATTATCAAACTTGCACCACCTCCCGTAATAGTAAATAATGTGATTCAATAGTAAATCATGTGAATTAATAGTTCTAGACATGTGAAAATATAAATTACAGTATAGTACCTCCATCTATACCTCCATTTTTAACTTAGTCATGCAAGTATTATCAATCTTGCACCAACTCCCCTAATAGTAAATGAATGTGAATCAATAGTACACACATGTGAACAAATAGTTATAATCATGCGAATTAATAGCAATTAATTGCTCATTTATCCGCTTAATTGCCCGATTGGTCAATATAACCTCCAGACATCAATTATTATCGAAATAAATGTCGATTTTCACTAACACTAATAATTTCAACACAATGGAACTATCAATTTTATCTTTAATCAACACAAAATTATTCATCAATAATATTATAATTCACAATATTTAACAACCGTGTCGTCTCAGGAAGAGAGGGGCTTTTCGATAAGGATTTCTCCTTATTGGCGCACAATTAGATGACCAAACCTCTCTTTGACAGAACTTCTAGACATTGTAAATATTGCAATTTAATAATATGAATAACTTTATCGTCTCAATTATTGATTTAATAAATATATTATTTTATGTAGATGATACTGTGACAATAATTAGATGAATAATATGAGAGATATGATGCATTAATTACTGTAGCAATAATTGAGTATAACTGAGTGACTTCTTACGTAAGCATCAATAATCAATATTGTGTGCTACTATGCAATACAGCGTATTATTGTACTTTTACTAAGGCGATTCAACAGCTTTTAATTGAAGTAACACTTTCAAGTTATATTTTATAAAAACATAATTTTGTCATTTTCTAACTATGACAATACTTCCGTTGTGGGGTCCACCAATGAATATTTCCCGGACCAATCAAATATTATATAACCACTTGCTTACTTTGTAAAATTTGTAAATATTACCCACAACTATAACATTATATCAAATCCACACAATAATATTCAAAAATATATTTCGAAAAAAAAAATCTTTATTCATAAAAGTTGGGGTCTTACACTATCAGTCTACAATACACATAAGACTTAGTATCAGGTCAAACTATTTCAGTTTGACTTGAAACCGACACAATTCTATCATCCCGACGGTTTAGTCGGACAATTATCGAGTTTAAGTTCAATTAAACTCTGCCTAAACACTTAACAATATCTTAGATAATTTTCTTATCAGTCAAAACATTATTCATAGGCTTGTAATAATTTTCAGATAATTAATATCATTTATCATAATTTTTCAATCACTTATATCGTATTTATATAATATAAATACCACATTATACTATTATCATTAATATTTATTTAATATTAAATATTAATAAAAATCATAACATAATATTATAATATAATTATAATATCACAAAGTATTTTAATACTTTAAAATCATATTTATATGATTTTTAAATAATTTAATACATTATCCAATAATTGATATTAATATTAAAATATTAATATTTTCATGACAAAATATCAAAAGTTATATTTTATAACTTAAAATATTTTTATAACACTTAAATCATTTTTATATGATTTTTAAATCATTAATTATATTTTTCCATAATTTATTTATTTATTAAATAAATTAATTACCATTAATAAGAAATTATTAATGAAATTCATCACAAAATATTAAAATTCATCAAAAATAACTTAAAATATTTTTAATATCATAATATAATTTTTCATGATTTTTCATGAATTAAAATTATTTTTAAATAATTTATTTAATATTATAATTAAATAAATAAATATTTTTATATTCCAAAAATATTAAATATTTTTGAAATATACTCAAAATAATTAAAAACTATTTTTAGGATTTAAAATAATTTTCATAATTTATTATGTATTTTAATAATTAAAAATTAATTTTCTCATTTTTTTTAAATTAAATAATTAATTTCTAAATAAACTGTCGCTATAGGGACTTTAGGCGACAAATCCATCGCTAATGGTGTTCTTGGGATGTTCTTGAACCTTCATGTCAGTAACTAAAGTATGAGGTTTGACCAGCATTTGATCTAGGTTCTTGATGATTTCTGGGTTTGTAAAAGTTTTAATGTTGTTGTACTAATGTAGTACTACAACTCTACACCAATTCCATGGCCATTACACAACAATTCTGTGAAATCTAAGCTGCAGAAAACGTTGTCAGACCTGTTCTTCATTTCTGGGTTTTCCAGAAATGAAGAACAATTCGAGTTAGCTTCTTTAAATCCTTATATCTTGGGTTTTGGTAATCCGTTTGTTGTTCTCATGGTCCACTCAGATAGTACTCATGTCAAGGAACACTTACATGTCATGATCTCAGTTTAACAACAACACATTTAGTAAATCAAGGCCAGTCAAAGGTTGTCAGAAATGACATTCAACCGGTTTTTGCAAATTCCAGAAACTGCAAAAATGTGACCGAGTGGCTTGGTTTGGCCACTTACTGTGACGCCCCCAAAATAGGTATACATCACCCATTTTGAGTTGTCAATACATGGTACAGAAACAACTACAACTTTATTAATACAACATAAAAACTGTGAGTTTAAATACAAATATTATCATCTAGACAATATCCATACCCAACTAAGTCCTCATCACAATTATTAATACATTATTTTACAAAAATGGTGAGGACTACTAAACAACTCTCTCTAGAACCATCATTCCATACCCTAACTCGTACTCGCTACATTCTCGCCTCCTTAGAAGAAAAATGGAACAAAAGGAAAAGGGTGAGCTCAACTAGCCTAGTAAAGAATATTATGACTAAGGTAATATAGAACAAATTATTGTTAGTCTTCAATAGGGAAAAAATCTGATAAAATACAATAGACAACAAGTTTCAGATCAATATTCGCAGCAGAAATAATAATTCACAGAAGAGTTACGTAGAGAATGAAATCTACTATTATCTATGAATTTAACAGTCCATCAACAATATTTTTATCCCTATAATATCAATCAATGCACATCTTGAATCATATAATCATCTTTGCACTACAGGCCAAAGATATTCATCAGTTGGTCATGTTCATCTCAACACCTGTACATCTTTGCACTACGGGCCAAAGATATTCATAAGAAAATCAACCATCTTTGCACTACAGGCCAAAGATATTCAATTATATCATCATTTAGGACTGAGGATGATGAAAAATATTTTAAAGAAAACAAATCCAGTGAAACAAAAGAATAAATATTAAGGATTCGTATTTCAGCTATTTCATGTCCAAAAATACCTCATAAATAATCATAGTGGAGTAAAATTCAAGAATGATCAAAACATGGATACAATCAAAGCTAGTATCCATAATAGATATTTTGGATGAAAAACAAAATTTTGATTTTTCTGTGAATAGTGTCGTATTCGTGAATAGTATCGTACACATAAATAGTGCCGTATACGTGAATAGTAACCCCGACACAAAAAGTTCCCAATTTGATTAAAAGTTCAGATCAATACTTTGGCATATTGATATTGAAAGAAATAATATTATTTTTTTTAAAAATAATATCCCTTACCTCGAAAAGAATAGTACTTCTGGCTGGAATATCAGATATAACGCTGAAGGAACTTACACCGTATAGCAACACTCAAAGTCTTAAAATACTCACAAGAATACACTCGATAATATAGAGAGAGAAAACTTCAGTTTATGGTGTGATTTTTAATTCTAACCTAGCACCCTATTTATAGGAAAATGCTTAGAACACCAAAGTAAAAATTTTAATATAATATTAATATTTATAAAAATCTCATACGCAAACTTGGAAAATCTAATTTCAGCACATTTGCCACATAAATGAGGCCCACAAACTCACAAAAAAATGTTTTTCTCAATTAATTAATTTAAAACTCCAAAAAATAATAATTAATTAATCCGGAACTTCAATAATTCACAATAAATAGCCCTTTTGTCAGAAAAATTCGAACCTCATGTCTTTTTTATAGGAAATTTCATTCTCTACAACTTTGTAGAAGAAAAGTTTTCCAAATTCCAAATAGAAAATTGATCGAAATTCACAAACGGGCGATTTTACAGGCTATAATCAAATTTCGGTCAAGAATTGGGGTCCACAAACATGAAAAATATGTTATTAACATTTTTAGTAACAAAAATACTCCTCCACATATACTCATATATCCCACATTCGTTGTAAAAATATCACCATTATTATATTATTAAAATATAATAATATATTTAAATAAATTATTTTATCAGAAAAAGATAAAATATTAATTTTCAACAATTGTCACATTAAAAATTTTCTCCATCTATATCCACATAAAATCAATATTTTCCTCATCATATAAATCAATAATTAATTATTCACGAATAATATTACGAGAATCACAACAATCGATGTGACGAGGCGGTTCAGGGATAGAGGGCTTTCCAATAAGGATCTCTCCTTACTGGCGCGCAATTAGATGACCTAACCTCTCCTCAAACAGAACTTTCTAGACATTGCCAATAATGTTATCCAATAATATTATGCAAATAATATGAATTATTGCTCCGATAATAGAAAATACTGTGTAGTGACAATTATTGAAACAACAATAATATAAAATATCAACGCAACAATTATTGAATCAATAAAATAAAATACTGAACAATAACTACTGTAACAATTATTGAGTAATGCCTTTTTACATAAGAATCAATAATTGGTGCAATACCGTGTGCTACTGTGTTTTAACCACCTAGTATTTCAACAGTATTAACGGTAACAACTACGTCGTTATTTATAAACAACTTATATTTGTCGTTTTCTTCATCCAATCGCTTTTTTATTATATTGGGCGCACACAAGATCTGCGTCGTAAATGCGAATATTCTCCGACAGCAAGAATATTCCACGACAAAAAATAAATATTTTATAACCACTTGCATATTTAAAATATTTGCGCATTTTACCCATAACTAACCACATTAATCAAATCAACCCTTACTATTTCAAAATAATAAATAGAGGAAATTTAATTTTATTTATAATAAGTTGGGGTCTTACACTTACTACATTCAATCTTATGATGTTTTGAAAGGTCTAAAAACATGGATCTATAATCCATACAACACACTACAACTTGGTTACAACAATATCAACATATCACCTACAGTCTGACCGATAAAGGCCTTAGAAAATCTTGTCAGGTTCGGTTTTACACTTTCTGGGTTACCCATAAAGTTCATGGTCATGCTTGGTCAACCCTCTTTGACCATGAATATCTTGAAATCTGTAAATGGAATAGCTTTTATTCCACTTCCAGATCAAAGACCTCCTGCCAGACTACATGTCTAAAGCTTAAAAAAACTCAAAACATAAACACATAAAGATCTAAGGCCACTGACATATGGTTGTCAGGCCATTTCTTGAACTTTTTTCCAAATTTCAAAAATGCTAGATTCAAGCACTTTGATGTTATGGATCTGGGATTTAACAACCCAGATCACTAAATAACATCATAATACACAACATTAAACAATAAATAACAACATCTAACATCATATCATAGGATTTCTAAAATTTAGGGTTTATACCACTTTGATGCTTGAGCTTTGATTTTGATCATCATGATCTGATCTTGGCTTGCTAGAGATCATGTTAGAGACTGAATTTCCTACTAATTTCATGGGTCTAGAGAGAGAAAATGTTGGTTGAGTGTTTGGTGACCAAATAGCCAATTTTGTGAACTTCTATCTCTCTAATTCTATATGTATATATTGATACACTAATCGGCTGATATGGTGGCTGATTGCTGTGAATTTTGGTCACATAGGGTGGTTGGAGTTGGAACAACTCCCAATTTTCCAAGATTTGCAAGCTATCTCATAAATAGTGCAATAAGGGTATTTTGGTCATTGTACATGTAATTTTAATAGCAGTCTTGTCTTTTGCCCTAGCCCTTAGGGTTTAGGGTTTAACCCTAAAGATTTTGCAAACTAATTTTCTAAGATTTTCTAATTAGATTTTAAAATAGAAAATTATGATTTCTAAATTATAATTAGGGCTTCCTAATTATATTATAATTTCCTAATCACATTAGGACTTAAACAAACTATGATTAATATTTCCTAATTAAATATTAAAATTACCTAATTACCAATTAGGGTTTCAAATTTACAAATTAGGGTTCCTAATAATTAAGGTTTCTAATTATTAGAATTTCTAATTAATTAATTAGGGTTATCCCTAATTAGGTTTGTGATTAATACAAAAACCATATACGTTGTACTTAAATCCCCAATTTAGGGTTTTAAATTCTTATAACTGAACTTAGGGTTTCAAGAATAGGTTTTTAGGGTTTCTTATCCATTGCTAGGGTTTTCTAACTGAATGTCGATATTCGACAATAATATTAGGGTTTGACACTGATAAAATTTATCTGGTCAACCCTTGACCCTTAACCACATACTGTACACATATAATACTATATACACAGAATATATTCACATATACCCTTAATCCTAAATAATTCACCACAATCCATCACAGAATTTTGAAATCCTCAAAATTCCTTCCTAAAAATATCAAATGCATACACTTATTTTATGTCTAGGTCTATTATTTTACCTTAAATCCATCATTTATGATTTTAATAAATTATCTAATTTCTCGGGTTGTCACAATATTTCTGTTAAAATATACGCTTATTAGATCTTTCTTAAATTCTCTAAATAGTTAAGGTTTAACTCAACAATTTAACATAATCACTTAACACATTATCTCAACAACTTGATATATTTATTCAAATCGAAAGTTTTAACATCAAACGATAGCATCACTGTTATTTACATCAACTATCCCAAGATAAAAGAATCTACAAGATTTAAAACATTAAAATATTCCTTTGTTTATAAACACATCGGAATTTACATCTAAATACCAGATAAGTTTTCACATAATTAAACAAATCCTATCACTTCCTGTTAAAGCGTTGAATAGCCTTGCTACGTTCCTTTTCCATGGTGTGGGACATCGTCCTGCGATCTAGCATATATGATGGTAGTCCTTCAAACTGGATTGGGTATCTCATAACTCGATCATGGGCCTCATCCATTGCATTTTGAAGTGTAGTTTACGTCTCCCCAAGCTTAGCCTTCTTCGCACGACAATCCTCTTCTGCGAGGTCAGCACGACGTGATTACCTTACCCAAGCTTCCTCTGCTATGGTCAGCCTTGCTTAGCTTTCTTTTAGTTCATTCTTCAACATCTCTATTTCCTCGGACATCTCTTCAGTTTGACCCTTCTCGTGAACCAAATCCCACTCTACATTTCCCAGACGTGTGTGAAGAGTCACGATCTCCCTATCCCTCTTATCGATGGTAAGCTGCTGAATAATCGTCCGCTCCTTCAGCTCCTGAACAGTGTCTCGTAACTCTATGTTATGATCATAAAGCGCATCGTACATCTCAGCACTAATAGAGTTCGGTGGGAACTCATCTTCTTCCTCTTCTTCCTCAGGATCCTCTTTTGGATCAGACTCAGGCTCATGCTCCTGACCAACAACAGTAATCAACGGAGATGGCTCTCTCTGTAACAACTGCTCCCTGACGACATGAATGTCTCGGGGCTCCTCCTCCGAGGTACTCGGGGTTCTTCCTCCCCAGCTCGACTAGCTCCTCCAACATCCGACATCTTGACAACACAGTTTTAAATTTTAGTTACTAATCGGTACTCGCGAGCACATAAGTTTCTCACATAAGTACATAGTCTTTTATTATCTTCAATGAATTAAGGAATTTATTTCTTAGAACTTGATAAGAGTTTACTACCACTATGTTCTCGATCTCCTATAAGGATACTACCTAAGGTTGTTTCCCCACCTAAGGTTCATAACCTACAGCTTTGATACCAACCTGTCACACCCCCAAATCCGGGTACTTCCATTCCACAGGATTTGGTGTTCGCTGTACAAATATCATCTATCTATCTACCCATAATAAATGCAAACCATGCAATAGATATAAATAAATCCTCCCCTTATGGGGTTACAACATCTGAATAATAAATACAATCCCAGTTCAACTAACCTTAAACATCTGTGCGGAACATAAACAAATAATAAGTCTTAAACAACATCAAGTCTGAAACAAAATATATCAACTAAACAACAAATCCTCATTACTTGCTAACTTTGACCTTGCCTTTTCTAGTGGAAGGCTCGTCGGATCTTTCGTTCTTAACTGCAATGTTATTATTACACAAGAGTGAGCATGATTGCTCACAAGTATAACAATATAACAATAACATAATAACATTCGAATGAATCAAAGACTTTTGAAATAGGAAAACTCGACTTTTGAATCAAGAATGAATAACAAGAATCAAAAGAACTTCTGAGGGTCATAAGACCTTGAACTATGTCCTAGGCTGTCAAGTTTTTATACTTGAAACCTTTAAAAATCATAAGACTATTGACTCTTCTTCTCGTACTTAGGGGGGATCAGCCCTTAGTACCATACTGTGCACAATATCTTAACGCTAATGCATAAGTAATCCCCTATACAGGGTTGTTCATCTCAGTATGACATTAGAGTCCACACCAAAGGAAGTTTGGTCTAGATAATTCAACAAGGGTTCTAAAATTTAGAACGTTCATCAACTATGGACTAGTCGAATCAATAAGGGTTCGCTAGTCTAACAAGGTTCAACAGTAGCTAATATTTAAATCGAATAATAATCTCAAGAGGTATACAGTAGAATAAGTATTGTATAACAGAATCATACCTTGAAAAGATTAATAAACTTTAATATAACAAAATGGACTTGATCAATAATAACGAGAATTTCCTCGATTTAAAGAGGTAAATTTATAAACTTATATAATCATAACGAGTAGGGTTAGGAAACTTGCCTCGTGCGTAGATTACACATTAATTATACACGTTCCTCGATTTAATCCTACATACCATTTACATTCACAATACTAGTCAATTATAACGTGCCAAGTAATCACCAGTTCATTCTTTTTGTCTAAATTCTGGTTATGACTATACTTAGTCAAATTACCACACATGTTTTCACATGATATTACACTACACAAACAACATGCTAACTACGCGTTCAATAATTCAATCAACATGTAAATGCCTTATTGATATGTTAAGAACCTATTTTAACATCTCATTATATGTCTAACATATTTTTATGTTCAATAGATTAGGTTACTAATACTTTCAAGGACATGAATAATCAAAAATTTTCATTTCTAGGCAATCAGAGAGTGGTCTTTCTTGGTGAAACCGATAAGCTTGTTTTTTTTGGTATTTACTTGGTTACGGTGAAAGTCTTCTTGACTTGGGCTTTGTAATCGCTACAAGGACTTAAGGCATGGAGTCTCCAGTTTTTGAATTTCCAGTTCGCGAAGAACACAGAGTCAGGCAAAATTATCATTACATGGTCCTTAAATACATTAAATTAAATATACCCACATACTAGAATTTGCACATAATCATTACCCAACCTTTATAGAGTGATTTTAACAAGTTTAAACACATAATTACTTGAATCAAATTATATAATTTTACTGTTCTTGATGTTCTTGAAAGTTTTGAAAACAAAACATGGAGATTGGCACTACGGGTTCGTTATAACACTAAATCAGTCCATTCGAAGTTTGTTTTGTTTATTTTAACATGCATAATTATATACAAGTGTAAAATTTATGAGACAATATATATTTGACGTATTAAATTTGTGAGTAAGGACCATATGGACATATTTTCTATACTCTGTATGTAAGACCCCAACTTATTATAAATAAAATTTAATTTCCTCGCGACAACTTAAAGAATATGAGATGAATTATCCTACTCATGATCTAGAGTTGGCAACAGTCGTTTTCACGCTAAAAATCTGGAGGCACTATCTATATGGGGAGAAAGTGGAGATATATTCAGATCATAAAAGCCGCAAATATTTCTTCACCCAAAATGAACTCAACATACGGCAAAGACGTTGGCTCGAGCTGTTGAAAGATTACGACCACACCATTCAATACCATCTTGGAAAAGCGAACGTGGTAGCTGACACGTTGAGTAGAAGATCATATGCGGGAACGAGTGCAATGTTGTCAACACAAAGGCCCATTTTGTGTGATTTACAAAAGATGAAGATAGAATTCAAGACTTCGGGGACCCATGCGATGATGTCAAGTATACACATAGAACCTACTTTAATCGATAAAGTTAAAGTTGCTCAAGCCACAGACCCGGAACTGATGCGTATGAAGAAGAAAGTACAAGAAGGTGTTATCCTAGAAGCAAGAATCGATGAAGAAGGAATACTTCGAGTCAACTCCAGACTTTTTGTTCCTAACAAATCTGATTTGAAGTACAAGATCATGATGGAGGCACACAATACACCATCTACAATCCACCCTGGAAGTACTAAAATGTATCGTGATCTTTGACATACATTTTGGTGGAACAATATGAAAAGAGAGATCGCGAAGTTTATCTCGAGGTGTTTAACTTGTAAACGTGTAAAGGCGGAGCATCAAGTGCAAAAGAGTCCATTGCAACCACTTAAGATTCTAAAATGGAAGTGGGATCATATTACCATGAATTTCGTTATAGGTCTCCCCACGGTTTCTTAAGGCATATATGTTATTTGGGTTATTGTTGATAGATTAACTAAGTCTGCTCATTTCTTGCCGATACGGAAGACTTATTCCCTTGAACGTCTTGCTCGTATGTACATAAATGAGATTGTGAGATTGCATGCCAGTATCCATAGTTTCGGATCGTGACCCAAGATTAACTTCATAATTTTGGGTTAGCTTGCAGAAAGCTATGGGCACGAATTTATGATTCAGTTCGGCATATCGTCTTCAAATGGACGGACAATCAGAGAGGACTATTCAAACTCTTGAAGATGTATTAAGACTGTATCCTAGACTTCAAAGGGAGTTGGGATAAGTATTTACCATTGGTGGAATTCTCCTACAACAACAGTTACCAGGCAAGTATAATTGTGGCTCCATTCGAAGCATTGTATAGACAAAAGTGTCGCTCTCCAGTATATTGGGATGAGGTGGGTGAAGCAACATTGTTGGGACCAGAGTTGGTACGTATTACTACAGAAAAGATCCAAATGATTCGGCAATGTATACAAACGCCATAAGATCGACAAAAGAGTTATGTGGATCTTCATCGAAAGGACGTGGAATTTAGTATTGAGGATCATGTATTGTTGCGTGTTGCTCCATGGAAGGGAGTTACAAGATTCAGGAAAAGAGGAAAGCTCAATCCACGATTTATTGGTCCATTTCAGATTCTTGACCGAGTAGGAAATCTGGCCTATAGACTCGCGTTACCTCCAAGTATGTCTCGTGTTCATAATGTTTTTCACATATCTGTGCTTCGTAAATATGTGAAAGACCCGAACCACGTTATTGAGTTAGAACCAGACGAAATAGCCGAATATTTAACGTATGAAGAGGTACCTGTCAATATCTTGGATAGGAAGGAGCATGTCCTACGCACAAAGGTCATATCACATGTCAAAGTTTTGTGGAGGAACCATGCTATTGAGGAAATGACCTGGGAGTTGGAAACAGAAATGAAAGTGAGGTATCCTCACCTTTTCGAAATACTAGGTACGTACGTCAATTTCGAGGATGAAATTTTATGAGGGGAGGTTGTAAGACCTCAACTTATTATAAATAAAATTTAATTTCCTCTATTTATTATTTTGAAATAGTAAGGGTTGATTTGATTAATGTGGTTAGTTATGGGTAAAATGCGCAAATATCTTAAATAAGAAAGAGGTTATAAAATATTCATTGTTGTCGGGGAATATTCGTTTGGTGGTGGTGGAATATTCTTATCGTTTGGGAATATTAAATGCAACTGACATTGCGATGCTCAATAATTGTTACAGTAATTACTGTTCAATATTTTATTGATTCAATAATTGCTATATTGATATTTTATATTATTGTTGTTTCAATAATTATCACTGCACAGTATTTCCCATTATCAGATCAATAATTCATATTATTTGAATAATATTATTAGATAGCAATATTGGCAATGTCTAAGGAAGTTTTGTCTAAGGAGAGGTTTAGTCACCTAATTGCGCGCCAGTAAGGAGAAATCCTTATTGGAAAGCCCCCTCTTTCCTGGGAACAACCTGGTTGATATTATTGTGATTTTGTAATATTATTTGTGAATAATTAATTATTGATTTATATGATAAGAAAAATATTTATTTATGTGGATAGAAATGGAGGAATTTTTAGAAAAATGACAATTGTTGAAAATTGATATTTTATCTTTTCTGAAAAAATAATTTATTTTAATATATTATTATATTATAATAATACAATAATGGTGATATTTTTACAATGAATGTGGGATATATGAATAAATTAGGAGGAAGAATATTTTTGTTACAATAAATGCTAAAAACATGTTAAACATGTTGGTGGGCCCCATTTCTTGACTGAAATTTGATTGTAGCTTGTAAAATCGTCCGTATGTGGATTTCGGTCAATTTCTGTTTGGAATTTGGAAAAACTTCAACTTACAAAGTTATAGAGAATTGAATTTCCTATGGAATGGACATAAGATTCAAATTTTTTTAATAAAAGGGCTATTTATTATGAATTATTGAAGTTCTAGAATAATTAATTTTTGAAGTTTTAAATATTTTTTTTTAATAAAAACATTTTTTTCATTTGGTGGGCCCCACATGTGTTGTAAACATGCTGAAATCAGTTTGTCTAAGGTGGGCGTGAAATATTTTTAATTATATTAATATTTTATTAAATTTTTGCTTTGGTGTTCTAAGAATTTTCCTATAAATAGGGTGCTTAGGTTAGAATTGAAAATCACACCAGAAACTGAAGTTTTCTCTCTATATTATCGAGCGTATTCTTGTGAGTATTTTGATACTTTGAGTGTTGTTATACGATGCAAGTTCCTTCATCACTATATCCAGTATTCCAGTCAGAAATACTGTCTTTTTGAGGTAAGAGATGTTATTTTTTTTAAAGTGATATTTTTTCTTTCAATATCATTATGCCAGAATATTGGTAAGATTTTTCTTGTGAAATTCTTGTCTTTTTGTGTCGGGGTTACTATTCACGTATATGGTACTATTCACGTATACGACACTATTCACAGAAAAATTAAATTTTCGTTCTTTATCCCAAATGTCTATTTTTGTTATTATCTTTTGATTGTATCCATATTTTGATTATTATTCTTGAATTTTACTCCAGCATAGTATATTATGGAGTGTTTTTGAACATGGATAAACCGAAGTATGAATCCCTAATATTTGTTCTTTTGTCTCACTGGATTCGTTGTCTTTAAAATATTTTCATCATCCTCGGTCTAAATGATGATATAATGAATATCTTTGGCTTTTGTAGTGCAAAGATAAATGATTTTTCGATGAATATCTTTGGCCCGTAGTGCAAAGATGAACAGGTGTTGAGATGAACATGACCAACTGATGAATATCTTTGGCCTGTAGTGCAAATATGAATATTTGATTCAAAATGAATATTGATTTGTTACAGGGATAAAATATTGATGATGAACTTTTAAATTCATAGATGATAGTAGATTTCATTCTCTACTTAACTCTTCTAATGAATTATTATTTCCGCTGCGAATATGGATCTGAAACTTTTTGTCTATTATATTCCATCAGATTTTTCCCTGTTGAGGACTAACGATAATTTGTTCTATATTATCTTAGTCATAATGTTCTTTAATGGGCTAGTTGAGCTCACTCTTTTTCTTTTTATTCCATTTTTCTTCTCAGGAGGCAAGAATGTAGCGAGTACTAGTCGGGATATGGAATGATGGTTCTAGAAAGTTGTTTTAGTAGTCCTCACTAATTTTGTAAAATAATGTATCAATAATTGTAATGAGGACTTATTTGAGTGTGGATATTGTCTAGAAGACAATATTTGTATTTAAACTCATAGTTTATGTGTTGTCATATTTTGCACGACAATTGTATTAATAAAGTTGTAGTTGTTTCTGTACCATGTATTTGGCGACTCAGAATGGGTGATGTATACTTATTTTGGGGGTGTCACAGTTGGTATCAGAGCTTAGGGATATGGTCTCTGGCGGAGATCGGGGAATAGAACTAGGAGGGGAGAGACGAGTAAATCCTTCGGTAGTATGTCCTACCTAAACTTATTTTTTGGTTGGTCAGAGTATAGGGTTATTATGTTGCATGTCAATTTCTTTAATTAACTCTTGTTTTGTGGCAGTATTTAAGAATGGCAACTAAAAATATTAACGATGGAGTAAATGAGACTGTGGAGACACCATTAATCACCAACGAGGAGAATGTGCAATAGGCCGACAATGTTCCTCCTGTAAACAACACCACTGAGCAGACGATGAACGATGAGATGTTTAGAAGCTTTTTGTGGTTCATGCAAAACCAGACGAGGGAGACTCCTATTCAAAATACAGGTAGAAACAATGGCAACGCACAGCTGGTCACAGCCAAGCAGTTCAAAGAGTTGGGACCACCAGAATTCTAGGCAAAGCCAAATCCGATTAAGGCAGAAACGTGGGTCAAGCAAATTACTAAGATATTCGATGTCTTGGGATGCACGGAGGAATAGAAGGTTCCATTCCCCACTTTTATGTTCCGTAGTGAGGCAGATTACTAATGGGAATCTGTGAAGCGTACCCATCCAGCCGCACTCAGCATGTCTTGGGAGACATTTCAGAAACTGTTCAATGACAAGTATTTTCCTGAAAGTATTCATCATATGAAGGTGGTGGAGTTTATTAGACTGGAACAGAACAACATGACTGTGTCCCAGTACGAGGCAAAGTTCGCGGAGTTATCCAGGTTTGCACCTCATTTGGTGGAGAATGAGGAACGTATGACGCGGATGTTTCTGAGAGGTTTGAAACCCGATATACGTCAATATCTCATTTCCGAAAAATTTTCTCTATATCCAGATGTTGTCAACATGGCTCAATTATTAGAGAGAGATAATGAGTACGTTCAACCGAGGAACCACAACCAGGGTCATACCGGTGACAACAGTCATCAGAGTAATGATAACCATCAGGGAGGGAAAAATTCAGACAAAAGTGGTAACCACTTTGGTGGTAATCGTGGTCATGATAATAGGAGAGGCAAGTCAAGTGGAAGTTTCAAAAAGAGGAGATTCAAAGGAAACTCAACATGCGGCAACGACGTTGGCTCGAACTGTTGAAAGATTACGACCACACCATGCAATACCATCCTGGAAAACTGAACGTGGTAGCTGACGCGTTGAGTAGAAGATCATATGCGGGAACGAGTGCAATGTTGTCAACACAAAGGCCCATTTTGTGTGATTTACAAAAGATGAAGATAGAATTCAAGACTTCAGGGACCCATGCGATGATGTCAAGTATACGCATAGAACCAACTTTAATCGATAAAGTTAAAGTTGCTCAAGCCACAGACCCGAAGATGATGCGTATGAAGAAAAAAGTACAAGAAGGTGTTATCCCAGAAGCAAGAATCGATGAAGAAGGAATACTTCGAGTTAACTCGGACTTTTTTGTTCCTAACGACTCTGATTTGAAGTACAAGATCATGATGGAGGCACACAATACACCGTTTACAATCCACCCTGGAAGTACTAAAATGTATCGTGATCTTCGACATACATTTTGGTGGAACAATATGAAAAGAGAGATCGCAAAGTTTATTTCGAGGTGTTTAACTTGTCAACGTGTAAAGGCGGAGCATCAAGTGCAAAAGGGTCCATTGCAACCACTTAAAATTCTAAAATGGAAGTGGGATCATATTACCATGGATTTCGTTATGGGTCTTCCCACGGTTTCTTAAGGCATATATGTTATTTGGGTTATTGTTGATAGATTAACTAAGTCTGCTCATTTCTTGCCGATACGGGAGACTTATTCCCTTGAACGACTTGCTCCTATGTACATAAATGAGATTGTGAGATTGCATGGCATGTTAGTATCCATAGTTTTGGATTGTGACCCAAAGTTCACTTCATGATTTTGGGTTAGCTTGCAGAAAGCTATGGAGCGCAATTCTGATTGATTCGGCATACAAGTCTTCAAATGGACGGACAATCAGAGAGGACTATTCAAAATCTTGAAGATCTATTAAGACTGTATCCTAGACTTCAAAGGGAGTTGGGATAAGTATTTACCATTGGTGGAATTCTCCTACAACAACAGTTACCAGGCAAGTATAGTTGTGGATCCATTCGAAGCATTGTATAGACGAAAGTGTCGCTCTCTAGTATGTTGGGTTGAGGTGGGTGAAGCAACATTGTTGGGACCAGAGTTGGTACGTATTACTACAGAAAAGATCCAAATGATTCGACAACGTATACAAACAGCACAAGATCAACAAAAGAGTTATGTGGATCTTCATCGAAAGGACGTGGAATTTAGTATTGGGGATCATGTATTATTGCGTGTTGCTCCATGGAAGGGAGTTACAAGATTCAGGAAAAGAGGAAAGCTCAATCCACGATTTATTAGTCCATTTCAGATTCTTAACCGAGTAGGAAATGTGGCCTATAGACTCGCATTACCTCCAAGTATGTCTCGTGTTCATAATGTTTTTCACATATCTGTGCTTCGTAAATATGTGAAAGACCTGAACCATGTTATTGAGTTAGAACAAGATGAAATAGCCGAAGATTTAACGTACGAAGATGTACCTGTCAAAATCTTGTATAGGAAGGAGCATGTCCTACGCACAAAGGTCATACCACAAATCAAAGTTTTGTGGAGGAACCATGCTATTGAGGAAATGCCCTAGGAGTTGGAAACAAAAATGAAAGCGAGGAATCCTCACCTTTTCGAAACACCAGGTACGTACGTCAATTTCGAGGACAAAATTTCATAAGGAGGGGAGGTTGTAAGACCTCAACTTATTATAAATAAAATTTAATTTCCTCTATTTATTATTTTGAAATAGTAAGGGTTGATTTGATTAATGTGGTTAGTTATGGGTAAAATGTGTAAATATCTTAAATAAGAAAGAGGTTATAAAATATTCATTGTTGTCGGGGAATATTCGTTTGGTTGTGGAATATTCTTACTGTCGGGGAATATTCGTACGACAGCGCATCCTTGTGTGGGCCCCATAACGGAAAACAATTGGATGAAGAAAACGACAAGTATAAGTTTGTCTTATAAATAACGGCGTAGTTGTTACCGTTAACACTGTTGGAATACACGGTGGTTAAAACACAGTAATAAACATTTTTGCACAATAACATACGGTATTGCACCAATTATTGATTCTTACGTAAGAAGACACTACTCAATAATTGTTACAGTAATTACTGTTCAATATTTTATTGATTCAATAATTGCTACGTTGCTATTTTATATTATTATTGTTTCAATAATTGTCACTGCACAGTATTTCCCATTATCAGATCAATAATTCATATTATTTGAATAATATTATTTGTGACGCCCCCAAAACAGGTATACATCACCCATCTTGAGTCGCCAAATACATCGTACATAAATCAAATACAAACTTAATTATACAACAGTCGTGTACAGTACGGCAAAACATAGCTGAGAGTTTAAACAAGAATATTTTCTTCTAGACAATATCAACTCTCAATGGAGTCCTCATTAAAATTATTATCACACTATTCCACAGAATAGTGAGGACTACTAAAGCCACTAATCCTGGACCATCACTCCATTTCCCGACTCGTCCCAGCTATATTCTGATTTCCTGAAGAGAAAAATGAAAGAACAGGGTGAGCTCAACTAGCCCAGTAAGAAATATTATGACTAAGATAATGCGAAATAAATTATCCTTAACCTTCAACAGTATAACAACTGATAGAATACAATAGACAACAAGTTTTAGATCAACAACTGCGGTGGAATAAGCAATCCATTAGAAGAGTCAAGTAGAGCATAAAATCTACTATCTTCTATGATTTAAAAAGTTTTTCATCAACTTTATCATTTGAGACTCGACTTTTAATAAATAAACCACATCATCGAATCATCCCTGCACTATGGGCCAAGGATATTCATGTAATCATCAATGGTCATGACTATACCGAATAATCCCTGGTCATAATCATACCCATAACTGTCCATCAATGCACTACGGGCCAATGAGGACTTTTACCACATCATTCGTCACATTACGGTAATGATTATACAGAATAATCCCTGGTCATAATCATACCAAGTCCATCTATGCACGTAAGCCAAAGATGACTTTAATCACAATATAAGCATGAGGATGATGACAACGACATAATAATTCAATAAAACAAGTTCAAGGATAAATTTTAAAGATTTATAATTTAATTTATCTAGAAATCAATAACATCCAAACTGTCAACATGATACTGCTTTGTGGAGTAAAATTCAAGAATGCTCAGAAGAATATTTCCATGAAAAGATACTGGATGAAGCGCAAATATCCAGGATATTGTCTAATTTCATGGAGTATAGAAGCCAAAACTTTAACTAGCTGAGTATAATATAATATATAAAACTGCAAATGGATTTTTGCCCGCCATGCGGTAATCCACATAGACAGATCATTTCCATAATTTAATAAGGAATGAATACGTAGGATCATTCACCATGCATGCGGTAATCCACATAGACAGGTTATTCCAACAGAATAATAAAGAATGGAATAATAGAAGAATTCACCATGCATGCGGTAGTCTGCATAGACAGGTTATTCCAATAGAATAATAAGGAATTGAATAACAACAGAATTCACGGGCATGCGGAGACCCTTGCAGAATGAGTTATTCCAATGAATAATTAAGAATGGAACCGTGTCATGCGTAATCCTTGCAGCATGAGGATATTCCAACATAATAATAAAGAAGCGGAACCAAGTCATGCGTAATTCGCACAGACATGATATTCCAACAGAATAATAAAGAATGGAATAACAATGTAATTAACGAGGCATGTGAAGGCCTTACAGACGAAGTTATTCCAATGAGAATAATAAAGAATGGAATAATAGAAGAATTTCACCATGTATGCGGTACTTCGTATAAACAGATTATTCCAACATAATAATAAAGAATGGAATAACAACCCTTACGAGTATTGAAAGAAAATAACTCTCTTCATGAATATGAAAGAATAATACTCCTTACCTTAGAAGAAAACTGGATACTAGAATAGTGAGGTAGCAGACTTCTCTTCTTCTTTATCTCTATAATTTTTCTATATAATAATTGCTCTATAGCTTTAGTGAGTTGGTGAGAAATGAAGGAAGAATGAGCTTCTATTTATAGAAAAATATAGTTTCGATAATTACATGTTTTGGGGCTCGAAATATTACAGTATAATACCTCACTCTTTTTTTTCATTTTTAATTTAGTCCTGCAAGTTTATCAAACTTGTACCACCTCCCCTAATAGTAAATCATGTGAATCAATAGTAAATCATGTGACTCAATAGTTCTAAACATGTGAAAAAATTAATTATAGTATAGTACCTTCAACTATACCTCCATTTTTAATTTAGTCATGCAAGTATTATCAATCTTGCACCAACTCTCCTAATAGTAAATTATGTGAATCAATAGTACACACATGTGAACACATAGTTATAAGCATACGAATTAATAGCAATTAATTGCTCATTTATCCGGTGAATTACCTGATTGGTCAATATAACCTCCAGACATCAATTATTATCGAAATAAATGTCTATTTCCACTAACACTAATAATTCCCACACAATGGAATTTTCAATTTCATCCTTAATCAAAACGAACTTATTCATCATTAATATTATAACGCACAATATTTAACAAACAGGTCGTTCCCAGGAAAGAGGGGGCTTTCCGATATGGATTTCTCCTTATTGGCGCGCAATTAGGTGACCAAACCTCTCCTTGATAGAACTTCCAGACATTGTCAATATTGCAAATATTAATATGAATAACATTGTCGTCTCAATTATTGATTTAATAATATAACATATTATATAGATGATCTAGTGACAATAATTGAATCAATAATATGAGAGATATGATGCGCAATTCATCGTAGCAATAATTTAGTGTAAGCGGGTGACTTCTTACGTAAGCATCAATAATCAATACAGTGTGCTACTATGCAACCATTTGTATTATTGTACTTTTACTCTAGGGTAGTTCAAGCAGTTTTAACGGTAACACTTTTGTAGATTATTTTTATAAAAGATAATTACGTCATTTTCTAACTACGACAATACTTACATTGTTGTGGGGTCCAACAATGATTGTGCCGTCGCATTTAATATTCCCTAAAAAAAGAATATTCCCCGACCAATCGAATATTATATAACAACTTGCATACTTTGCAAAATTTATAAATATTACCCACAACTATAACATTATATCAAATCCACACCATAATATTGAAAAAAATATTTCGAGAAATTTAAATCTTTATTCATAAAATTTGGGGTCTCACAATCTCTCCTCCTTATGAAATTTCGCCCTTGAAATTTACGTACACACCTGGTATGCCGAAGAGATGAGGATACCTTCACTTCATTTCAGATTCTAACTCTTGAGGTATAACCTTTGAGTGTTGAATACGATCTTTCTTATCCAAGATTTTAACATGTATTTCCTCATACATTAAATCTTCTGCTATCTCATCTAGTTCTAATTTAATAATGTGGTTTGGGTCATCCACATATTTACGTAACTTCGATACGTGAAAAACGTTATGAACATGCAACATAATTGGCGGTAAAACGAGTCTATAGGCCACAGTTCCTACTCGATCAAGGATTTCAAATGGGCCAATAAAATCGAGGGTTGAGATTTTCTCTCTTCATCGATTATTGCTTCTAGAATAACTCCCTCTTGATCCTTCTTCTTCACATTCCTCAGCTCTGAGTATGTAGCTTACACGACTTTAACTTTATCGATTAAAGTCGATTCTACTCGTATATTTGTTATCTTCACGTGGGTCCCTAGAGTCGTTAACTCTATCTTCATCATTTGTAAGTTATACGAAATGAGTTTTTGTGTTAACAACATCGTACTCATAAACGCATACGATCTTCTACTCAACGCGTCAGCTACCACGTTCGCTCTTCCACGATGATATTGAATGGTATAGTCGTAATCTTCAAAAGCACGAGCCAACGTCCTTGCCTCATGATACGTTCGTTTTAGTTGAAGAAATATTTGAGGGTTTTAGAAATGGGTTTTGTATTAGGGTAAATACAAAATTCAATTTCACGATCTGGGGGTAGGCCAATAAGTCTTCAAGAATACGTCAGGAAATTTATTAACGATAGAAATATAATTTAAAAACTGTGACTCTCATCCAAGACTTGGATAGCACATGAAATGAAGGTTTCTACTAACGAAGTTTCAACCGATAAGTCAAAGTCTAATTTCTCCGAAGTTAAATTTAAACATTGAGCGCAAGCAAGAGAGATAAAAGAAGGGGTAGAACCGGTATCTAATAAGGTATAGACTTCGCAAGAATTTATAATTAACTAACCCGTGCTAACTTCATTCGGGTTACTCACTTTTTGAGAAGTCATAAATAACGCTCTTCCTGAAACCACCAACTTTGTTTTGTCCGTATCCGCCTTTGGTGCCACTGTTCTAGCTAGACTTGACTTTGGTGCATGACAAAATTGGGCTAGGTGACCCTCTTTTCCATAATTGTAACATGCTTTGGATTGCATCACGCAGTTTGGACTGATATGTCCCTCCCCTCCGCACTTGAAGCCTACAATTGGTGGTCGTTCTCCTTCCTTGAAAACAGGTGTTGGTGCTGCTATCTTTCCATCGTTGTTGAACTTTCTCTTCTTGAAATTCCCACTCCTATTATCTTGGTCATGATTACCACCGAAGTGGTTACCATTCTTGGCATGATAATTTCCCCCTGAAGGTTATCATTGTTCTGATGGTCGTTGCCACCGGTATGATTATTACCGTGTTGTTGGTCGTTGCCTTTTGGTTGTGTTGACTCATTATCGCGCTCCAATAACTGAGTCCTTTTCACAACATCTGAATATAAACAAAGTTTGTGAGAAATGAGGTGTTGACGTATATCAAGTTTCAAACCTCTTAGAAATATTCGCGTCATTCGCTCCTCATTATCGACCAAATGGGATGCAAACTGGGATAACTTCGCAAATTTAGCCTTATATTGCGACACGGTCATATTGTTTTGCTCCAACTTGATGAATTCCACCTCCTTCATGTGACGAATACTTTTGAGAAAGTACTTGTCATTGAACAATTCTTGGAACTTCTCCCAAGACATCTTCAGTACGTCAGGCTGGGTACATTTTACAGATTCCCACCAGTAATCTGCCTCTTCACGCAACATAAAGGTGGAAAAGGGAACCTTTTGCTCCTCGGAGCATCCCAAGACATCAAATATCTTGGTGATCTTCTTTAACCACGCTCTCGCCTTAAGTGGTTACCGCTTTCCTAAAAACTTTCGACCACGGCTCCTTGAATCGCTTAGCGATGACGGTACCGTGGGTTGCCATTGACTCCACCTGCATTATGAACAGGAGTCTCTCTCCTTTGGTGTTGCATGAATTCTAAAAAGTTCCTAAACATACTATCGTTCGTCATTTGGTCGGCGTTGTTGTTGTTTACACCAGGATTATTTTCTTCTTGTTGTACATTATCCTGGGTATTCATCATTGGTGACTCAACGGTCTCATGTGCTTCATTGCTGATCTCAACATTTTTAGAAGTCATTTTCAAACATTGTCACAAAACAAGGGTTAATTGACATATCAAATATTATCCCTATACTCTGACCGACCAATTAAATACCAAATAAACTTAGGTAGGTCATACTAGCGAAGGAATTCCCTGTCTCTCCCCTCCTAGTTCTTATCTCACATCTCAGCCAGAGATCATATTCCTAAGCTTTGATACCAACTATGACTCCCCCAAAACAGGTATACATCACCCATCTTGAGTCGCCAAATACATGGTACATAAATCAAATACACACTTAATTATACAACAGTCGTGTACAATACGACAAAACATATCTAAGAGTTTAAACAAGAATATTGCCTTCTAGACAATATCCACTCTCAATGGAGTCCTTATTAAAATTATTATCACACTATTTCATAGAATAGTGAGGACTACTAAAGCCACTTATCCTGGACCATCACTCCATTTCCTAACTCATCCCAACTATATTCTCATTTTCTGAAGAGAACAATAAAAGAAAAGGGTGAGCTCAACTAGCCCAGTAAGAAATATTATGACTAAGATAATGCAGAATAAATTATCCTTAGCCTTCAACAGTATAGCAACTGATAGAAAAAAATAGAAAACAAATTTTAGATCAACAACTGCAGCGGAATAAGCAATCCATTAGAAGAGTCAAGTAGAGCATAAAATCTACTATCTTCTATGATTTAAAAAGTTTTTCATCAACTTTATCGCTGAGACTCTGCTTAATAAATAAACCACATCATTGAATCATCCCTGCACTACGGGCCAAGGATATTCATGTAATCATCAATGGTCATGACTATACCGAATTATCCCTGGCCATAATCAGACCCATAACTGTCTATCAATGCATTACGGGCCAGTGAGGACTTTTACCACATCATTCTTCACATTATAGTCATGATTATACCGAATAATCCCTGGTCATAATCATACCAAGTCCATCTATGCACGTAAGCCAAAGATGACTTTAATCACAATATAAGCATGAGGATGATGACAATGACATAATAATTCAATAAAACAAGTTCAAGGATAAATTTTAAGGATTTATAATTTAATTTATCCAGAAATCAATAACGTCCAAATTGTCAACATGATACTGCTTTGTGGAGTAAAATTCAAGAATGCTCAGAAGAATATTTTCATGAAAAGATCCTGGATGAAGCGCAAATATCCATGATATTCTACTAATTTCATGGAGTATAGAAGCCAAAACTTTAACCAACTAAGTATAATAGAATATATAAAACTGCAAATGGATTTTTGCCCGCCATGCGGTAATCCATATAGACAATTCATTTCCACAATTTAATAAGGAATGAATACGAAGGATCATTCACCATGCATGCGGTAATCCAAATAGACAGGTTATTCCAACAGAATAATAAAGAATGGAATAACAGAAGAATTCACCATGCATGCGGTAGTCCACGTAGACAGGTTATTCCAACAGAATAATAAGGAATGGAATAACAGCATAATTCACCAGGCATGCGATAGACCGCATAGACAGGTTATTCCAACAGAATAATAAAGAATTGAACCAGGTCATGCGTAATCCGCACAAATAGGATATTCCAACAGAATAATAAAGAACGGAACCAGGTCGTGCGTAATCTGCATAGACATGATATTCCAACAGAATAATAAAGAATGGAATAACAACATAATTCACCAGGCATGCGATAGACCACACAGACAAGTTATTCCAATAGAATAATAAAGAATGGAATAACAGAAGAATTTCACCATGTATTTGGTACTTCGCATAGACAGATTATTCCAATATAATAATAAAGAATGGAATAACAACCCTTACGAGTATTGAAAGAAAATAACTCTCTTCATGAATACGAAAGAATAATACCCCTTACCTTAGAAGAAATCTGGATACTAGAATAATGAGGTAGAAGACTTCTCTTCTTCTTTCTCTCTATAATTTCTCTATATAATAATTGCTCTATAGCTTTAGTGAGTTGGTGAGAAATGAAGGAAGAATGACCTTCTATTTATAGGAAAATATAGTTTCGATAATTACATATTTTGGGGTTCGAAATATTACAGTATAATACCTCACTCTTTTTCTTCATTTTTAATTTAGTCCTGCAAGTTTTATCAAACTTGAACCACATCCCCTAATAGTAAATCATGTGAATCAATAGTAAATCATGTGACTCAATAGTTCTAAACATGTGAAAAAATTAATTATAGTATATAGTACCTTCAACTATACCTCTATTTTTAATTTAGTCATGTAAGTATTATCAATCTTGCACCAACTCTCCTAATAGTAAATCATGTGAATCAATAGTACACACATGTGAACACATAGTTATAAGCATGTGAATTAATAGCAATTAATTGCTCATTTATCTGGTTAATTACCCGATTGGTCAATATAACCTCCAGACATCAATTATTATCGAAATAAATGTCTATTTCCACTAACACTAATAATTCCCACACAATGGAATTATCAATTTCATCCTTAATCAAAACGAACTTATTCATCATTAATATTATAACACACAATATTTAACAAACAGGTCATTCCCAAGAAAGAGGGGGCTTTCCGATATGGATTTCTCCTTATTGGCGCGCAATTAGGTGACCAAACCTCTCCTTGACAGAACTTCTAGACATTGTCAATATTGCAAATAATAATATGAATAACATTGTCGTCTCAATTATTGATTTAATAATATAACATATTATACATGATAATCTTTGTGACAATAATTGAATCAATAATATGAGAGATAGGATGCAAAGCAATTATCGTAGCAATAATTGAGTATAACCGAGTGGCTTTTACGTAAGCATCAATAATCAATACGTGTGCTACTCTTATGCAACCACGCCGTATTGTTGTATTTTTTACTACCGGGTAGTTCAGCATGTTTTAACGGTAACACTTTCGCAGATTATTTTTATAAAAAGATAATTATGTGCTTTCTAACTACGACAATACTTCATTGTGGGGTCCACTAATGATTGTCATTGCATTCACGGATATTCCCCGACCAATCGAATATTATATAACAACTTGCATACTTTGCAAAATTTATAAATATTACCCACAATTATAACATTATATCAAATCCACACCATAATATTCAAAAAAATATTTCGAGAAATTTAAATTTTTATTCATAAAATTTGGGGTCTCACATTATTAGATAGCATTATTGTCTTTGTCTAAGGAGAGGTTTGGTCACCTAATTGTGCGCCAGTAAGGAGAAATCCTTATTGGAAAGCCCCCTCTTTCCTAGGAATGACCTGATTGTCATTATTGTGATTCTGTAATATTATTTGTGAATAATTAATTATTGATTTATATGATAAAAAAAATATTTATTTATGTGGATACAAATGGAGGAATTTTTATAAAAATGACAATTGTTGAAAATTGATATTTTATCTTTTCTGAAAAAATAATTTATTTAAATATATTATTATATTATAATAATATAATAATGGTGATATTTTTACAATGAATGTGGGATATATGAATAAATGAGGAGGAAAAGTATTTTTGTTACAATAAATGCTAAAAACATGTTAAACATGTTGGTGGGCTCCATTTCTTGATTGAAATTTGATTATACCTTGTAAAATCGTCCGTATGTGGATTTCGATCAATTTCTGTTTGGAATTTGGAAAAACTTAAACTTACAAAGTTGTAGAGAATTGAATTTCCTATGGAATGGACATAAGATTTGAATTTTTTTTGATAAAAGGGCTATTTATTATGAATTATTGAAGTTACGGAATAATTGATTTTTGAAGTTTTAAATATTTTTTTAATAAAAACGCGTTTTTCATTTGGTGGGCCCCACATGTGTTGTAAACATGCTGAAATCAGTTTGTCTAAGGTGGGCGTGAAATTTTTTTAATTATATTAATATTTTATTAATTTTTTTGCTTTGGTGTTCTAAGCATTTTCCTATAATATAGGGTGCTTAGGTTAGAATTGAAAATCACACCAGAAACTGAAGTTTTCTCTCTCTATATTATTGAGCGTATTCTTGTGAGTATTTTGATACTTTGAGTGTTGCTATACAGTGCAAGTTCCTTCAACATTATATCCAGTATTCCAGTTAGAAATACTGTCTTTTTGAGGTAAGGGATGTTATTTTTTTTAAAGTGATATTATTTCTTTCAATATCATTATGCCAGAATATTAGTAAGATTTTTCTTGTGAAATTCTTGTCTTTTTGTGTCGGGGTTACTATTCATGTATACGGGACTATTCACGATACTTATTAATTATTCACGAATATTTATTAATCGCTCACACGAAAAATCAAATTTTCGTTCTGTATCCCAAATGTCTATTTTTTTACTATGTTTTGATTGTATCCATGTTTTAATCATTATTTTTTAATTTTACTCCACCATAGTATATTATGGGGTGTTTTTGAATATGGATAAACCGAAGTACGAATCCCTAATATTTGTTCTTTTATCTCACTGGATTCATTTTCTTTAAAATATTTTTCATCATCCTCATCCTAAATGACGATATAATCAATATCTTTGGCTTTGTAGTGCAAAAGATGAATGATTTTTCGATGAATATCTTTGTAACGCACCCGTAAATTCGGATCGTCTGTAATTTAAGTTTAAAGAATTAGTTATTAATAAAATAATTTTTTTATTAATAATATTATGTCTTATATGTCTTTATTAATCATTCTAGAACCTAGGATGATTATAAGTCGAGAGGATTCGCCTGAGCTAGACTAAGCGATTACTAAGAATTTTCAAGACGAAAATGAAAATTTTTCTCGAACAAAAATATTTCTAGGAAAAAGACTTAAATAAGCACTATTCACCGATGAAATCCTAAGGGTTAGGGTTTGAATAACCTAAGCCTTTCGGAGAGTTCGGTATGTCGAAATGACATTTTGTCGAAAGATTTACCGATAATATGTCGTGAAAAGTTAAGTAAGCCGATAAAAGTTATTCTCGTAAAACGTGCAGAAACCGGAAAAAATAAAAATGACGAAAAGTACTGATATGTACTTTTCACTCGTTTAAATACGTTAGGATAAAATGTGAAGGAAAACGCTTAACGCCAAATAGTGTTTTTCAGATTCTTAAAAATCCGAAGAATACGTAAAAGTTAATCGGTAAAGGAAAGGCGAAATATCCAAAAATATTTGGATTCTGAGAATCGCGGTTTTTAAAAAACTGTCGGATGAAACCTGACAGATGGAACCACAAAACTTAAAGATTAAGTAGACTTAAGGGCTAAGTTATCTTAACACTTAAGTCATGAATAGTATGGAGGTGTGAATAGTAAGGAGGTTAGGAGGTGAAATGACTATTTTGCCCTAGCTTTGGATTTTCTATAAATAGGAAGCTAACTTTCATTTAAATGAGATTTTGAAAATCCTACAACTAGAGAGAAAGAGAGGGTTCGGATGGAGAGGGAGAAGGAAGAGTATGAGCATGATTGATCGGATGGAAAGTGTTCGTGAAATAGAAAAGCTAGCAAATCGCCGATTTTGTCTAGCGGAAGAAAAATAAAGAGGAAATGTATTAAAACCTAACTCCTAAGTTAACTTTTCTTAATTTTTTATGTTCAAAACATAGATTAATAAGAATTAGAAGTAAATGATTTAAGGAATGATTTTATATGGTTGAAATCGTAAGAAAATGAAGAAATAAGAATTAAAAGTTTAGTTTATAAATTTCTTAAGGAAGTATAAGATTCGTAATAAATTAGAACTATCCGAGTGGATTATATAAAACGGAGTCGTGGACTCAAGAACGAATTTGAGTTGGATGACCGAATTATGCATTTATCACGTTAAAAACTGAATGAAGGGTGAAATGTTTCAAATAATAACTAAAGTTCATCACGCTCACGGTAAAACCATAATAACTAAAAACACAACGGAAAATCTACTTTAGAATAATATACAACGATTTATTATAATTATTCCCCAAGTCTCAAGAATCTACAGTACTTAATAGATTCAATAGTAATATCTAATAAAGATTTATTACATGATCATACTTAAGTTTAAACATAGTCCACAATTAATCTTAACATAACATAATAGCTTTAAACATAAAAAGGACAAGCTAGTCTGTAGCCTTGCCCTTGCCCTTGTCTGCTCCAGAGATACCTCCCTGTTCTTCCTTAACTGAAAGGTTTTAAATAAGCAAGGATGAGCACAAATTTCCCAGCAAGTAATATACAACAAGGGTGTAGGATATAATATCACAAGGTTTGAAATATCGAAGGGTTATTTCTAGGATAGTTCAAAGTGTCAGAATAACATCATGAATAAGGGATCTAACAATTCAATATAAATCAACAAATATATATGAATTCAACGGCTAACACAGTATCCAACTAGATAAGCAATTTATACTGAGCAATCACTAAGGACTATAGAACTTCCACTAGAGTTACCAATATTAAACTGATAACCAAAAATATCAAGTACTATAGATGATCAGTCTACAATACTTTACGTTATGCATAACACCACAATAATATTTATTCATGTGTTGGGGTTTCCAACAACATACACTCCCTTACCAAAAGGGTTGTCCAACTCGATTTTCAAGATTTTCACCAATCAATTGGTTTGGACAGCTTTTATAAACATGTATATAGTCTAGTGAATCAAATGGCATCGACTCTTTCACAATATTCAAGGGAAATACCAATTTCAACATGAATAATAGCCTTCACAAGGATTTAACATACTAACTCATTTGAACGAGAAAGTAATATAGCTTGTATTCAAAGGGATAAGGTTACGGTATTGTTCGAATAAATAATGCAATGGTATTGCACAACAATAATAGTAGGGTTCGGATACTTGCCTCAAGCGTAGTTTATCCACGTTAATAAATCAACACTTTCGAATCCTATTTATAACACATTATATGTTCAAGATGTTAATTAGCTAACACGGTCTTTAATCAAGCTTGACACGATTCAAGTATACACCAATATAGTACAAAATCAGTTTATAAGTCATCATGAATCAACTAATTAGTTACTTCACAAATAAATCAAAAATGCTCAAGGTTAAGACCTCCTATTCATGGACTTTTCATTTCAATGCAACACCGACACATATATATGTACATCAGTAGGTTTTAGATCACATTTAGTATCATAAGTATCAAGTAAGTTACTGTCCAAAAGATCAGAATTAATTTTTGGGATTCGAGATCAAGCTTGATTAATGCCATAGCTAAGCTTTAGGGCGCTAAGCAAATTGCTACAATCCCCGACTTCTCGCTAAGACTCAAATTGCATACCTTGTGGGTTCATTTGGTCTTGAACGCACAATCATATGTTAAAGGCTTTCACATTCTTCTTAGATCAATCTAGGCCCTTTCTTGTATAACATGGTTCTAAGTTCGATCATTTCAACAATTAAGGTCATTCAAGGTCATGAAACCACAAAGTCTAGCATGCTTTCTTTCTAAATCATACAAGATAGTTACAACAATCATATTATACATGCTTGTGTGTATTCATAACACATACTTGAAACCAACACCGCTTTAGTTGGAAATATGCTTTGCTCGTACTTCATTTTAAATATAACATACAAGCATAGTATATCCATGGTTACACTACATGAGTTAGTTTAAGAGCATCATTAAATATGATCACAAATGTCGGATTCTAGTCCTCAAGGTAACATGACAATATTCCTATTCAAAGGTCATATTTTTATTTGTAAAGTATACAACATGTTCATGCTTTATTGTCGATCATATAAACACAAGCTAAAGGTTTATTAATGCATTTTTAAGTCACAATAACATGCTTTGCAAAGTCAGAATATACAACATGTAGAAATCTTGTAATTTATGATACTAGGCTAAGCCTTTTCTTGAAAATATATTCCTAACGTAAAGCTTAACAAGTTTGATCATGCTCAACGGACTATGTACACTACAACATGCTCATCTATGTGCAAAATCAGTCATGTATAGCTTGCTAGGTTCATAATTTGTAGAACATGATCTTTACATAGTTTGTTTTTAAAACTTAAGCTTCAAATCTCCACGTAAACTGTATACTTTCGTTAATCATGCAAACCTATTTAAAACATACTCCACTTAGCATAATATACATGCACATACACATTACACATGCTTACATGCTATAATAAGTCTTAGTACTATATCAGATTGCAAAATATAAACTAAAATCGAACTTCAATCAAGCAAATACTTAGCACTAAATACTAAATGTTGCGCAAGTTGCTATGCCGTTTGTTTCAAAGCAAGAAACGATCTCCTTAAGAATCGTCTCAAACCAAAACTCATAATTTACCCACGAAATCATTCCTAAACACTCATATATTAATTGCAACATGCTTATATGATCATATAACAACTAATTAAACATTACTCAACCTCCTTAACATATAATTCTATGAATTCAAGAATTTGAACTTCAATACTAAAACTCCATTTTTTTATAGAGAATGAAAATGGCAACAAGGAAAGAGTAGTTATACCTTTGCAAAGTGAAAAGAACATGCTCCAAATGAACTTCTATGCTCTAAGAATGCTTGTAAGCTCTCATCCTCACACTTGACAATTCTCAGACAATTTAAAGCAACACCAATTGATCAACATGACTGCTATTTATAGAAGAGTTTTGGACTGGGCATTGGTGTTACACAAAACTTGAACTCATGGTGTAATGCAATGAAACAATGGTTGCTCAAGGGTGGTTTAACAACTCCATACCAACTTAATAGCTAGCAATGATCATCTAGGATTTAGTCTTGTGGAGAATACGTATTATAGCTTTGAGTTACTGTGCATTATACTTGGTGACTTTCATTTTGGGACAAAAGGAAAGAACTCAACAATCTAGTTATCTAGGCTTAGTTTGGTCTATTTAAATTCCCATAATGTAATGTTTATGTACAATTGTTACCATATTAGGAATTTTAGGGATAAATTATACCCTCACATCATATAGTCCATGTATAGTAAATATACACAATAAAATAATGCAGTCTAATATTATTGTCCGGGTAGTTCCATAATTATTCCTACCACTCATATAATCATATTTTAAATGTCTACTCACCTTCATATTGTTACATACACACTTCATGATATTTTTATACCATATAGTTTCAAATATGTTTAATTACAATACCCCTACAATATAGTTTTATAAGACTTAATATATAGTCATATAAATGTCACACCATACTATATAGTTATATTAGTATTATTGTTCACATGCACATAACTATCAATATAATATTATTATATTACTAACTTACTCACTTATGTTAAATAAATTAATCATGCACTTCCTTAATTAATTAACATCGATATTAATTAATCCACCCATTTATGAGTTTTCCATCATCATTACTTATCCATATAATAATCACCTATTACTAATAATTGCCAAGAAATTACTATTCCACCACAACCATTATCAATTAAATAACAATTAATAATCACATATTAACCGACCTTATTAATATCAATTAAAAATCCATAAATATACTACAACCACACTTAACAATTAATATTACTTAATTGCTCATCTCATAATTTCTTCGTTGCTTATCATTACTATATGTATTTCCATCACCATGCCACACAAGGCTTTCAACGAGTTTACCACAAACTCCACGTATTCTCAATTATTCATTTATTTAATATAATTGAGTTATCTCATTTCATAACACAAAATTGTTCATATTCAAATAAATATTTATTTTCATTAATATATTTACTTAATAATATGCAAAAATTCTCGGGTATTACATCATCCCCCCCTTATAAAAATTCCGTCCCAGAATTGTTACAAGGTTACACAAACAGATGGGGATAATCCCCCATCATCCTATCTTCTAATTCCCACGTTGCCTCCTCAACATCGTGGTTATGCCAAAGCACTTTTACAGAAGAAATAACTTTATTCCTTAAGGTTTGCTCTTTCCTATCGAGAATTTGGACAGGAATTTCCTCATACGCTAAGTTCTTCTCCACTTGAATGGGTTCATAAGAAATCACGTGCTTGTAGTTGGGCTTCTACGAGCGCAACATAGATATGTGAAACACGTTATGGATGTGCTCCAATTCAGGTGGTAGTGCAACTTTGTACGCTACTTCGCCCACTCGCTTTAGTATCTCGAACGGTCCTATGAATCTTGGACTCAGTTCTCCTTTCTTGCCGAAACGGATTTTACCCTTCCACGGAGATACCTTCAAGAATATAAAAATGTCGACTTCAACGTCTCGGTCTTGCCGATGCAAATCTGCGTACTTTTTTTGGCAATCCTGAGCTGCTACAAGTCTAGCCCTTATCACTTTTACAACGTCTGCGGTTTGTTGTACTAACTCTGGTCTGAGTATTCGTCGTTCTCCGACTTCGTCCCAACATAATGGCGTTCTGCACTTCCTTCCGTAAAGAGCTTCATATGGTGGCATGCCGATACTCGCATGGTAACTATTATTATACGCAAATTCGACTATGGGTAGGTGGTCATCCCAATTTCCCTTGAAGTCCATCACGCAAGTCCTAAGCATGTCCTCTAGCGTTTGTATTGTTCACTCACTTTGTCCATCCGTCTGAGGATGATAAGCAGTACTCAACCTCAACTGTGTTCCCATCCTCTCTTGCAAGCTTTTCCAGAATTTTGACGTGAAATGCGGGTCTCGGTCAGAAACAATCGACACCGACACTCCATGTCGTGAAATGATTTCCTTTACGTACAGACTCGCTAATTGGTTTAAACTGTAGCGGATCTTGATAGGTAGAAAATGTGCGATCTTCGTAAGTCGATCCACGATGACCCAAATGGCATCCAAACCTTTCTGTGTGACTGGAAGTCCTACCACGAAATCCATCGTAATATGCTCCCATTTCCACTCTGGTATTTCCAACGGTTGTAGTAAACCACTCGGTCGTTGATGCTCTGGTTTTACACTTTGACATGTAAGACATCTACTAACGTACTCCGTAATTTCCCATTTCAGATTTGGCCACCAAAAATGTTGTTTCAAGTCCCGGTACATCTTCGTGCCTCCCAGATGAATGGAATACATCGTATTATGAGCCTCATGTAAAATCTCCTCTCTTATCTCGGCCACTGCCGATACCCATACTCTCCCTTCGAATCTTAAGATACCATCTTTATCTATTCGAAATTTTTCTTCCTCTTTTTCCATAATCCTTCTTCTGATTTTCTCACACTCTCCATCTCTTTCCTGGGCTTCCTTTACTCTATCCAATAATGTCGGACAAACTTCTATTACAAATAACTTTTCTACAGACCTCTCGGGTCCCCTCACTTTTATTTCCAATTTCTCCATATCTCTTATTCACTCCTCCTAAGTTGTCAATTGAAAAAATTTCTCCCTTCCTTTCCTGCTCAAAGTGTCGGCAACTACGTTTGCCTTCCTCGAGTGATACAAAATTTCACAGTCATAATCCTTGATTAATTCTAACCACCTCCTCTGACGCATATTCAACTCCTTCTGTGTGAAGATATATTTCAGACTTTTATGGTCCGTGTATATCTCACATTTCTCTCCGTACAAATAATGTCTCCATATCTTTAACGCAAAAACTATGGCCGCTAACTCTAGGTCATGAGTAGGGTATCATTTTTCGTAATCCTTTAATTGTCGTGATGCATACGCAATAACCTTGCCATGTTGCATAAGCACACAACCAAGTCCTCTATACGACGCATCAATATACCTCCCGTATCATCTAGTAATGATAATACAGGTGCCTCACTCAATCTCTTCTTCAACTCTTAAAAACTCTCTTCACATTTGTCGGTGCATACAAATTTCATCGTCTTCCTCGTCAAATTAGTCAACGAGGTTGCTATCTTAGTAAAATCTTAGATGAATCTTCGATAGTACCCTGCTAACCCTAAGAAACTTCTCACCTCCATCGGAGTTCTTGGTTGTTCCCAATTACTCACTGCTTCGACTTTTTCGGGTTTCTACTGAGATTCCATTCTTATCCACCACGTGGCCTAAGAATTGAACCTTTTTTATCCAAAATTTGTACTTAGAAAACTTCGTATACATCTTCTCCTTTCGTAGTGCTTCCAAAACAATCTTCAGGTGCTTGGCGTGTTCTTCCTCCGTCTTTGAGTAGATCAAAATATTGTCGATGAAAACTCGATTCATCAAGTCCATAAATGCTGCCGGAGCATTAATTAAACTGAATGACATTACCAAAAACTCGTAATGTCCATAACGGGTTCTAAACGCAGTCTTTGGTATGTCCTCATCCCACACTTTCAGTTGGTGATATCCCATCCGCAGGTCGATCTTAGAGAAACATTTCACTCCTTTCAGTTGATCAAATAAGTCTTCTATCCTCGGTAGCGGATATTTGTTCTTGATCGTTACTCTGTTCAATTCGCGATAATTGATACAGAGCCTCATCGATCCGTCCTTTTTCTTCATGAATAACATTGGTGCTCCCCAAGGAGACACACTCGGTCAAATGTAACCTTTATCTAATAACTCTTGAAGTTGTATCATCAGTTCCATCATTTTTATCGGCACCATACGATATGGAGCTTTCAAAATCGGTGTCGTTCCTGGTGCTAAATCTATTACGAATTCGATTTCTCTGTCTGGCGGGAGGCCAGGCAGATCATCCAGAAACACATCCTGAAATTCACTCACTATGGGTAAATCATTAATCTCTACTCCCTTTTTTCGAGTATCCACAACGTAAGCTAAATAACCTACACATCCTTTCTTTAACAATTTCTTGGCCTGCATCATCGTAACGCAACATGATTGCTTAAGAGATGAGCTACCATAAAACACTACCTTAGACTTACCCAGAGTCTGAAGGTTCACACATTTATTCTGACAGTTAATTACTGCTGCATGGTTATATAACCAATCCATCCCCAATATTACGTCAAATTCTCCTAGTCTAATAGGAATCAAGTCTACACTCAGTTTATGTCCTCTAATGTTTGCGCGACAATTTCGATAAACGTATTCTACATGGATTATTTCCTTATTCGCAACTTCTATGTTCAAAGGATCTTCTAAACGTTCTCGGGGTGTACTAAGTTTACTAGCAAATTCTTCAGATACAAACAAACAGGTGGCACCCGAATCAAATAATACATAAGCATTTATATTATTGATTGGGATTATACCTGACACAACATCCTTTATAGCTACGGTGTCTTGGATGGTCCTGTTAAAGGTTCGAGCGGTCGATCGGTTGGGTTGCGTAGGTCCACCAATCATCAACTTACTTCCTCCTCCTTGGCTTCTGCCAGCTCCACCGCTTCCTTTCTTCGGGCAATCCTTTATCTGGTGCTCTGTTGATCCACAAGCAAAACATCCTCTGATTTTCTTGACTTCGGGAAGTTTGGCGATATGTGCCCCTCTTTGGCGCAATTATAGCAGTGATCTTCCTCTTCCAAAGATTCTCACGATGACTTCTTCCACATTTGTTACAAGCTTCGGTCCTCTTCTTGAAGTTTCCTTGGTGATTCCCACCTTGATTGTTGCTTCTGTTGTTGTTGTTTTCCCATTTCCTCTTTCCAGAGTTACTCCCTCCACTGATGCTTCCTCCACGATGCTCACTACCAGTGTTCTTATTCTTCTTCTCCTTATTTTACAAACTTAAGGCCTCACTGCCACCTTCTGCGATGATTGCCTTCTCCAATATTGTCGTAAAGGAATCAATGTGGATGACCGATACCTTATTGTACAACCACGGTTTTAGCCCTCGCTCAAAACGTCTCTCCTTCCTTTCCTCATCCACAACCTGGTGCTCTGTAAATCGTGCTAGTTCATTGAACTTAGCTGCGTATTGCGCCACCGTCATATCACCTTGTTTTAACTCTAGGAATTTTACTTCCATCCTACTCTTCATACTTTTTGGAAAATAATTCTCAAAAAATAGCGTCGTAAACCGCTCCCATGTTATCGTTCCTTCCCCCGCTCTCTGCTGATTACTTTCCCACCAATAGTTTTCTTCGCCCCTCATCATATATGTGGCAAATATTGTCTTCTGGTCTTCACCCACACGAGCTATAGTAAAGGCCTTCTCGATCTCCTTGATCCAAGTTTGCGCAACTATCGGGTCCGTGCTTCCCGCGAACTCTGAGGGTCCTACACTTTTAAAATCTTTGAAGGGTAAATTCTTTGGGACTGACTTGGGGAGCGGGTGGTAGGTTCGTTTTCCCCCTGAGCTTCTCCCAATAAATCTAACAATCTCTGTATCGGATCTACATGACCTCTCTCATCATTAACTGACTCTTCTGGGACAGTTATTTTAAGTCTGGGCGGCATTTTCTGCATTAGAAAATTTTCATTTTATTATCTAGTTATAATACCTAAACATTTTTCAATAGAAAGGACTACGGGTTTATAACATATTTCTGAAATAAGATCATTTATATTCATATGCCAAAGGGTTACATTACACGTCCTTTTCTAGCATACTGCTATAAATGATAACACATATCCCCTAATATCACAAAAGACAGGAACATACTATCTTACTACTCCTCTAACACTTTTCAGAAATTTGAGGGTTTACCACTATCTCACAACTTACACAAAAGACTGAGATTACAACAACAATTTTAATAACACATAAATAAAACTACCACACTACTGGTCTTCATCCTCTAAACTCAATCTAACATCCCACGCTCAACGGTTCTCTGAAATTCCTTTTATGCGATGTGCACCACCATGTCTCGGCTTATGGTATGCTGGGTCTGTCCTTGCTCAGGTGGGTAATGATGTACCCCATCTATCAATCTCTCCATGACCGTGCGAAGAGCATAGCCCATCTTGTTCATCTTCCTCCTCTTGCACCGCACCTCATCCTCTAGGTCGTCTGCCCTATCATTGGCTTTTCCCACTTCTCCTCGAAGTGTATCCTATCTATCACCTCCATTTCTAACTGAGTTCAGAGAGCCTCCTTCTCCGCCGTCTCACTTAACACCTTCTGCTCTAATTCCTCCAGCTTTCCTTCCACCTCAACATTCCTCGACACCGTTCAGTGAAACAAAGATCCTATCTGGATCCCTGCTTCCTTATGGTGAGCAATCTCCACCTCCATCTCCTGCATCACTAATTTCCTCTGATGGTCCTCGTCCCTCAACTTCTGGAACGCAAACTCCCTTTCCCTAGCCTCAGCCTCCAGCTCCTCTACTCTACATCCCAACTCTAATATCTGCTCCTCATACTCTCCTAACACCTGATCCTCAAAAGTAACCTCGTCGGAGTCCTCCACAGGCTTGGGCTCCTCCTCCAAAGGCTCCTCCTCAAGGTCAGACTCCACCTCTTCCTCATCGTCATCATCAAAAAGGGCTACTACTGAAATAGGCTCAGCTATCAAGGGTGTCTCGAATACTATGTGGATATCTCGCGCCTCCTCCTCTACTACTCGGCTAGGTCCTCCCATGTCAGTCATCCTACAATCACCAACATAAGACAACAGAAAAAACAACTCCATTAGAATGTTAAACAAACATAAGTTCATTGTATAGAATGAAGTTATATTTCATAACACACTAAGCCTCTCAAGGAAAACTCTACATGAGTTTTATCTCCTTCCCAACTTCTAAGTTCTCCTAAGTTATAATTGAAGGACACTTGCTCCTAAGGTTTATAACTACGGCTTTGATACCAACCTGTGACGCCCCCAAATTCGGACCTCCACATGGTCACTCGAATTCGATTCATCACGTTCTCATGGTAAAACCATAATAACTAAAATAACGCATACACAACGGAAAATCTACTTTAGAATAATATACAACGATTTATTATAATTATTCCCCCAAGTCTCGCAACCTACAGTACTTAATAGATTACATAATAATATCTAATAAAGACTTATTACATGATCATACTTAAGTTTAAACATAGTCCACAATTAATCTTAACATAACATAATAGCTTTAAACATAAAAAGGACAAGCTACTCTGTAGCCTTGCCCTTGCCCTTGTCTGCTCCAGAGACACCTCCTTGTTCTTCCTTAACTGAAAGGTTTTAAATAAGCAAGGATGCGCACAAATTGCCCAACAAGTAATATATAACAAGGGTGTATGATATAATATCATAAGGTTTGAAATATCAAAGGGTTATTTCTAGGATAGTTCAAAGTGTCAGAATAACATCATGAATAAGGGATATAACAATTCAATATAAATCAACAGATATATATGAATTCAACGGCTAACACAGTATACAACTAAATAAGCAATTTATACTGAGCATTCACTAAGGATTATGGAACTTCCACTAGAGTTACCAATATTAAACTGATAACCAAAAATATCAAGTACTATAGATGATCAGTCTACAATACTTTACGTTATGAATAACACCACAATAATATTTATTTATGTGTTGGGGTTTCCAACAACATACACTCCCCTTACCAAAAGGGTTGTCCAACTCAGTTTTCAAGATTTTCGCACCAATCAATTGGTTTGGACAGTTTTTATAAACATGCATATAGTCTAGCCGAATCAAATGGCATCGACTCTTTCACAATATTCAAGGGCAATACCAATTTCAACATGAATAATAGCCTTCACAAGGGTTTAACATACTAACTCATTTGAACGAGAAAGTAATATAGCTTGTATTCAAAGGGATAAGCTTACGGTATTGTTCGAATAAATAATGCAATGGTATTGCACAACAATAATAGTAGGGTTCAGATACTTGCCTCAAGTGTAGTTTATCCACGTTAATAAATAAACACTTTCGAATCCTATTTATAACGCATTATATGGTACAAAATCAGTTTATAAGTCATCATGAATCAACTAATTAGTTACTTCGCAAACAAATCACAAATGCTCAAGGTTAAGACCTCCTATTCATGGACTTTTCATTTCAATCAATGCACCGGTAATCAACACATATATATGTACATCAAAGAGGTTTTAGATCACATTTAGCATCATAAGTATCATGTAAATTCTTGTCCAAAAGATCGTAATTCATTTTTGGGATTCCAGATAGCAAATTGCTTGCCTATGCTAAGCTTTAGACAGCGTAGTTGCCTTGTGGGTTCTGTCCAGTCTCAAACGCACAATCATACCTAATGAATTTTGACATGTTAAAGGCTTTCACATGCTTCTTAGATCAATCTAGGCCCTTTCTTGCATAACATGGTTCTAAGTTCGATCATTTCAACAATTAAGGTCATTCAAGGTCATGAAACCACAAAGTCTAGCATGCTTTCTTTCTAAATCATACAAGATAGTTACAACACTCATATTATACATGCTTGTGTGTATTCATAACACATACCTGAAACTAACACCGCTTTAGTTGAAAATATGATTTGCTCGTGCTTCATTTGAAATATAACATACAAGCATAGTATATCCATGGTTACACTACATGAGTTAGTCTAAGAGCATCATTAAATATGATCACAAATGTCGGATTCTAGTCCTCAAGGTAACATGACAATATTCCTATTCAAAGGTCATATTTTCATTTGTAAAGTATACAACATGTTCATGCTTTATTGTCGATCATATAAACACAAGCTAAAGGTTTATTCATGTATGTTTAAGTCACACTAACATGCTTTACAAAGTCAGAATATACAAAATGTAGAAATCATGTAAGTTATCATACTAGGCTAAGTCTTTTCTTGAAAATATATTCCTAACGTAAATCTTAACAATTTTGATCATGCTCAACAGACTATGTACACTACAACATGCTCATCTATGTGCAAAATCAGTCATGTATAGCTCGTTAGTTTCATAATTTGTAGAACATGATCTTTTACATAGTTTGTTTTCAAAACTTAAGCTTCAAATCTCCATGTAAACCATATACTTTCGTTAATCATGAAAACCTATTTAAAACATACTCCACTTAGCATAATATACATGCACATACACATTACACATGCTTACATGCTATAATAAGTCTTCGTACTATATCAGATTGCAAAATAGAAACTAAAAGCTGAACTTCGATGGCAAAGTAGCATCTGCTACTGCTGCGCCTCAATACAAATGTGGCTTGCAATACAGGCCAGGTTCTGTTCAAAGCCAAGAATAGTCCGCTTGAATAATTGTCATTAAAACTCATAATTTACCCACAAAATCATTCCTAAACACTCATTTATCAATTGCAACATGCTTATACGATCATATAACAACTAATTAAACATTACTCAACTTCCTTAACATACAATTCCATGAATTCAAGAATTTGAACTTCAATACTAAAACTCCATTTTTTTACAGAGAATGAAAATGGCAACAAGGAAAGAGTAGTTATACCTTTGCAAAGTGAAAAGAACTTTCTCCAAATGAACTTCTAAGCTCTAAGAATGCTTGTAAGCTCTCACCCTCACACTTGACAATTCTCAGACAATTTCAAGCAACACCAATTGATCAACACATTGCTATTTATAGAAGAGTTTTGAATTTGGGCATTTTGTGTTACACAAAACTTGAACTCATGGTGTAATGCAATGAAACAATGGTTGCTCAAGGGTGGTTTAACAACTTCATACCAACTTCATAGCTAGCAATGATCATCTAGGATTTAGCCTTGTGGAGAATACGTATTATAGCTTTGAGTTATTGTGCATTGTACTTGTTGACTTTCATTTTGGGACAAAAGGAAAGAACTCAGCAATCTAGTTATCTAGGCTTAGTTTGGTCTATTTAAATTCCCATAATGTAATCTTTATGTACAATTGTTACCATATAAGGAATTTTAGGGATAAATTATACCCTCACACCATATAGTCCATGTATAGTAAATATACGCAATAAAATAATGCAGTCTAATATTATTGTCCGGGTAGTTCCATAATTATTCCTACCACTCATATAATTATATTTTAAATGTCTACTCACCTTCATATTGTTACATACACACTTCATGATATTTTTATACCATATAGTTTCAAATATAGTTTTATAAGGCTTAATATATAGTCATATAAATGTCACACCATACTATATAGTTATATTAGTATTATTGTTCACATGCACATAACTATCAATATAATATTATTATATTACTAACTTACTCACTTATGTTAAATAAATTAATCATGCACTTCCTTAATTAATTAACATCAATATAAATTAATCCACCCATTTATGGGTTTTCCATTATCATTACTTATCCATATAATAATCACCTATTATTAATAATTGCGAAGAAATTAATATTCCACCACAACCATTATCAATTAAATAACAATTAATAATCACATATTAACCGACATTATTAATATCAATTAAAAATCCATAAATATACTACAACCACACTTAACAATTAATATTACTTAATTGCTCATCTCATAATTTCTTCGTTGCTTATCATTACTATATGTATTTCCATCACCATGCCACACAAGGCTTTCAACGAGTTTCCACAAACTCCACGTATTCTCAATTATTCGTTTATTTAATATAATTGAGTTATCTCATTTCATAACATGATATTGTTCATATTAAAATAAATATTTATTTTCATTAATATATTTATTTAATAATATGCGGAAATTCTCGGGTATTACAGAAGAGCCAATCGAATGGCACGTTAACGGATTCACAATGAAGTTCTGTCTGGGGGTATTGAAGATGTAAGATAAGGAAGAGAATGGCTTTGGAATGACCTCATTCCGAGTTATAACGAATAAGTTATGGAAGCGGGAAGTAAGCGTCTCAAATTGGATTTATCACTTAGAGAAATTTTCTAGGGTTAGGGCTTGGCTCATGGCAAATGACCATGCCTTGTAAGGTGAGTGGCTGCTGCACTGTGGAGCCGAGTACTACAAACTCACACCGCAACGCAAGAGATAAAAGGTAGAGTGGCGCCGCAGTGCCAGTGTAGGGAAAAAGCCAGAGAAGAGCTTTTAACTGCTCAACTCTTGGGGAAAACTTACAGGAAGATAAAGAACATAATGTTCAACTAATGTAACCCTTAATCAAGTGTTTTAAACCTTTAATGAAGGTTGAACGAAAAGATTAAATAAGAGTAAAAGATAAAGAATGTAAACGCGGATTACGGAACCGATATCCGGGGACCGTAGTTACGATAAACGAACGTAGAGGATTGATATGGTTGTGATTCCTTAGACGTTGAGCAACGAGGGTAATGAATAACATTTCGATGTTATGTCATGATAATGAGAGATAAGTATGAAGCGTATAGACGCTGTGTACGCAACGTTGTTGCGATAAATGAGCGGTTTTAGCATACAACGAACGGTATGGCTTGGACATTAAGAAAGAATAATGAACATGGGGTTCATGGGATGGATAACGATCAAAAGCGATTAAAACCTTGAGTAAAGGTTGAATGAGAGATTAAAAAATGAGCAACGTGAACGTTGAATACGTGAATGATCCTCGTGAATCGTATTCGCGACGGACGAACATTCTAAGTATACCCTGGTTGTATGACCTAGACATTGGCAAAGGTAGTAAGTAAGACATGAATTATCGAGAAATCCATAATGAACGATAATAAGAGTAATGAAAGCCGAAGGTAAGAATGAATACTGAGGTGTGGCATTTTTTTGCCAGGAAGCCATAAGGAATGAGAAATTAACTTAATGAAGATTATAGTTTAATAGTTCGGATAAGTTAAGATAAGTTAGGTTGTGGTGCAATCATAACCTTTGATGGTTGACATATGGGAACTGGGCTAAACAATTCCTTCAGAGAGCGAAGGTATATAAAAAACTAGCAACCGATCTAACTCACTTTGATGGCAGTATAGACAAGACGGGAACTTGTTTGTTGGTTGTTTGTGGGAAACCACTCAGAGTACCATATGGACTACTAGCAGAGAAGCGATGTGTGCTGAGTCCTAGAAAAGTTATAAGAAGAAGATAAAAATGTAAAACATCAAAGATGATGAACGTATAAGTAAGACATCTCCGTATGTCATGAAGCCATAGAACGGTAATGAAAGTGATCGCATAAACTTAGGTTGCAAGAACGCGAACCCTAACAAGTAAAGTTAAGCAAACTAATGCATAAGTCAAATGTACATGACTAATTAGTGTATGTGTCATTTTTCTTATGTGCTACATAGGAACTGGAATGAACAGTTCAGCGTAAGCTATAGCTGTGCGTAAGGCAAGTTTCCTAACTTCATTCATATTTTAAATGAATGCTAGTTTCTAAAACATCTCAGATGTTGAACTTGAGAAGTTTTGTCTATGTGCGAATGTGCGATATTTGTACAAGGTGGTAGAACGTATAAGGCCTTGAGCCACAATGTGAACACTTCGATGTTTCTATGAGATGAACTGTTCTGTGATTTAACTGTTCAATAAGAGAATGCTCTGTTTATACATAATCTGTTATTGTTAAGTTTGTGCTAATGATTTTAGCCAGACAGAATGTGTATGAAAAAGGTAGAAGACTGAAAGTATTTTAAAATGGAAGTGAATATTGTTTTAAAATGATAGGAATCGAGATTATTCCTATTATTCAAGCTGCTTCATAACCCTTGTTCGGTTATCGAAGTTCTAAAGGAACGTTTACACTCTTGAAGTTGTTTATTCAACTGCTATGACTTGCTGAGCAATTGAATGCTCACACTTGCTTTAAATGAAAATATTTTCAGTGAACGATGTTAGAAGAACTTAAGGATCCCGTAATGATCAAGCTGACAGTATCCAGATGAAGTGCCATTCAGACTGTGGATGAACGAGAATATCGAGCGAAGACTTGTAAAATAAAATAAGTTAAATGAACTTTAGATTAGTTTAATGAACTGTTATGTATCCTTAGTGGCGGATGAAAGTCACTCGTGTAAGGTGTAGAGGATAATGTAATTATCGTTATTTGTAATGAAAGGAGTTATAAGGTTTTAGAACCTGGGAATTTAGAATGTATATTGTTATATTTCAGTATATAATGATGTATGTTTGGAAGAAGATGGGATCGTGACGTATGAAATTCGGGTGTGAAGATAGACCGGATTTTGGGGCGTTACAGATTGGTATCAAAACTGATAGATTATAAACCTTAGGTAGGAGTACCTAAGACTATAATCGTAGAGAGAGGGATAAGATGATCACCACGTGATCATAGTGAATCGTAGTAATAGATGAGTTGTTAAACGATGAATGATTTATAGTACTACGAAGTAGTACGGGAAGAAGAACTCAGATTGAGTTGTGAAGGATAGTTTATGAATTAAAGAAAATTCGTATTAAGTAAAGAGAGATTTAAAAGTTGTAAAAATTTTAATTGAGGACTCATGTGATAGCTGAGTTTATGAACCTTTGTTATGGGTAGAGGTTTGTGCTTGGTGTAACAACTGCTTAGCTTATTACACTGATAATCATTGGAATTGGTCGCGCTGTCAAGATGTATATGACGAGAAGGTGAATCTTTTCTCATGTATATACTTGGTAGGTAGAGAATGATAAGGTAGGTGCGAGTTCTTGAAACTCATACTTATGGTACGTTCGTGACTCATAGTGATATGGTAGGTTTTTGAACTTCTCAGCGAATGGACGCTTATTCTAAGATAGTTCTTAAACTCATATTATTGTGGAAATTTCCTGAACTCATAATGTGTGGTATGTTGATGGACTGTACTAAGGTAGAGGGATGTTTAGACTGAAAATAAGTTATTTTTAGTAGGCTTAGTATTGAACGTGCTAGAGAAGATTAAGTAATGTCGCAGTAAGACAATGAAGGAAGATGGAGAATAGGATATTCCAAGTCATCTAGCTATGCTAGATTTCGAAGTTTATTAAAATTGTGCTTATGTGTTCGTATTTTGAAAATGAAAGAATTGGTTCAACTTTTGGAATCAATAGATTTTTAAAAGAACTATTCTTTGTATGTCTACGCTAATTGTCTCGGCTAGACAGAAATTAATTTGAAATATCAAAATGAATTTTATATCAATAGTGCATTTGATGCAAAGATGGTAAAAGGATGGAGTTATTAATGCAATTGAACCTAGTGTTAGATGTGATCTTAGGATCAACAACCCGCTATGGTATGATGTATAATGACGAAGTCACAAACTGACGAAGTCCTCAACGTACTATGAAAAGTACGGTATCATGACGTCATAAAACGTTTTGATGTATTGCGAAAAGAATTTACAAAAGTAGTCAATGTCAATTGAGTTGACTAGACGAATGTTTCACGTTGATAACCAATTTATTGGTATGGTCTAAGCTACTTGATTCGGCTAGACAAATGGAATGTCATGTTTAAAAGAAAATCGAGCTTTCTTTGAAGAAGTTGTGCCAAACAAAATTATTTTGGTGCAGAATCTAATGATTAAGTCTAAGGTGAACATATCCCGAAATGGGGTATACGATGGGTAAGAGGTAGTTTGCTTTCTTTGTGATTGTAAACTGAACATGGAAGAAAGGTTACGGCGTTATGCTGATTAACCTAGTAAGAGTTCATGGTTGATTTGACCCCTCAACAAAAGTATGAAATATTTTAAAGTAATTCTTATATTCCTCGTTGTTCATTCTACTTCTTTGAAGAGAAGTTGAGAAGAGGGGTAGGCTAAAATTTTGAGTACGAAATTCTATGAAGAAGGGGTGAATGTGATGACCCGGGTATGGGTGTGGTTTTAAGAAATTTCGAGGACGGAATTTTTATAAGAGGGGAAGAATGTAACGACCCGGAAATTCGGATCGTCCAGAATTTAAGTTTAAAGAATTAGTTATTAATAAAATGAATTTTTATTAATAATATTATGTGCTATGTGTTTATTAATCATTTTAGAACCTAGGATGATTATAAGTCGGGAGGATTCTGGCTACGAGCTAGACTAAGCGATTAAGAATTTTCAAGACGAAAATGAAAATTTTCCGGGAACAAAATTATTTCTAGGGAAAAAGACGAAATAGTCACTATTCACCCAACGAAACCCTAAGGGTTAGAGTTTGAATAACCTAAGCCTTTCTGAGAGTTCGGTATGTCGAAATGACATTCCATCGAAAGATTTGCCGATAATATGTCGTGAAAAGTTAAGTAAGCCGATAAAAGTTTTTCTCAAAAAACGTGTAGAAATCAGACAAAATAAAAATGACAAAAAGTATTGCTGTGTACTTTTCACTCGTTTAAATACGTTAGGGTAAAACGTGAAGGAAAACGCTTAACGCCAAAAAGTGTTTTTTAGCTTTTTAGAAATCCGAAGAATACGTAAAAGTTAATCTGTAAAGGAAAGATGAAATATCCAAAAATATTTGGATTCTGATAATCGCAGTTTTTAAAAAACTGTTGGACGAAACCTGAAAGACGGAACCATGAAACTTAAAGACTAAGTAGACTTAATGTCTAAGTTAACTTAACACTTAAGTCATGAATAGTATGGAGGTGTGGATAGTAAGGAGGTTAGGGGGTGAAATGACTATTTTTCCCTAGCTTTGGATTTTCTATAAATAGGAAGCTAACTTTCATTTAAATGAGATTTTGAAAATCCTACAACTAGACAGAGAGAGAGGGTTCGGATGGAGAGGGAGAAGGAAAAGCATGAGCATGATTGATCGGATCGAAAGTGTTCGTGAAATAGAAAAGCTAGCAAATCGTCAGTTTTGTCTAGTGGAAGAAAAATAAAGAGGAAAGGTATTAAAACCTAACTCCTAAGTTAACTTTTCTTAAGTTTTTATGTTCAAAAAATAGATTAATAAGAATAAGAAGTAAATGATGTTAGGAATGATTTCATATGGTTGAAATCGTAAGAAAATGAAGAAATAAGAATTAAAATTTAGTTTATAAATTTCTTAAGGAAGTATAAGATTCGTAATGAATTAGAACGATCTGAGTGGATTATATAAATAAGTAGGTGAAATAAGTAGGGAATGATGTTCTATAACATCAAATTCCAATAAAAAGTAAAATCATAATCCAAAATATCGATTAAAATGAAGAACGAACGAAGAACACGAAGAACGTGTGAAGAACACGAAGAACGTTGTTGATGGACAAATTTAAAACCATCATAGGATATTTGTTGTTGATGGACAAGTTTAAAACCATCGCGTATAAGTTAGATGCATATTGCTTGGTTAGGAACGGTAGAAACGTTCATGAAGAATGGATTAAAACTTAGCTATAACGAAGTTATGGCAAAAATTTCGTTAAAGACAAACAATAATTAGAAAGTTAGTAAATGAACCCAAATGTGTAGGGTTTCATAAGAATGTAAGAGAACATAGAAAACGTGAGTCGTGGACTCAAGAACCAACAAATTCCGAGTTTGGATGACCGAATTACGGACGAACGAACGAAGAACGTTAAAAACGTAAAATGAATGAAGGGTGAAGATCAAGCCAATTGAATGGCACATTAATGGATTCAGAACAAAGTTCTGTCTGGGGGTATTGAAGTACGTAAGATAAGGAAGAGAATGGTTTTGGAATGACCTCATTCCGAGTTATAACGAATAAGTTATGGAAGCGGGAAGTAAGCGTCTCAAATTGGATTTATCACTTAGAGAAATTTTCTAGGGTTAGGGCTTGGCGCCGTGGCGCCAGCCATGCCTTGTAAGGTGGCAATGCAGCGCCAGAACAGGGATCCGGGTACTGCAAACTCTCGCCACAGCGCGAGAGATAAAAGCCAATCTAGGGAAAAAGCCAGAGAAGAACTTTTAACTGCTCAACTCTTGGGGGAAACTTACGGGAAGATAAAGAACATAATGTTCAACTAATGTAACCCTTAATCAAGTGTTTTAAACCTTTAATGAAGGTTGAACAAAAAGATTAAATGAGAGTAAAAAATAAAGAATGTAAACGCGGATTACAGAACCGATATTCGGGGACCGTAGTTACGATAAACGAATGTAGAGGATTGCTATGGTTGTGATTCCTTAGACGTTGAGCGACGAGGGTAATGAATAACATTTTGATATTATGTCATGATAATGAAAGATAAGTAAAAAGTGTATAGACGCTGTGTACACAACGTTGTTGCGATAAACGAGCGGTCTTAGCATACAACGAACGTTATGGCTTGGACATTAAGAAAGAATAATGAACATGGGATTCGTGGGATGGATAACGATCAAAAGTAATTAAAACCTTGAGTAAAGGTTGAATGAGAGATTAAAAAACGAGCAACGTGAACATTGAATATGTAAACGATCCTTGTGAATTGTATTCGCGTCGGACGAACGTTCTAAGTATACCCTGGTTGTATGACCTAGACATTGGCAAAGGTAGTAAGTAAGACATGAATTATCGAGAAAGCCATAATGAACGATAATAAGAGTAATGAAAGCCGAAGGTTAGTCGTATAAGAATGAATACTGAGGTGTGGCATTTAGTTGCCAGGAAGCCATAAGGAATGAGAAATTAACTTAACGAAGATTATAGTTTAATAGTTCCGATAAGTTAAGATAAGTTAGGTTGTGGTGCAATCGTAACCTTTAATGGTTGACATATGGGAGTTGGGCTAAAAAATTCCTTCAGAGAGCGAAGGTATATACAAAACTGGCAACCGATCTAACTCACTGTGATGGCAGTGTAGACGAGACGGGAACTTGTTTGTTGGTTGTTTATGGGAAACCACTCAGAGTACTATATGGACTACTAGCAGAGAAGCGATGTGTCTTTGAGTCCCTAGAAGTTATAAGAAGAAGATAAAATGTAAAACATCAAATATGATGAACGTATAAGTAAGACATCTCCGTATGTCATGAAGTCGTAGAACGGTAATGAAAGTGGTCGCGTAAACTTAGGTTGCAAGAACGCGAACCCTAAGAAGTAAAGTTAAGCAAACTAATGCATAAGTCAAATATACATAACTAATTAGTGTATGTGTTGTTTTTCTTATATGCTACATAGGAACTGGAATGAGCAGTTCAGCGTAAGTTGTAGCTGTTCGTAAGGCAAGTTTCCTAACTTCATTCTTATTTTAAATGAATGCTAGTTTCTAAAACTTCTCAGATGTTGAACTTGAGAAGTTCTATCTATGTGCGAATGTGCGATATTTGTACAAGGTGGTAGAACGTATAAGGCCTTGAGCCACAATGTGAACACTTCGGTATTTCTATGAGATGAATTATTCTGTGATTTAACTGTTCAATAAGAGAATGCTATGTTTATACATGATCCGTTATTGTTAAGTCTGTGCTAATGATTCTAGACAGACAGAATGTCTATGAAAAAGGTAGAAGACTGAAAGTATTTTAAAATGGAAGTGAATATTGTTTTAAAATGATAGGAATCAAGATTATTCCTATTATTCAAGTTGTTTCATAACCTTTGTTCAGTTATCGAAGTTCTAAAGGAACGTTTACACTCTTGAAGTTGTTTGTTCAACTGCTATGACTTTCTGAGCAGTTGAATGCTCACACTTACTTTAAATGAAAAACATTTTTAGTGAATGATGTTAGAAGAACTTAAGGATCCCGTAATGATCAAGCTGACGGTATCCAGATGAAGTGTCATTCAGAATGTGGATGAGCGAGAAGATCGAGCGAAGACTTGTAAAATAAAATAAGTTAAATGAACTTTAGATTAGTTTAATGAACTGTTAGTATCCTTAGTGGCGAATGAAAGTCACTCGTGTAAGGTGTAAAGGATAATGTAATTATCGTTATTTGTAATGAAAGGAGTTATAAGGTTTTGGAACCTGGGAATTTAGAATGTATATTGTTATATTTTAGTATATAATGATGTATGTTTGGAAGAAGATGGGATCGTGACGTACAGAATCCGGGTGTGAAGTTAAACCAGATTTTGGGGCATTACAATATTTGGCCCGTAGTACAAAGATGAACAGGTGTTGAGATGAACATGACCAACTGATGAATATCTTTGGCCTGTAGTGCAAAGATGAATATTTGATTCAAAATGAATATTGATTTATGTTACAGGGATAAAATATTGATGATGGACTTTTAAATTCATAGATGATAGTAGATTTCATTCTCTACTTAACTCTTCTATGAATTGTTATTTCCGCTACGAATATTGATCTGAAACTTGTTGTCTATTATATTCTATCAGTTTTTTCCCTATTGAAGACTAACGATAATTTGTTCTATATTATCTTAGTCATAATGTTCTTTACTGGGCTAATTGAGCTCACCCTTTTCCTTTTTGTTCCATTTTTCTTCTCAGGAGGCGAGAATGCAGCGAGTACTAGTCGGGGTATGGAATGATGGTTCTAGAAAGTTGTTTTAGTAGTCCTCACTATTTTTGTAAAATATTGCATCAATAATTGTAATGAGGATTTATTTGAGTGTGGATATTATCTAGAAGACAATATTTGTATTTAAACTCACAGTTTATGTGTTGTCGTATTTTGCACGACAATTGTATTAATAAAGTTGTAGTTATTTTTGTACCATATATTTGGCGACTTAGAATGGGTGATGTATACCTATTTTGGGGGTGTCACACTGTAATTTTATAGCAACAATATACGACATATTTTTATGAAACTGATGTTATGGAACCATACAATATATAATAAAAACATGTTATGTTAACATATCATAACATATATATCCACATAATCACTACCATTCCCAATTACAGAGATTTTATCAGAACTTGAAAGCCATTTTCATGAAAACTTTAATAACGTAAAATAGAAATTGGGTTGAAGAGATTACCCAAAGTATAGAGTGTAGATTAGTAGAGATGATCCTTTCTCAAATACTTCTTCAATCACACAACTCACAATTCCCTAAAAAATTCTCAATTTCTCTCTATGATTTTCTTTGCCAGACTTAGAAAGAAATGAAAGAAGAAGAAGACGTATAATTTATAAAAACTGAGCGAAGTTGTGGTGGTTAGTTAATCTGATCATGGGTTAACTGCTCCCAACTCCCAATTGGGCTCCGTTTGGCTAGCCTTAAAAGGCTTATAACCATTTAATTTGATTAATCCTTTATAATATAGTTTAATAATGTCACACCCATTTACACAATAAATCAAATATCCTATTTAATTTATTTTAAATAAAATATAATAATTTCTCATTAATTCACATAGTCACATAATTAAATTTCTCATTTATGAATTATATCAAATTATTAATTCTCTAATTAATTAAAATAATATTAGGTTTATTAAATATTTCTTTTAATTCAATAAGCTCACATAAATACATACTTTGAATAATAAAATTCTCCACATTAATTTAATAATATAACACATATAATTAAATTAATCTACCACAACTTCATCAATTAATTATTTAATCTAATAATTAAATCATCGAAAAAATATTTATTTAATTTAATAAATATTAAAATTAAATTACAAAATCTCATTTGTCACAACTCCTAAGGTCGATTACCTTAACTTGTTACCTATATTTAATAGCGTATCTGACATACAATGTCATTTGCCTTCGCATGTATCCGACGTATTCGTCCTAATCTGCAATGTTTATCATTATATAGAAAGGGTGAGCAATAAGTTTGCGTAGGAAGTTTAAGTTCAAGAAAAGATATATCATGATTGAAAGAATGAACAATAAACTATCGAACTTTCAACAATATAATCATTGTGAAAGAACACAATTCAATTTTTATAGATGAACGACCAAAACAATAAAAATGAATGATCAACAATGAACATGAACAACTAATACTGGACCAAATGGTAATGAAGGTGATCAACAACAAATTATCGACGTGGTATAATCATCAATAATTATCCACTACTTTGCTTGAAAAATAGTAACTCAATAAATGAGTATAGTTAAAGAACTTGCTCAATAAAAGTAAAGGAACTTGCCTGAATCGTCGACTACTGCTACGCAGTCTATATAGCTTAATCTAAAGACCTAATATTAATAATATCGATCTCCAAATTAGAATAATATCATCACAATCTCAACTTTTATATATAGTTATAAAATAACCTAAACACATTACCACATAATCCTAATAGTCTATAAAACACATAAGACCCGGTATCACGTCAAACTATTTCAGTCTAAGTTGAGTTCGGTACTATTTCGACATCCTGATTGCCTAATCAGATAATTATCAAGCCTATTATCAATAAGACTCTACTTAAACTCTTCACAATTATCTTAGATAATTTATTATTCAGTCAAAATATTTTTCAAAGGCTTATAATAATTTTCAAATAATTATTATCATTTAAAATGATTTTTCAATCATTAATATCATATTTATATGATTTAAATACCACATAATTCTATTATCATTAATATTTATTTAATTTCAATTATTAATGAAATACATAACATAATATTATAAGTTATTTATAATATCTCAAAGTATTTTAATACCTTAATATCACATTTTAAATGATTTTCAAACATTTAAATCCATTATCAAATAACTCATTATTAAAATAGTAAAAATATTATTGTATTTTCGTGGCAAAATATCAAAAGTTATATTTTATAACTTCAAATATTTTATAACCCTTAAATCATTTTTATATGATTTTAAAACATTAAAACTAATTTTCCATAATTTATTTAATATATTAATTAAATAAAAAAATTATCATTAATATTAATTTATTAATGAAACTCATCCCAAAATATTAAAAGTCATTAAAAATAACTTAAAATATTTTCTAACACTTTAATATAATTTTTAAATGATTTTTAAAGTATTAAAATCATTTTTAAGAAATTTATTTAATATAAATATTAAATAAATTAATTATCATTAATATTTAAAAATATTAAACTATTAATGAAATATATCCCAAATTATTAAAATCCATTTTTAGGCTTTAAAATAATTTTTAGAAATTAATTATGAATTTTTCATAATTAAAAATTATTTAATACTAATTATTTAATAAAAGTAATTAATAAATATTACAACTATCGCTAAAGGTGGCTATGACCTCAATCGGAGTTTGTATGAAAACGTTATGGCTGTTTTAGTAAAACATGTCATGTCAGATTGTTTTTTCCAAAATTAAGAAGCAGACTACCTCCCCTACGCCCAAGCGGGGTTTTTACACTAGGGGGCCCTTGAGTGGGGTCCCTTCTGCTAACTCACGAATTTTGATCCCGAACACTATAGAAAGCCAAATTAAGCCTACAAACTCTTTTCTAACAACCATACCAACCTACCCAAGGTGTAATATGTTTACAGAAACATAAACTAATGTTTCTAACACGTTTCTAACCACATAAACAACATAAACATCAAAGATTACAACCTTTAATTTCACTATTTCTCTTATTACCTCTTCTTTTGACATTCATAGCGAAATTCTTCCCTATGAATTCGTTTTACATCCGTTTTGACTCGTTCAACTTGGGTTGTTTTCGTTTTTCAACATACTAACAATATCTATCATCAATTTCAAATTCTATCCATCAATTTTGACTCCAACATAAGTTAAAATATACATATGCCATCAAAACCCAAGTTTTTCATCTTTAACATATTCTTATGATTTTGATTACTCTAGAACCAATTAAAGAGACTATATATACTAGATTATACACCCATACACATATATATACAACATCTCTTCAAATCACCCAACCAAAATAGCTTTTTAAGTGATGAACTTGAAAAACTATAAATTAGAATTTTAGAACTAGATGAATACCTTTGAACAATAATAAAAATCTCATGTAAGCGTATACATGAATACATATGAACACCATCTATGCATATAAATTCACAATCATGAAAACCTAATTTTACAAAGACTAAATACAAAACATCTTAATTTAGTATAAGGGTTAGTTTGATACCTTTCTAGGTTAAATTAGGAGAAAAGATGGAGATAAGGAAAGTTTTTCTTTTGTTTTCTCAAGGTTTCCCTTCTTCTTCTTCTTCTTCTTCTTCTTCTTCTTCTTCTTCTTCTTCTTCTCTGTATTCTCTCTTCTCTAACTTACGTACATTGAAACATATAACGTATAATATAATAGATATAAATTATATAATATAAATATATATATAATGTATATCGATTTACATTTTTTTTCTTTTTTTCTTTTTTTGAAAATCAAAAGCCATAAGGCTTGTTTAGCTAAACCATTTTAAAATAATGACTTAATCATTCCTTAAGCCTTGTTTGGCAAAACAAGGTTAAAATAAGAATTTCAAAACTCTAAGGCTTTATTTGGTAAAACCAAATTAAAACTCTTTTAATTTATTTTCATAAGTCATTTATAATATAGTTTATTGTCCCACATTATTTTCTTGGATTTCTATATCCAATCTTAATTAAATAAACTAATTACCACATACTAAATAAATTTCCCACTTAACCAAATATCACAAAATTATAATCTCATTATAATTTTATTTAATAATTAATATATCACTTTAATTATTAAATTATAAAGAATATCTGTTAACTCATGCAATCTTTAACAACTCTCTAACTATTAAATTAAATTAGAGTATTATCTAATAAATTTAATTCACAAATATATACTAACAACAACCACATAAATAAAATATTTATTTAATTTAATAAATATTTTAAATTATAAATAAAATCCTAGATTGTTACATCCTTCCCTCCTTACAAGGATTATGTCCCCAGAATCACAACTCAAACAATTCTTTCGTAACATTCTTCCCTCCTTATAAGGATTCCATCCTCGGAATCACCGAAACCCTACCTTACTTAGGTTTTCATCAAATCTCTTTGTTGAATAACTTCAACACATGACCTTAATATAGGTTTTATGTTTCCTACTACATTCATTACTTCAACAAATTCTAGGTTTTATTTCATAACTTTCACTTGAACTCAATTATATTTTGAGTATTGTATACTCTTTAACCCATTCATTTCCTTTGCTAAGGATCGTTATCATAAATACTCAGGATATTACATTCACCCATTCTTCTAAGAATTTCGTCTTCGAAATTTTATCTATTAATCTTTATTCATTCAATCTATCAAAATAAATTTTACGTTAATACTTTATTCATTCATTGGGTTCTACAACCAAATTCTTTCTCTAAGGGTCTTTCTAAGATCATCATATTCCTCACTTCTTCCTCTTCTAAGAGTTTCACATTTCTCTTCTTTCCGGAGTTTCAATTCTTTCTTGAAATTATTATGTTTTGCTTAATTTTCTCATCCTTTCCACTTTCACCCTTCATAATAATAAGAATCTTCCACAATTGCTCAATAATTGGAAAGCGATATGAATAACAGGAATTTAAAAGATTCCAAATCATGATGAGGGTCATAAGACCTTGAACTACGTCCACGGTTATAAGTACTCTTTCAACTTAAAGCTTAACAGTCATTAGACTCTAGGGACTCTCGTACTTAGGGTGTTAAGCCTTTCGTACGATGTATTGTGCACAAACATTTAAACGCTATGCGTATATTCATAGTTATAAGTAATTTTTCAACTTAAACTTTAACAGTCATAAGACTATAGGGACTCCTCGTACTTAGGGGGATCAGACCTTCATACAATGTATTGTGCATAAACATCTAAACGCCTCCGCGTAATCCCCTATAAAAGGGTTGTTCATCTCAGCTTTTCAACATCTGAATCTGCACCAAAACAATTTGGTTTGGCATAACTTTTCAAGAAACGCTTGAATTTCATGAACATCTTTCAATAATCGTCTAGCTGAATCAAATAGCATAGACTTCTACAACAATTCGGACATCAATCGAAATATACATATACATATATATATATATATTCTCATATCTTAAAGAAATCTCAAAAATCCTTTTTATGGCGTCATGATACCGCATACTTGTATTTACTGATTCGTTTGAGGATTCTGTCATTTGGTGATTTTATCATACTACATCATACCATAGTGGGCTGACGATCCTTAGATAACATCCAACACTAAGTAATACTGCATTGATGACTCCATTTTTTTTTTTCATCTCTGCACCAGGTTCCATGACACATTGATGATATAAAAATACATTTTGATATATTTCAAATCATTTTTGTCTAGCCAAAGCAATTAGGATAGACATACGAATAACGGTATTGTTTTTAAAACTCATTGGTTTCATCATTTGATCCAATGTTTTTCAAGAAAATAGAAGTGCAAACATCAGCACGAAGTCAATAAATTTCGAAAGTCTAGCATAGCTAGTAGATTTAGAATATCCAGGTATCCATCAACTTCAATCTTTACTTCATTACTTCATTACTTCAACTCATGTAATCTTTAACAACTCTCTAACTGTTAAATTAAATTAGAGTATTATCTAATAATTTTAATTCACAAATATATACTAACAACAACCACATAAATAAAATATTTATTTAATTTAATAAATATTTTAAATTACAAATAAAATCCTAGATTGTTACAGGACCTATATTTTTTAAAACAAATATAGTTCTGAACCGATTAACTATTTTTCAACCCATATTCCATTCAATCACACTCCTCCTCCAGTCTGCCCCAACTACTACTACTACTACTACTACTACTACTACTACTACTACTACTATCGTACAACGGTAATTATTATATATAATAGATGAGATCCACAATAATGTGAGAAATAACTTATACAAGTATCCTTTTTTATTGTAAAAATTATAATTTCAAAAAAAAATATTTATAATATATATATATATACACACACACACACACATACATACAAATGTGTATATATTTCATGATGATGATAATTATATATCTTATAAAGAGGAGCAAGATTATTTTTTAAACTTTTGGTTTCTCGTATTTTTGATTTTTTTTTATCTTAATGTTTATATTTCTACTCTTTTCTTTTTCAATTCTTTTATTAATCAACTCGTGATTTCTCTCACTAATTAAATTTTATATTTTTATTTTTTAAATTTACACATGATTGTTTGTCAAATAACTAATATACATAAAGCCAGTTCATCTGCTATAACTCCAAATTGCATCCAACTCATTCATATCCTCATTGGAATCAATTTATTGGAAAAAAAAACATGCTTTATCTATTTCAAAATATAAGATCAATATTAGTTTTTTAAAAATTGATTTAAGATATTTTTAAATTTAAATTTGACATGATTTATTTAAAATTTTAAAATAATAAATTTTATAAATAGTAGTAATTTTTAAATAGTTTATGATATTTGTAATTATTATTTTTTTTGAAAAAGCAAAAAAAATATGCCAAAGAAGCATATCAATAAAATAATTACGAATATCATTTTTCAAAAGTTCTATTTAAAAGTCAAAACATCTTAAAATGGTTAATATGGTTTTGAATCATAACCATATAGTTCCATCACACACAACCCATATTAAAAATGGTTAATATGGTTTTAGTTCTTAAATGGAACCATAACCATATTTTAAAAACTAAAACCAACCCATAACCATATTTTGCCAGGCCTACTTGAGACTCAAGAACATTCATAGCCAGTTACCAGGGTTGTAACGACCCCAAAATTCATACAATATAATTCTCAACTTCAGTCGTTAATAACACATCTACCTTCTGAATTTACATCATTATTCGATGTTAAACTATATAAAATGCGGAATAATTTAAGCTTTTATGTCTTTTTACTTTAATTCCCTGAATCCAAACCTTTATCATCTATATGTCTTTGAATCAATCTTATTTTATGATTCACTTTATCACAGTTATTATATAAAATTTTACATTTCAATCTGATAACCTTTACATATCAGATAACTCTAACTTTAGCTTTACAACTCAACATAAAACTATAAATCATAAAACATTTAGTACATCTCATGAATCTTAATCAAGGTATTAAGAAATAATAACTTTAGCTAAAATATTAATCTTCGTGTATTATTTCTGATCCACGTCATTCAAGTAGCACATAGTGTTACCTACAATCCTTAACCTACAAAAATTGTTATTTGCAAGGTTGAGCTCAACAACCCAGCAAATCTAACAGTTTTCATGCATCACGTAGCACATAATAACATGCTTATCATACATCTCATTAACATTAAACTAACATAACAAACATGCTGCAGTTCACATAACAAGTATAAAGATTGAGTTCCTTACTCAATCAGCATTCATTACTCAATCAACGTAGTCATAAATTGACTTTAATGTTTTATACATTCAACATATATATAACACAACATGCTCTTTACAATAAAGATTTAAAATAATTAATTATCAAGTTCACATAACAAATAGGAACTAAAAGACTTGCCTTGATCGTTGTTTACCAAAAATAGTTTAACAGCTTACAGATATCTGCACTTCACATGCCCTACACAATTATATAATCATTCACATTAACTATTAGTTACATAGCAACACATAGTAGTTGTAATATAAACTTTAATCTACATCCTATAACCCTTCCTATTAATCAATACACAATGTTCAATTTGATTGTGTTAACTTTAGACTTATAACACACTATATTTCTTCTTAGTCAAACTCGAAGTTCATTCAAGTATTTAAGTCTTGCTAAGACTACTTGTTGGTTTTATATTAACCCTATTCAATATCTTATAATATTTATTTCATTTTATTTAAAACACTTTTTAAGATCATTAACACTTATCACAGCGTTTCGACGTTTATTCGTCACACGCCCAATTTGTTGCTCTTGTGTGTGCTTAGTATGTGTATACAACTTATCTAATATATCATTTATTAGTGTTAAGCATCATTATACTTCATAATATTCATGTTCTATAACTTAAAATAACATCTATTATCGTCGACATCACTATACTTGTGTATGTCCATGTTTGATGCCCTCCGATTGCCTCCGAATACGCATCAGTCACAAAGATGACCATTTTTACTATTGTTCCCAACCTCAAATTGAAACACTTAAAGAATAAAAGTTGTAGGTCTATTCGTCTTCGTCCCGGATCATGTTAAATCGCCTTAATCGGAGTTCGTATGAAAACGTTATGTCTATTTTACTAAAACAAGTCAAAACAGTCACACTTGACATAGTTTGGGCACAATTACGCCCAATTAATCCTTGGGCATAGCGCAGTTGTGCCCTAGAGTGTAGCTGTGCCCCAAATGACTTAGGACACAGTGCAGCTGCGCCGGTTAGCAGACACGGGACCTGAAGATACTGTTCTCGCGATTTTTGACCCTTTTTCTCCTACTAATCTTCATAACTTGAGTTATACACATCCAAATTAGTCCGTTTTTGATTCTATGGATTCGTAATTCATAGAAATACAACATACTAGAATTCTAACAATTTATAAAAACACTAGCTAGCCTAAATCTTAACCCAAAACTCATGATCATACTAAACTTTCATATTTTAACATGTTTAGCTTAATTCATTCACTCTAATTAGTTTCTTAACCAAATTGATTCATTCAACTTGAGTTCTTTTCGTTTCTTATCGTATTAACACAATCCATCACCAATTTTTCAATTATAACATAAAATCCTAACCAATTTTAGTCTCAAAAGCAGGACCCAAAATATATATTTTAAGCAAAACCAAACTCTTCTTATTTATCATCAACAATATGAATTTGTTTACCGAAAACTCAACAATAAATAATATAGAACATATTATACATACTCAAGAACATATATAACAAATTCCTTAATAGATTAACCATATAAATTCATTTTTAGATAAGTATACTTTAGAAAATAAACAAAAAAAAAACTTTAGAATTTTCCTTTGATTCTTCTAAGCTCAATTAGATGATGTTAATCTCCTTCTTCTTCCTCCTTATATTCTCAAAACTCTCTCAATTTCTTAGAGAATCTATCTCCTCTCTCAATTCACTGCAACTTTCTTCCTCTTATTGTCAATATAGGTTAACTATTACAATACATAAAAAAAAAACTGATGGCCAATCCATTATACGCACACTTAAAATAGCAGTTACAAAATAGAAAGGGTCTCTAGGCCATGTTTGGCTAGAACCCAATTTTCTTTTTAATTTAATTTAACAATCCCCCTTATCATATGGTTCACAAATGTCACCCTTTATTTGATTAAATTACTTAACCAATATAACTCTAATTTTAGTTAATAAATCATTAATCCTCTAATTTAATTATTTAATTCAATTAGAATATTTCTCATTCCATCAATACTATCACATTTTAAATAAATTATCCCATAACAATTTCCATAAAATATTTATTTTATTCCATAAATATTTTAACTATATACAAAATTCACAATCATATTACATTCACATTATCTTCTTATTTTATTAAAACAAATATGTTTACGTTATTTCACTATTTTAATTAAGTGAATCACCCACATAATTTATGAAACTTAATTTATAATAATTTCCATCGTCACAATAATAATTAAATTATACTCTCTCATAATATAATTTTAACTTTATCAAATTAACTAATATTACTCAGTTAATTTCCTTTTCATAACAATTACATTAATTTCTTTAATAGTTTAATTAACTATTGGACCTCTTTTTCCCAATACATGAATATACATAATTTTCTTCACACCAACTTATATATTCACAATATATAACACATATATACACATACTCAAACTCAAAACATCTTATAATAAGAATTTTATTTATTAAATTCTTATTTAAATAATTTCTGAAAATTCGGGTTGTCATATCCTTCCCTCCTTATAAGGATTCCGTCCTCGGAATCACCGAAACCCTACCTTACTTAGGTTGTTACCAAATCTCTTTGTTGAATAGCTTCAACACATTACCTTAATATAAGTTTTATTTATTACCACTCCACCCATTCTTCACAATAAATTCTTATAATTTTTATTTCATAAACTTTACTTATACTCAATTATATTTGAGTATTACATATTCTTTGATCCATTTATTATATATATATATATATATATATTCTCATATCTTAAATAAATCTCAAAATATTTTTATAAGCGATAATGATCTGTGCTTTGTATTTACAAATCTAGTTTGAGGATTACATCATTTGGTGATTTTATCATACTACATCATACCATAGTGGTGGACGATCCTTAGATCACATCAACACTAAGTAATCTTTGCATTGATGACTCCATTGTTTTTATCATCTCTGTAGCAGGTTCCATGATGCATTGATGATATAAAAATACATTTTGATATATTTCAAATCATTTTTTGTCTAACCGAAGCAATTAGGATAGACATATGAATAACGGTATTGTTTTTAAAACTCATTGGTTTCATCATTTGATCTAATGTTTTTCAAGAAAATAGAAGTGCAAATATCAGCACGAAGTCAATAAATTTCGAAAGTCTAGCATAGATAGTAGATTTAGAATATCCAGATATCCATCAACTTCAATCTTTACTCCATTACTTCATTACTTAACCAATTCTTTTTTTTTCTAGCACCACTAATGCTCTTATACTAAACATTCTTGTATTTCAACTTACAATCTTCCTATACCCCCAATATAGTTCATCAAACTTATCGCACATTGGAAGTTCAGGAACTTGCCACAATAATATGAGTTTAAGAACTTATTCTAGTCAGACCATAGGCGTCCATTCGCTAAGGGGTTCAAAACATACCATATTATTACGAGTCACGAACTTACTATATGCATTAGTTTTAAGAACCGCACCTAATCCTAATAATATCTGACTAATCTTAATAGTTTCTAACTATCAAATATACACATAAGAATTGAATCACGTTTTCACCACATATACATTGATAGCGCGACACCAACATTCCAATGATTATCAATATGATAAACTGAGTGCAAGCACAAAAGCCTCGCCCATACAAAGATTTGTACAACTCAACCATCACATGAGTCCTCAATTGAAATCCCACCTAACTTTATCCTCCTTATAACTTGCTCTTTGCTCGATACGAATTCCTCGTATCACTTCATCTATAACTCCTCGTGAGTTATCTCGTACTATTTCATAGTACATCATCTTCATAGCATCAAGCTATAATTATTCAAACATTACAGACCATCTTTCTTTTATAACTTAAACTGATCACGTCGTGATCTTATTCTATAATCATCTCCCTTAAAATTCTTTTCTTAACTCGTGATCATTTTGTTTTACGATCCTCTTTCTTTCCTTTTTCATCATACGTATCCATTTTCTATACTTGGTACACATCTAGTCTCTAACAGTTTCAATATGTTACGCTGAGTGGTTTCCCACAAACAACCAACAAACTAGGTTCCGAGTTGATAGTTCGTATATACCTCCGCTCTATGAAGGAATCGTTTAGCCCATATACCATACATCAACTATTAAAGAGTACAACTGTACCATACTTAAATATAACTTTTTGATTCTTAACTTCTTTATCATCTTCTCTTTTATTCTCTAAGGCTATAGCCTAGGGTACTCTTACCTAAGGTTTATAACCTACAGCATTGATACCAACTGTAACGACCCCAAAATTCATACAATACAATTCTCAACTTTGGTCATTAATAACACATCTACTTTCTGATTTTACATCATTATTCGATGTTAAACTATATAAAATACGGAATAATTTTAACTTTTATGTCTTTTTACTTTAATTCCTTGAATCCAAACCTTTATCATCTACATGTCTTTGAATCAATCTTATTTTATGATTCACTTTATCACTGTTATTATATAAAATTTTACATTTCAATTTGATAACCTTTACATATCAGATAACTCTAACTTTAGCTTTACAACTCAACATAAAGCTATACATCATAAAACATTTAGTACATCTCATGAATCTTAATCACGGTATTAAGAAATAACAACTTTAGCTAAAATATTAATCTTCGTGTATTATTTCTGATCCACATCATTCAAGTAGCACATAGTGTTACCTTCAATACTTAACCTGCAAAAATGGTTATTTGCAAGGTTGAGCTCGACAGCCCAGCAAATCTAACAGTTTTTATGCATCACGTAGCACATAATAACATGCTTATCATACATCTCATAAACATTAAACTAATATAACAAACATGCTGCAGTTCACATAACAAGTATAAAGATTGAGTTCCTTACTCAATCAACATTCATTACTCAATCAACGTAGTCATAAATTGACTTTAATGTTTCATACATTCAACATATATATATATATATATATATATATATATATATATATATATATATCACAACATGCTCTTTGCAATAAAGATTTAAAACAATTAATTATCAAGTTCACATAACAAATAGGAACTGAAATACTTGCCTTGATCGTTGTTTACCAATAACAGTTTAACTGCTTACAGATATCTTCACTTCACATGCCCTACACAATTATATAATCATTCACATTAACTATTAGTTACATAGCGACGCATAGTAGTTGTAATGTAAACTTTAATTTACATCCAATAACCCTTCCTATTAATCAATACACAATGTGCAATTTGATTGTGTTAACTTTAGACTTATAACTCACTATATTTCTTCTTAGTCAAACTCCAAGTTCATTCAAGTGTTTAAGTCTTTCTAGGACTACTTATTGGTTTTATATTAACCCTATTAAATTTCTTATAATATTCATTTCATTTTATTGAAAATACTTTTTACGTTCATTAACACTTATCATGGCTTTTCGACGTTATTCGTCACATGCCCAATTTGTCTCTCTTGTGTGTGCTTAGTATGCGTATACAACTTATCTAATATATCATTTATTAATGTTAAGCATCATTATACTTCATAATATTCATGTTCTATAACTTATAACAACATCTATTATCGTCGACATCACTATACTTGTGTATGTGCATGTCCGACGCCCTCTAATTGCCTCTGAATACGCATCAGTCACAAAGATGACAATTTTTACTACTATTACCAACCTCCAATTGAAACACTTAAAGAATAAAAGTTGTAGGTCTATTCGTCCTCGTTCCGGATCATCTTGAATCGCCTTAATCGGAGTTCGTATAAAAACGTTATGCCTATTTTACTAAAATAGGTCAAAACAGTCACACTTGACATAGTTTGGGCACAATTACGCCCAATTAATCCTTGGGCATAGCGCAGTTGTGCCCTAGAGTGTAGCTGTGCCCCAAATGACTTAGGACCACGGTCAAGGTACTTGCGCGGTTAGCAGTACCACAGGACACTCAAGATCTTTGATTCTCGCGATTTTTGACCCTTTTTCTCCTACTAATCTTCATAACTTGAGTTATACACATCCAAATTAGTCCGTTTTTGATTCTATGGATTCGTAATTCATAGAAATACAACATACTAGAATTCTAACAATTTATAAAAACACTAGCTAGCCTAAATCTTAACCCAAAACTCATGATCATACTAAACTTTCATATTTTAACATGTTTAGCGAATTCATTCACTACGAATTCGTTTCTTAACCAAATTGATTCATTCAACTTGAGTTCTTTTCGTTTCTTATCGTATTAACACAATCCATCACCAATTTTTCAATTATAACATAAAATCCTAACCAATTTTAGTCTCAAAACAGACCCAAAATACATATTTTAAGCCAAAACCAAACTCTTCTTATTTATCATCAACAATATGAATTTGTTTACCGAAAACTCAACAATAAACAATATAGAACATATTATACATACTCAAGAACATATATAACAAATTCCTTAATAGATTAACCATAGAAATTCATTTTTAGAGAAGTATACTTTAGAAAATAAACAAAAAAAAACTTTAGAACTTGCCTTTGATTCTTCTAAGCTCAATTAGATGATATTAATCTCCTTCTTCCTCCTCCTTAGATTCTCAAAACTCTCTCAATTTCTCAGAGAATCTATCTCCTCTCTCAATTCACTACAATTTTCTTCCTCTTAGTGTCAATATAGTTTAACTATTACAATACGTAAAAAAAAACTGATGACCAATCCATTATATGCACACTTAAAATAGCAGTTACAAAATAGAAAAGGTCTCTAGGCCATGTTTGGCTAGAACCCAATTTTCTTTTTAATTTATTTTAATAATCCTCCTTATCATATGATTCACAAATGTCACCCATTATTTGATTAAATTACGTAACCAATATAACTCTAATTTTAGTTAATAAATCATTAATCCTCTAATTTAATTATTTAATTAAATTAGAATATTTCTCATTCCATCAATACTATCACATTTTAAATAAATTATCCCATAACAATTCCCATAAAATATTTATTTTATTCCATAAATACTTTACCTATATACAAAATTCACAATCATATTACATTCACATTATCTTCTTGTTTTATTAAAACAAATATGTTTACGTTATTTCACTATTTTAATTAAGTGAATCACCCACATAATTTACGAAACTTAATTTATAATAATCTCCATCGTCACAATAATAATTAAATTATACTCTCTCATAATATAATTTTAACTTAATCAAATTAACTAATATTACTCAGTTAATTTCCTTTTCATAACAATTACATTAATTTCTTCAATAGTTTAATTAACTATTGGACCTCTTTTTCCTAATACATGATTATGCATAATTTTCTTCACACCAAATTACATATTCACAATATATAACACATATATACACATACTCAAACTCAAAATATCTTATAATAACAATTTTATTTATTAAATTCTTATATAAATAATTTCTAAAAATTCGGGTTGTCACAAGGGTACTATTTAGGAGATATTATTAATGTAATACTACAACCTCCAACAAGTTTCATGGTCATCCTACATCATATCTGTGAGATATAAGCAATCAAAAACCTTGTCAGGCCTGTTCTTCATTTTCTGGGTTACCCAGAAATGAAGAGTAACCTAGAAAATGAAGAACAGTTCATGGTACCTACTTTGGATCTCCATAACTTGCATTCTGGGTCTACTCTGTGTGATCTAATGGTTCAATCCTGTAGTACTGATGTCAAGGAACAATAATATAACATTAGTTCAGTCTAACAACATCACCAACTCAAGATTTGAGCCGGTTAAAGTGCTTGTCAGGAGTTGTTCTTGAGAAATCTGGGTTTTCCAGAAAAGTCATCCGGGCAGTTGGTCAACCCTTGTTTGACCACCCATAACTTTGATCTTGGTTAAGATCTAAGTGTTATAGGGGCATGAGTGGATAGTCTACATGTCAGTCTACAAATCCATTACACTAAAATGGCCTAACTCATTAACAGTAGCAAGATCAGAGGCTTGCAAAATGCTTGTCAGACTTTCTTGGTTTCTGGGTTTGTCCAAATTTCCAGTTTTCATGGTTGGTCAACCATGTTTAACAACTTATATCTTGAGATCTAGACATGGTATGGACTTGATTCCATTTCCATTCTACTCTCCTCATGGCATAGAACAAGTTTATAACACTAAACACACATAACAACTAACACACAAAGATCTAGAGGCCCTGACATATGGCTGTCAGGCCTTAAATTAGGGTTCTAAGTCAGTTGATAAAAACCCTATTTTCTTGCATCTGGATGTTATGGATCCTTGATGTAACATCTTAGATCACTAAATAACATCCTTAAACACAACTCTAAACAACAAATCATAACATTAACATCAAATCATAAGGATTTATAAAATTTAGGGTTTATACATTTTATGCTTTGATCTTTGAATCTGATCATCATGATCTGTTCTTGGAAAGTTAAAGGATGATATTGGCTTAACTTTTGTTTCCCTTCCTCTCTAGATTTCGAAAATTATAGAGAGAGAAAGTCTTGGCTAGTATGTTAAGTAAAGTAAGTTATTTACTTAACTTTTATCTTTAATTTTTGATTCAATGCACCAAGATGTTGCAAGGTGGCAACAAATATCAGATTTGGTAGGATTTGAGAACATGGTAATTATCCAAGTGATGAGTCACCAAAGATTACACATATCTTTTACTTAAAAAGTAAGTAAAAGGGCATTTTGGTCATTTTGCACTCACTCAGGGCATTTTAGTAATTTCCCCTACAAATTAAAGGGCAATTTAGACATTTTAGTAGTATTATATGCTAGGTGATGTATGAAAACTGTTAGCTTTGCTGGGCTGTCAAACTCAACCTTGCAAAAAACCATTTTTGCAGGTTAAGGATTGAAGGTAACACTATGTGCTACTTTAGCTAATTGAATGTAAATGGAGTATGAGAATGAGAAGAACCAATATAATTATAAATAAATATTGGTTGTAGGATTAATGAATTAAATAAATATCTAAATTATGATTAAAAGTATAGATTAAATAAATTATCTTAGGACAATTAATAAAAGGAAGGAAAATTGTATAATTATACATAATAATTGTATAATTTATTAAAATAATTAGTAAAATAAATATTAATTATTTTAATAGGAATGTTTAGTTGATTAAAAGTGTTTTACTTATGAATGTAATTCCATAAGTTATATGGGTAAATAGATGGAAAGAGTGTTGGCTGAATAATTTAGCAATAAAAAAAAAATGAAGTGTGACATGTTGGAGGAATTAAAGAAAAAAATATATATTGTATAGTATGAAAATGAAATAAAATGAAGATAAGTCAAAGGAGTTTGTTTGAGGTCAATCCAAACATAGCCTAGACCTTTTATTTTTTATAACAGTTGAGGCTTTTGGGTGTATAACCGATACAAATTAAGATCACGTAAGTGTTTCATCAATTTATTCCTCCTTTACATGAGTTTAAGAAAATAAAGAAGAGAGAGAGAAAGCTTGGGAGAGGAAATTGAGAGAGAATTGAGATTCTCTGAGAAATTGTAGAAGAGGGGATTTTGGAGAATCAAGGGAACCAAGCTTGTCTATTCTAAATTTAAAGAACAATCAAAGGTAAATTTTGGAGTTTCTAGTTTTAGTTTTTATTTTCTAAAAGTTCTTCTTTATAATTGGTTTTGAGGGTTAAATTGTTAAGAGATTGATAATATATGTTAATTGGTATGTATAATTTGTTATATGTAATCTATAACAGGTTTTCATGTAATCAAATTCGTAGAAACATGTGTTAGAAGAAGAAATTTGGTATATGGCTTAGTATATGTATTTCGGTCTATTTTAAGGCTTAAATTGATGGTTAGATCATGTATATAATCTGAAATTGGTGCTATATATTGTTAGTATATTGAATTACAAAAACAACAAAGGTTAAACGAATTGATTTGGTTAGGAAACGAATATGTGGTGAATGAATTCGTTAAACATTTTAAAAACATGAAAAATAGAGTATGAACTTGAGTTTTGGTTCAAGACTTAGGTTGGTTAATAGTTCTATAAATTATTAATTCCTTTGTATGTTGTAGTTCTATGAATTATGAATCCATAGAATCGAAAATGGACTAATTTGGTTCTACTAATGTGTAGTGATTGTGTTGTGCCCTAAGTCTTTAAGGCAAAATGTACCTTGTGTCCAAGGCTTAATTGAAGGTGTTGCTTCTAGGTGTGTCAGGTGTGACTTTTTGATCTCCTATAAAAAAATAGTCATAACTTTTTCATACGAACTCCGATTGAGGCGGTTCAAGATAATTAGGAAAGATAACGAGTAGACCTACAACTTTCATTCTTTAAGTTTTTCGATTTGAAGTCGGGAACAGTGGTTAAAATGGCCATCGTTGGGACTGTTATGTTTTTGGAGGCAATCGGAGGGCGTCAGGCATGCATGTATGCAAGTATAGTGCTTCTGACGATACAAGATGTTGTTCTAAGTTATAAAACATGAATTTTAATAAATATAATGATGCTTAAAATTAATAAATAATGTATTAGATAAGTTATATAAGCATATACAAGAGAGACAAATCGGGCATATGACGAATAAACGTCGAAACACCGTGACAAGTGTCAATGAACGTAAAAAGTGTTTTAAGTCAAATGAAATGAATATTATAATATAAGAAATGGGGTTAATATAAAACCAATAAGTAGTCCTAGAAAGACTTAAACACTTAAATGAACTTCGGGTATGACCTAAGAAGAAATATAGTGAGATATAAGTCGAAAGTTAACAAAATCAAATTGAACATTGTGTACTGATTAATAAGAAGGGTTATGGGATGTAGAGTAAAGTTTACATTATAACTACTATGCGTTGCAATATGACTAATAGTTGATGTACATGATTATATAATTGTGTAGGGCACGTGAAGTATAGATAGCTGTAAGTTGTAAAACTGTTATTGGTAAACAACGATCAATGCAACTCTTTCAGTTCCTATTTGTTATGTGAACTTGATGATGAACTATTTTAAATCTTTATTGCAAATATCATGATGTGTTATATATATGTTAAAAGTATGAAACGTTAAAGTCAATTTATGACTACGTTGATTAAGTAATGAATGCTGATTGAGTAAGGAAATCAATCTTTATACTTGTTATATGAACTGCAACATATATGTTATGTTAGTCCAATGTTTATGAGATGTATGATAAACATGTTATTATATGCTACGTGATGCTTGAAAACTATTAGATTTGCTTGGCTTTCGAACTCAACCTTGCAAATAACCATTTTTGCAGCTTAAGGATTGAAGGTAACACTATGTGCTACTTTAGCCAATTGAATATAAATGGAGTATGAGAATGAGAAGAACCAATATAATTATAAATAAATATTGGTGTTAGAATTAATGAATTAAATAAATATCTAAATTATGATTAAAAGTATATATTAAATAAATTGTCTTAGGACAATTTATAAAAAGAAGGAAAATTGTATAATTATATATAATAATTGTATAATTTATTAAAATAATTAGTGATATAAATATTAATTATTTTAATAGAAATGTTTAGTTGATTAAAAGTGTTTTACTTATGAATGTAATTCCATAAGTCATATGGGTAAATGGATGGGAAGAGTGTTGGCTGAATAATTTAGCAATAAAAAAAAAAGAATTAAGTGTGACATGTTGGAGGAATTAAAGAAAAAAAAGATATATTGTATAGTATGAAAATGAAATAAAATGAAGATAAGTCAAAGGACTTTGTTTGAGGTCAAGCCAAACATAGCCTAGACCTTTTATTTTCTATAACAGTTGAGGCTTTTGGGTGTATAACTGATACAAATTAAGATCACGTAAGTGTTTCATCAGTTTATTCCTCCTTCACACGAGTTTAAGAAAACAAAGAAGAGAGAGAGAGAGCTTGGGAGAGGTAATTGAGAGAGAAATGAGATTCTCTGAGAAATTGTAGAAGAGGTGATTTTGGAGAATCAAGGGGACCAAGCTTGTCTATTCTAAATTTAAAGAAGAATCAAAGGTAAATTTTGGAGATTTTAGTTTTAGTTTTAATTTTCTAAATGTTCTTCTTTATAATTGCTTTTGAGGGTTAAATTGTTAAGAGATTGATCATATATGTTAATTGGTATGTATAATTTGTTATATGTAATCTATAACAGGTTTTCATGTAATTAAATTCGTGGAAACATGTGTTAGAAGAAGAAATTTTGTTTATGGCTTAGTATATGTATTTTAGTCTATTTTAAGGCTTAAATTGATGGTTTGATCATGTATATAATCTAAAATTGGTGCTAGGTATTGTTATTATATTGAATTACAAAAACAACAAAGGTTAAACAGATTAATTTGGTTAGGAATCGAATCCGTGGTGAATGAATTCGCTAAACATGTTAAAACATGAAAAATAAAGTATTAACATGAGTTTTGGGTCAAGATTTAGGTTAGTTAATAGTTCTGTAAATTGGTGTTTCTTTGGTATGTTTTAGTTCTATGAATTACGAATCCATAGAATCGAAAATAGACTAATTTGGTGAAAGTAGTAAGCACACAAGTCAATCATATTTGATGATAAAGCATATACTTTGTAACAATCTTATTCATTTATTAATAAAAAATATTAATTTATTAAAGGCTTTTAATTTTCTACATGATGCTGCTTTATAATATATGATAAACCAATAGTTTTAAGCAATGCTTTTAGAATAATGATGATGATCATTCTAATGAGATCTAAATTCTTAGAAAGCTTAATACTAAAATAGTTCCTAATCGTTGGATTACTAAATTGGGGATTAGTGAATTTGGATAGATTGGTACATACGTTGTTTGCTCATTGGATGAGGATGATTGATCTCATGATCATTTGTGTGGAGACACTAAAGCAAGTATGTAAGTGCTTATTAGAGAATAAGTTCACTGAACGTGGCTCACTAAGGAATACCTAATGGAGTTTTTCTTGCCTGTCAATAAGAATTCCTGTAGTGATAGTAGTACAAGTGATCCTTGGACTTGAGATCATCATAGTATCTTGTGTATGATGAGTTATACTTTGACTTATTCCTTAAGACCCTTAGGGTATATTAAAGGGTATGCTTGGGTATAATAAGTTGTACATGGAGATAATGTATGATCAATAAAGAATCTACCACTTCTAATAAAAGAAGAGAAATGTCCTATGTGATTCGATAAATGACAACCCAGTAGTCCTTGGCCAAGGCAAAATGAAATTAGAAAGGAGTTTCTAATTTGCATTATTTGGAGTTGTACATTTAAGAGTCGAAATACATATAATTAAATAAAATAAGACTTAACAGTAATTCCATGTCTTATATTTAATTGGGACATTATATGGTGAAAGAATTGAATTGTATGGTAACTATTTACTCAAAGGTTCTTTTATGATTAATGTTGAAATCTATATTATCTAGAAAGTCGTTGATCGCTAGGGAGGCTTATTCCTATTGTAGAATAAATATTATTTATTTAAATAAATTAATAATTTAATTTATTTATTTAAAATAAGATTAGAATTGTTCTAATTAATTTATTCACAACCGGTTTAATATGGAGAACCTAAAGGGTCACACCATAAAATGAAGAATAATTATTTAAAAAGTAAATGGCATAATAATAATAATAAGTTAATTATATTTAATTTAATCTATGGTGATAGAATAAATTAAATAACTTAATATTTATTATTTAATATTTTAGAAATATTAAATATAAATTAATAAGAGGAGTCTTATTATTACTATTATTATTATTTAATTCCTAAAGGAGTTTGAGAATTAATTAATAAAAGTACTCTCATTATTCCTAATAAGATTAGGAGGCTAATTAATTATTCTTAATAATATTGGGAGCCTAATTAATTAAAATAAAACATAATTTCTTAATTGTTAAGGAGGGTTGCCCACATCTATAAATAAGAGGAGTCAACATACGTAGTAATTTCAATAGTTGGGAGAGTACGCTCTTTTTCTATGAGAGATAGAAAAACTAGGGTTTTGCCAAACACTCATCTTCTTGAATCTTTCTTCTTCCTTAGTGGATCACCTCTAGAGGCCAAACACTTGGGTGGCTAACGTTGATATAAGGAAGGAACCAAACCCGATGGATTCAAGTTGAACACGAAAGGATTTGGAGGTGAACTTGTACCTGAGGAAGCTCGAATCTTCAAGGGTATGATTCTTGTTCTTTATCTTTTCGTTTAATTAATAATTGTGCATAAAGGGTGATCCGGGTATATGGTTTGTAAAATTTTTAAAACTCTGATTTTCCACGTTGCCGCTTATTTTATGCAATTTGATTGCGTTCATGAATATTACAAACCTAACAGTGGTATCAAAGCTAAACCTTTATGCGAATTATTAATTATTTTAATTTGATATATATTGATATATGTTTAGAACAATTTAATTCGGCATAATTTTGTTGTATAAAATTTTAAAATAAAAATGAATTCGCGAAACCTGTTTTACTTTTTCGTGAATCAGATGGGCACCAATACTCGATATATATATATATATATATATATATATATATTGGCCCAGGATAATGAATGAGATTCATTTAATCATGTTAATATTATGTAATATATTAATAACGCATAAGCTTCCATCTTCCTGGAGAATCAACATGAAAGCATTCACGTGATTGCAGGATTTCAAGGGAAATCATATAATATATCTTGATTCACGGAACTGACGGAATGTTTATATATATATTTAGCGGAAGTACTAATATATATAATTTTAATTATTTTATAATTAAAATAAAAAGTTTATTTTAATTTTAAAATAAAAAGAGTTTATTTTAATTTTAAAATTGAATTTCATGCTAATTAATTAGAGTTGAAATTGGATTCCATGATAACTAATTGGAGTTGAAATTGGATTTCTGTATTTCCTTAAATAAAGGAGTTTATTTAAATATGGAATAAGATTTCATATTATTCAAAATAAAGGAGTTTATTTGTGAATAGGAAAAAAATCTGTATTTCCTTTAAATAAAGGAGTTTTATTTATTTATTTTACTTGGAATTGGATTCCATAATTAATTAAAATAAAGGAGTTTATTTTGATTAAAGATTTTGATTAAAATAAAATAGTTTATCTTATTCAAAATAGGATAAATTAAAATAAAAGAGGTTTATTTTGATTTAAATTTGTATTAAAATAAAGGAGTTTATTTTGATTCAAAATTAGATTTCATACTAACTAAATTTGCCCATTAAATGATATCAATATATATATTGAATATTTATTATTAATGAGATGAATTTTATTTATTGATGCATATGTTGATGTGTATGATAATAAATGGGATTGATTATTGACTATTGACCAATGTGATTGGATTTTATTTTAGTTGGATGCATGAATGTATGGATTTTATTAAATAAGGTCTGCCTACCTCGTCTTCTCTAATTTTTTTCTTAATGTAAATTCTAACTCCCTCCTATGTACTTCCCCTTGACTGCTGATCAAGGTTTCTATTTATTTTAAATAGTTTTGTAATAGGAATAGTTAGAATTAATTTTGAAGAATTGGAGATCAAGGATCAAGGAGCGCTTGAAGACCCGTTTGTAATGGAGCCCGGGTTTAAATGTAATAGTTATATTTAAATATTAATTCTTGCACCCCTAGGGTTTGACCTTTTGGTTCACTTGGTGGCTCTAGTGAACCAAACTAGAATAAAAGTCCATAATCAATCCGGGTAGAATATAGTATTTTATATGTGCATGCTTATATTATATATATTATATATTATATATTATACAAATATGCTTCGCATGTTCATTAATATGACGTGTATTATATATATATATATATATATATATATATATATATATATATATATATATATATATATATATACATATCGCTAAACAAGATGAGACAAATTAATAACAAACCCCTCAAATTTTTTATATTAAGTCTTAAGCGTTCAAAGATATTTGGAATATCGAACGTCGCCTTCTAGCATGATAAAATAATAGAGTATCAATTAATTATTATAAGTTTGTTGTGTCACCACAAGGCTTATCTTAATTCTTTGAGATGTTAATTTTATCACATTTGATGCTTATAAAGAAAATTGAACAATATTGCTTTGTTGTGTCACCACAAGGACAATATTTTTCTTTTTTGAATATATGGAGTGCTAGGTTGGACTTAACTTATATCATTTTAGTTCGGATGTGCACACACTTGACCATTATGATCTAAGAGGCAAAATACAAGGAGTTGCATAGTTGATGTAATTGACAAGAGTTGTTTACCTATTTATTTATATATAGTTTATTGTGACACCACAAGGCTATATACATTCGAAATGGGATCCTTATTCTCACTAGCATATCTTTAATTAGATATTGTCTAACTGTATATATTGAGGGTAATATAGTTTGAAGAAAATAGTGGGAGATACCAATTTAAAACAAGACCTAATTTATTTTGGTAATTAATAAAAGAATGTATGCTAAAATGTTGTTAAGAACAAATTCATTTACAGAATTTTACAATGTCTAAATTACTATCACTGCGAAGCATATTAGATGATATTTAACCGGACCGTATTAAACGGATTGGTTAAGGAATTTGAGAATAGTTCTCATGGCTGAAAAGCTATCTTCTGTCCTTAACACGTCTATCCCTGCAATGGTTGCAGGCAATGCCTCTGGGGAAGAGATTGCTACTTTTAGAAAGTGGCAAGATGATGCACAGTTGGCTCAATGCATCATGCTCGCATCCATGAGTAACGAGCTTCAGCGTCAGCATAAAACTATGGATGCTCTTACTATAATCCTGCACATCAAGTAGTTGATGGTGAGGAAAGTAGGACTGGAAGATATGAGATATCTAAGGAGTTCTTCCGATCTAGAATGATCGATGACACTACAATACATACACATGTCCTAATGATGATCAATTTAATTGAACAGTTAGGACAACTGGTTTTGTAATGGCTGGAGAGTTGAGCCAAGATTTGATCTTGCACTCACTCTCGAACTCCTTTCATAATTGTTATGAATTTTTCATATGAACAAGCTAGATATCAGCCTCGCTGATTTGCTTAACATATTGAAAAATGTTGAGAGTCACTTTCCAACCAAGAAAGACCAAGTCTTACTGGTAGGGGCCACAAGATCTTCTGAAAAGAAGAACGATTCAAAGAAGTTAAATAGAAAGGCAAAAACAAAGGATAATAAGAACAAAACTGATACGGATAGCAAAGGAGTTTGCTTTCACTGCAATAAGCCTGAAAACTGGAAAGAAATTGCAAGAAACATCTTGCAGAGGCTAACCAAAAGAAGCTTAGTGATATTTTGGTTACAAATACAATTTTTTTCAAGATTTAAAATAAATTTTTCTTTAAGTCAAGGTTCTACTTGGGTATTGGATACCGACTTTGGTTATCATAAATATAGATTTATGAAGGGACCAAACAGAAGTAGAAAGCTAAATATAAGTAATCCTATGTGTGGAAAATGAAGCAAAGGTTGCTATATTAGCCATAGAAACTTATAGTTTAGAAATGCCTACGAGCAAATCTATTAATTATGTCAATAAGTTGTTATTGTATTCCAGTTCGCGTCAAAAACATTATTTCCATTTTATTGTTGGACAATGAAATCTTTGGTATTATAATTAAGAACAATTGTTGTTCTATTTATAATAATAACGTTTTGTATAAAACTAAAATATTACTTAATGGAATTTGTGTACTCGACTTACGTAAAAACTATTTTATAAATTGAACAAACTAGTATAAGAAAAAGAGATGATCATTCAAAGAGTTGAATGTGTGTCTTTGCTGAAATACAAGTGTGAATTATTTAAAATGTTCAAAGAATTCAGAAGTGAAACAAATTGGCAAAGTATTATGATTCTTTGATCTGATCAAGGAATAAATACTTGTGCAATGGGTTTCTAGATCATCTTAAATGGTTTTCTCATAATGGACGTCTCCTAATACACAATAATTGATTGATGTATCTGAAAAGAAAAATCGTACCTTGTTGAAAATGGTACGGTACATAATGATTTTACCGACATTCCAGTATCATTCTAGGGTCATGCCCTAGAAATGGTTCCATATCTACGAAAAGGTAACCTCAAAATCCAGCCCCAAGACTCCATAAAAGTTATGGACTGGGAGAATTCCTAATCTTAAGTATGTTAAGATAAGGGATTGTCCAACTTATGTGAAAAGGTTTCAAAGGATAAGCTTGGGACAAGATTTAACAAGTGTTGATTTGTGGAATATCCTAAAGTAAGTTTAGGGTATATGTTCTATAATCCTACTTAGAAAAAGGTGTTTGTTGCGAAATGCGTTGCCTTCTAGGATAAAGATGTTTATCATTGAAGGAGCTAGTGGGAGGATAATAGATCTTGAAGAGTTCAAGAGCCACAAATCACTATAAGTTTAAGAAGAGGAACCTGTAGATGTCTTGTACCACAACCGAATCATAAATCTGGAATAGTACCAAAGATACCTGGGAGGTATGGATTCATCATAGATGATGATGATGAGGCACGATCATAGAAGATGATGATCGATTACATATATCTACCGAGGTAAGAGTTGTAGACACTCAAAGAAATGGATTGAAGCAAGCTTCTCAAAATGGAACATTCGTTTTGATGAAACAAATCAAAAGAGTTTGATTTTATCACAAACAAGAATGAACCTAGTGTGTACAAAAGGGTCAGTGGGAGCGTCGTGACATTCCTAGTATTATATGTTGATATACTATGAATAAGGAATGACATACCAATGCTACAATTAGTAAAGATAAAGTTGTCTAAACATTCCTCCATGAATGATTTGGGAAGAGTATCTTAATTGGGGATACAAATATATATAGATAGATTCAAGAGGATGCTCGACTTAACCCAAAGAACGTATATTAATTTGATGCTAAAGTCGTTTAGCATGGCAAACTCTATGGGATGTCTCATGTTGATGAGCCCTGGAGTGTATCTCTCTTAATAGTCCCCATAGACTTGTAAAAGAGAGATCGCATGAGTAACTATCATGTCTGCAATGAAATATACAAGACCTGATGTTGATCAGTCATATTCTGGAGAAAATCACTGTAAGACAGTGAAAAACATCTTAAAGTACTTTACCGGCACTAAGGATGTGATCATATTCGTGGTGGGTCTGAATTAAAACTAGAGGGCTTAACAGACTCAAGTTTTTTCAGACAGAACAAGACGACATAAAATCCACTTTAAGGTAAAGCATTAGCTTGAACGATGGTGCAGTGAAATTGAAAAAAGGTTTCAAACAACAAAGAGTTGTTGATTTAGTGATAAAGACAAAGTATATAGCTGTAAATGAAGCTGCAAGTTGATTGTTTGGATGAAAAGTTCATTACAGAACTAGGAATAGTTCCTAAGTCTCATCTTGGATCTAAACATGTGTTGTGACACTTTCATTTGATTATTAGTGTTAGGTTTTTAATATCATGAACGCAATCAAATTGCACAAAATAAGCGGAAACGTAGAAAATTAGAGTTTTAAAATTTTACAAACCATATACCCAGATCATCCTTTATGCACAATTATTAATTAAACGAAAAGATATAAAGAACAAGAATCATACCCTTGAAGATTCGAGCTTCCTCAGGTACAAGTTCACCTCCAATCCTTTTCGCATTCAACTTGAATCCACCGGATTTGGTTCCTTCCTTTGATCAACGTTAGCCACTCAAGTGTTTGGCCTCTAGAGGTGATCCACCAAGGAAGAACAAAAATTCAAGAAGATGGGTATTTGGCTAAACCCTAGTTTTCTATCTCTATAGAAAAAAGGCGTACTCTCCTAACTATTGGAATTACGTATTCACGTGTTGTGAATGTTTCAACCACCACACCCAAATAAGACTCCTCTTATTTATAGATGTAGGCAACCCTCCTTAACAATTAAGGAATTAAGTTTTATTTAATTAATTAAATTCCTTTTAATTAATTAAGCTCCCTAATCTTATTAGAGATAATTAATTAAACTCTTTTAATTAATTTGCCTCCTAATCTTATTAGGAATAAATGAGAGTACTAATATTAAATTAATTTCCAACGCTTTAGAAATTAAAATAATAATAATTGTAATAATATTAATAAGACTCCTCTTATTAATTTATATATTTTATATTCCAAAATATTAAATAATAAATATTAAGCTATTTAACTTATTCTATCACCATAGATTAAATTAAATACACTTAACATATTATTACGATTATGCTATTAACTTCTTAAATAATTATTCTTCCTTTTATGGTATGACCCTTTAGGTTCTCCATATTAAATCGGTTGTGAATAAATCAATTAGAACAATTCTAATCTTATTTAAATAAATATATTAAATTATTAATTTATTTAAATAAATAATATTTATTCTATAATAGGCATAGGTCTCCCTAGCGATCAACGAATTTCCAGATAATATAGATTTCAACATTAATCATAAAAGAACCTTTGAGTAAATAGTTACCATACAATTCAATTCTTCCACCATACAATGTCTTAATTAAATATAAGACATGGAATTACTGTCAAGTCTTCTTTTATTTAATTATATGTATTTCGACTCTTAAATGCACAACTCCAAATAATGTAAATTAGAAACTCCTTTCTAATTTCATTCTGCCTTGGCCAAGGACTACTGGGTTGTCATTTATCGAATCACATAGGACATTTCTCTTCTTTTACTAGAAGTGGGAGATTCTTTATTGATCATATATTATCTCCATGTACAACTTATTATACCCAAGAATACCCTTTGGTATACCCTAAGGGTCTTAAGGAATAAGTCAAAGTATAACTCATCATACACAAGTACTATGACGATCTCAAGTCCAAGGATCACTTGTACTATTATCACTACAGGAATTCCTATTGACAGGCAAGTAAAACTCCATTGGGTATTCTTTAGCGAGCCACGTTCAGTGAACTTATTCTCTAATAAGCACCTACATACTTGCTTTAGTGTTTCCACATAAATGATCATGAGATCAATCATCCTCATCTAATGAGCAAGCAATGTATGTACTAATCTATCCGGATTTACTAATCCCCAATTTAGTAATCCAACGATTGGGAATTATTTTAGTTTTACACTTTCTAAGAATTTAGATCTCATTAGAATGATTATCATCATTATTCTAAAAGCATTGCTTAAAACTATGGGTTTATCACATATTATAAAACAACATCATGTAGATAATTAAAAGCCTTTAATAAATTAATACTTTTGATTAATAAATGAATAAGATTGTTACAAAGTATATGCTTTATCATCAAGCATGATTGGCTTGTGTGCATACTACTTTTAATCTCCCACTTGCACTAAAGCCAATCGCCATGGATAAGCTTTAGTTAATGGATATGTAATGTTGTTCTTGAGAGTTCACTATCTCTATAGTGATTTTCCATCTTTTAATGATTCCTATAATCAAATAAAAGTGCCACGACACATGTTTAGATCCAAGATGAGACTTAGGAACTATTCCTAGTTCTGTAATGAACTTTTCATCCAAACAATCAACTTGTAGCTTCATTTACGACTATATACTACTGTCTTTATCACTAAATCAAAGAACTCTTTTTGTTGTTTGGAACCTTTCAATTCATCGCACCACCGCTCAAGGTAACGCTTTACCTTAAAGTGGATTTTTCGTTGTCTTGAGTGCGTCAAAAACTTGAGTCTCATAAGCCTCTAGTTTTAATTCGGACTCCACCATAAATATGATCACATCCTTAGTGCTAGGTTAAGTACTTTAAGATGTTTTTCACTAACTCATAGTGAACTTCTCCAGAATATGACTGATCAACATCAGGTCTCGTACATTTCATTACATACATGATAGTTGCTCATGCGATCTCTCTTTTCAGGAGTCTATGGGGACTATTAATAGAGATATACTCCATGGCTCATCAACATGAGACATCTCTTGGAGTTTTTCATGCTAAACGACTTTAGCATTAAATAAATATACGTTCCTTGGGTTAAGTTGAGCATCCTCTAAAATCTATCTATATAGATTTGTATCCCCAATTAAGATACTCTTCCCAAATCATTCATGGAGGAATGTTTAGACAACTTTATCTTTACTGATTGTGGCATTAATATGTCATTCCTTATCCGTAATATATCAACATATAATACTAGAAATGTCACGACGCTCCCACTGACCCTTTTTTACACACTAGGTTCATTCTTGTTTTTGATAAAATCAAACTCTTTTGATTGTCTCATCAAAACAAATGTTCCATAATTGAGAAGCTTGCTTCAATCCATTTTTCTAAGTGTCTACAACTCTTACCTCATCGTATGTAACTGAATCATCATCTTCTATGATGTGTACCTCATCATCATCATCTATGATGAATCCATACCTCCCAGGTATCTTCGGTATTATTCCAGATTTACGATTCGGTTGTGGTACAATAGTTCTATCTACAGGTTCCTCTTATTTGACTTATAGTATTTTGTGGTTCTTAAACTCTTCAAGATTCTATTATCGTCCCACTAGCCCCTTCAATGATAAACATCTTTATCTTAGAAGGCATCATGTTTTTAGCAAAAAACACCTTTTGCTAAGTAGGATTATAGAACATATACCCTAAATTTACTTTAGGATGTCCCACAAATCTGTACTTGTCAAATTTTATCCCAAACTTATCCTTTTGAAACCTTTTCACATAAGTTGGACAACCCCTTATCTTAATATACTTAAGATTAGGAATCCTCCCTGTCCATAACTTTTATGGAGTCTTGGGGCCGGATTTTGAGGTTACCTTTTTCGTAGATATGCAGCCATTTCTAAGACATTACCCCAGAAGGATACTGGAGTGTCAATAAAATCATTATGGACCGTACCATGTCCAACAAGGTACGATTTTTCCTTTCAGATACATCAATCAATTATTACGTATCAGGAGGCGTCCATTATGAGAAAACCATTTGAGATGATCTAGAAACTTATTGCACAAGTATTTATTCCTTGATCTAATCAAAGAATCTTAATACTTTGCAAATTTGTTTCACTTCTGAATTCTTTGAACCTTTCAAATAATTCACACTTGTATTTCAGCAAATACTCACATTCAACTCTTTGAATGATCATCTCCTTTTCTTATATTAGTTTGTTCAATTTGTAAAATATATTTCACGTGAGTCAAGTACACAAAATCCATTAAGTAATATTTCAGTTACATACAAAATATTATTATTATAAATAGAACAATAATTGTTCTTAATTATAATACCAAAGATTTCATTGTCCAGCAATAAAATGGAAATAATGTTTCTAACAAGAACTGGAATACAATAACAACTTATTGACTTAATAGATTTGCCCGTAGGCATTGCTAAACTGTAAGTTTCTATGGCTAATGTGGCAACCCTTGCTTCATTTCCCACACATAGGATTACTTATATTTGTTTAGCTTTCTACTTCTACTTGGTCCCTTCATAAATCTATATTTATGATAACCAAAGTTGGTATCCAATACTTAAGTAGAACCTTGACTTAAAGAAAAATTTATTTTAAATCATGAACAAAATTGTATTTGTAACCGAAACTTCACTAAGCTTCTTTGGTTAGCCTCTGCAAGATGCTTCTCGCAGTTTCTTTCAGGTGTCCAGACTTATTGCAGTGGAAGCAAACTCCTTTGTTATCCATATCAGTTTTGTTGTTATTATCCTTTGTTTATGCCTTTCTATTTACCTTCTTTGAATCGTTCTTCTTTTCAGAAGATCATTTTGCCCCTACAAGTAAGACATTGTCTTTCTTGGTTGAAAAATGACTTTCAACATTTTTCAACACGTTAAGAAAATCATCGAGGCTGATATCTAGCTTGTTCATATGAAAAATTCACAACAATTGTGAAAGGAGTCCGGGAGTGAGTGCAAGATCAAATCTTGGCTCAACTCTCCATCCATGACAAAACTTGTTGTCCTAATTGATCATGTTAAGGACTTTTGTCTGTACTGTAGTGTCATCAGTCATTCTTGATCGGAAGAGCTCCTTAGATATCTGATATCTATTAGTTCTACTTTCCTTACCATCAACTACTTGATGTGCAAGAATATAGTAGGAGCATCCATAGTTTAATGCTGACGCTGAAGCTCGTTACTCATGGATGCGAGCATGATGCATTGAGCCAACTGTGCATCATCTTGCCACTTTCTAAAAGTAGCAATCTCTTTCTCAGAGGCATTATTCGCAACCATTGCGAGGATAGGCGACATTAAGGACATAAGATAACTTTTCAGCCGTGAGAACTATTCTCAAATTCCTTAACCAATGAGTTTAATACGGTCCGATTAAATAGCATCTAATATGCTTCACAGTAATAGTAATTTAGACATTGTAAAATTCTGTAAATGAATTTGTAATTAACAACATTTTAGCATACATTCTTTTATTAATTACCAAAATAAATTAGGTCTTGTTATAAATTGGTATCTCCCACTATTTTCTTCAAACTATATTACCCTAAATATATATAGTTCGGCAATATCTAATTAAAGATATGCTAGTGAGAATAAGAATCCCATTTCAAATGTATATAGCCTTGTGTGTGCACAACAAACTATATATAAATAAATAGGTAGACAACTCTTGTCAATTACATCAACTATGTAACTCCTTGTATTTTTCCTCTTAAAATCATAATGGTCAATTGTGTGCAAATCCGAACTAAAATGATTTAAGTTAAGTCAGACCCGGCATTTCCATATAAGTAAAGAGAAAACTACAGTCCTTGTGTGTGCACAACAAAGCAGTAATGTTCAATTCCTTATAAACATCAAATGTAATAAAAATAACATCTTAAATATTTAATACTTTCCTTGTATGTGCGAACAAACTTATATTAAATATTCAATACTCTATTGTTTCTATCATGCTAGAAGGCGACGTTCGATATTCCAAATATCTTTGAACGTTACAACTTAATATAAAATATTTGAGGGGTTTGTAATTAATTTGTCTCATCTTGTTTAGCGCGCATGCACATATATATATAAAATACGCTTCATATTAATTAACATGCGAAGCATGTTTGCATAATATATAATATATATATATATATAGTATAAGCATACACATATAGAATACTATATTCTGCCTGGATTGATTATGGACTTTTATTCTAGTTTGGTTCACTAGAGCCACCAAGTGAACCAAAAGGTCAAACCCTAGGGGTGCAAGAATTAATATTTAAATATAACTATTACATTTAAACTCGGGCACCATTACAAATGGGTCTTCACGCGCTTCTTGCTCTTTGATCTCCAATTCTTCAAAATTAATTCTAACTATTCCTATTACAAAACTATTTAAAATAAATAGAAACCTTGATCAGCAGTCAGGGGGAAGTATATAAGAGGAAGTTAGAATTTACATTAAGAAAAATTTAGAGAAGACGAGGTACGCAGACCCCATTTAATAAAATCCATACTGTGAGACCACGAATTTTATGAAATAAAAGTATTCAATTTTTCTATTTTGGTAAATAGTTAAATTGATAAATGTTTAAAATTTTAAAATTAAGGGTAATATGTGAATTTTTTTTAAAGTAAGCAAGTTGATATAAAATATTCGTTGTGTCGGAAAATATTCAATTAGTCGGGGAATATTCTTTTTGTCAGGAAATATCCGTACGACGGTACAATCATTGGTGGACCCCACAACGGAATTATTATCGGATTGAGAAAGCGACAAAAATATTTTTATGAAAATAACGGCGGAAGTTTTACCGTTAAAACTATTGAACTACTCGGTAGTAAAAGTACAGTAATACGCGTGGTTGCATAGTAGCACACGGTATTGATTATTAATACTTACGTGAGAAGTCATTCAGTTTTGTTTTATTATTAGCATTATTAATGTAATAAAACATAAAAGCTTTTTATATAAAACAGAATACTTTTATAAAGTTATTCTATAAATAGAATATATTATATTCTATTATGCATAGTAAAATCTTTTTATATAAAACAGAATACTTTTATAAAGTTATTCTATAAATAGAATATATTATATTTTATTATGCATAGTGTTTTACATAGTAAAATCTTTTTACATAAAACAGAATACTTTTATAAAGTTATTCGTTTTATTAGATTATAAATAGAATATATTATATTTTATTTAAAAAATTTTGCTTTAAATTTGGACCGTCCGTTTAAAAGTAAATCAATCTGGACTGTTCATGAATTGGTTACTATTCAATCCATTCTTCTATAAATAGAAGCTCATTCCTTCATTATTTCTTACGAATTCACGGAAACTCTAGATAGAGAAACTATAGAGAGAAAAAAGAAAAGTATTCTGCTCCTTCACTATTTCTATATCCAGTTTCTTCTTTATAAGGTAAGGGATATTATTTGTTGTACTAGTAAGGGGAATTATTTCTTTTATATTCATGAAGAGAACTTCTGTTATTCCATTCTTTATTATTACGTTGGAATAACTTTGTATCATGCCGGACTACCCTATACTTGGTGAAATTCTTCTATTTAATTCCTTATTATTCTGTTGGAATAACCTGTCTATGCGAAGTACCGCATGCATGGTGATTTTTGTTGTTATTCCATTCTTTATTATTCTCATTTGGAACATCCTGCTTGGCATTAATTTCTTTGAATTCGGTTCCGTTATTTATTATTTTGTTAGAATAACTCGCTCATGCAAGCACCGCATGCATGGTGATTTCGTTGTTATTCCATTCTTTATTATTCTCATTGGAACATCCTATTTGGATATAATTTCGTTCGTTTCTTTATTATTCTCGTTTAATATCCCGTCTGCAAGGCGCTTACTGTGGGACCGGTTCCATTATTTATTATTCGTTGGGGAATAACACCGTCATGCAATCTATCGCACGCATGGTAAATCCTTCTGTTATTCCATTATTTATTATTCTATTTGGAATAACCTGTCTATGTGGATTACCACATGCATGGTGACTGATCCTTTATATTCATTCCTTATTAAATTGCGGAAATGATCTGGTTACGTTGATTATGATGAGAGTTATAATAAAAGCATTGGACTGATGGAAATCTTGGGTATATGAAGTATTAGTAAGTGTTATGATGAGTTATGTTGGTTATTATGTGAAAACCTGAAAGTTTCTTAGAAATCACAAAGGGTTGAAAAATCAGATTTTGGTGAAAATGGAACATGAAATTCAATTGACCATATCTCCTATTATATTTTGAATTTTAAGTGTGGTCAAGTTCTAGAGTTAGATCTATGAGTTTCCTAACTTATCCAAGTGGAATCACTGGAAAAGCTATTGTAGATTTTCGTGTGGACTGATTTTAGCAAAGCACGAAAAAGTGAAAAATGGGAAAACAGCTACTGCCAGAAATTTTAAAAGGGCATTTTCGGCCACTTAAGTTGTGAAAAAAATTCTGGCCTTTTGGGACATGAAAATATAAGGTATAAAGTACCTCCTGTCCAAAAAAAATGAGCTCATTCCGACTTAAAATGAGTAAGTTATAACCATTTTAATATTTAGGTTTTTCCGACGAAAAACGATATAACCGGAGTTCTATAACTCCGATGATCATGAAATTTAAACTGAAAGCTCACGTTAATATGTGTAAGATCCTGCCAAGATTTGGGAATTTCTGGAGTTAAACTTGAGGTAGCTAATTTCTTAAGGAATTAATTAGAAATTGATTTTTGAAAATAGTAAATAAATTTTAAAAATTCCAAGAAAAATATATGTTCATTATGGGACTATATTCTGCTAAATCCCAGAAAAGAAATATTTTTGGGACTGATTTGGTATTTTTCATGAAAATGGTTTAGTTACGAACATATGAGTTAAATATGTTATGTGAAGTAACAAAGTGTAAAAATAAGATTTTATGGTTTGGAAATCCTATATAAGGTATATGCAGATTTTTGATGAGGGATTTAATCATTGGTGATGAGATCTTATGAGTATGGCATTTTTGAATGATTAAATGCATTATTTGGTAAAGTGTAAACAATTGAAATAAATTGTTTATAAGTTTAAGAAGTGATTAAAATATTGTTATGATATTAATAATATTAGATTATGAGTGGTTGATAATATTTGGATAAATTTAAAGTCTTTAATATTTATCCTTATTTTCGTTTGATTAATACTTATATCATTGTCATCATCCTCATGTATATATTATGTTGAAAGTCATCTGTGGCCTATAGTGCATAGATGGACTTGGTATGATTATGACCAGAGATTATTCGGTATAATCATGACCGTAATGTTACAAATGATGTGGAAAAAGTCCTCATTGGCCGTAGTACATTGATGGACAGTTTTTGATATGATTATGGCTATGGATTCTCTGCGCCAAGGGTGCAAAGATGAATTGTTTTATGGCATGATCAGGACCGTTGATGAAAACACGATTATCTTTGGCCCGTAGTGCATGGATAATTTGTGGTCATGATACTAAAATAATATCCTTGGTCTATAGTGCAGGGATGAATTGATGATGTGGGTTAATTATTGGGCTGAGTCTCATTAATGAAATATTAATTCATGGATGTGATAATAATGAATATCCTTGGCCGTAGTGCATGGATAATTCATAGATGTGATATCAACGAATATCCTTGGTCGTAGTGCAGGGGTGATTCGATGATGTGGATTATTTATTAAGCCGAGTCTCAGTGATAAAATATTGATAATAAACTTTTAAATTCGTAGAAGATAGTCGATATCATGCTCTACTTGACTCTTCTAAAATACAATACTTGTATGTCTTTGGCCTGTAGTGCAAAGATGAATTGTTAATGAATATCTTTGGGTGTAGTGCAAAGATGAATTTATTAGTATGATTATGAGCAGGGATTGTGATTTGTTATAACCATGATTTTTGATGTTTCAGGTGAAGATAGGTGATGAAAATTATCTTTGTCCTGGGTGCGAAAAGGAATTCAGAATCACAATTATGATTATGAGTTATACATATGATTGTGGACATGAATTGTTGATTGATGTTACAGGGATAAGACATTATTGGTGGACTTTTAACATGGAGAAGATAATAGACATGATGGTCTATTTGACTCTTTTAATGGATTGCTCGTTCCGCTGCAACTATGGTTGAAAAGTTTTATCATCTACCAAATGTTCTAAATCTCTTATTTATTATTGACAAAAGCTATTGATAATTTAATTATCTTTAGTTATGATATTCTTTACTGGGCTAGTTGTGCTCACCCTTTTGCTTCACAATTCCTTTCAGGTAATAAGAGTGTAGCTAGGTCGAGCGGGGATAACAGGGGAATAGAACGGTGGTTTATAGCTGTTGAGGTTCTCCCTAAATAGTATGAACTTAATTTTATTGAGAACTTTAGATAAGTTTGTTGTTGTATACGTCATTTAATATTTAACTTTGGTGAACCGAATAGGGTGAGGCGAACCCAACTTTGGAAGGGTGTTTTACCACTATCATACAAGATGTCTAATGACATACAACCTCGTGTTATCACAAGACAGGGTTGTGCATATCCACTTCCTTAGTATATCTACGAGCACTACCTATATGATCTTGGAGTTTATTTAAAATATAATTTTCACTTGGAGACAGTGGAGATAGTTATATTTCAAGAGAAGACTCACCATCGGAAGGAACATGATAGTAATATTCTCGTTTTTCTTTGGTGTCTATTGGATCAACCAAGGATAATTCTCTGGACATATGATATCCATCATAACTTAGATTCATGGCCTCCTATGTACGAAGGTTTCCTTGAGCACTTTCCAAAGATTTTAATTTCTAAAACAGTTTTTGACTGTACTTTTATGTAACGTACCATTGTAAGGTTGTGGTCGAGGCACCATGAGAGTTACATACATTTGTATTATAACTCACAGTATACTTGTCGTCGTATTTTGCACGACAGTTGTATAAATGAAGTTGTCAGTAGTGTATTTTTTTTGACGACCCTAGATGGGTGATGTATACCTATTTTGGGGGCGTCACATTTGGTATCAGAGCTTAGGGATATGGTCGCTGGCAGAGATATGAGTCTAGAACTAGGAAGGGACGGACGAGTAATATACTTTGCTAGTGTGTGACTTACCTAACCTGAAATTGTTTACTTGATAAGTTGACAAATTATGGTATGAAAATTAACCTTTGTTTTGAAGTATATTCTAGAATGATATCTGAACCCAGGAGATGAGCAATGGGAAAATCATGATACAGAGGAAATAATCAGAAAGGTACAATCCGAAAAGAAAGCAAGGTATTCTCATCTCTTCGAAATACCAAGTACGTACGTAAATTTCGAGGGCAAAATTTCATAAGGAGGGGAAATTGTGAGACCCCGAATTTTATGAAATAAAAGTATTCAATTTTTCTATTTTGGTAAATAGTTAAATTGATAAATGTTTAAAATTAAGGGTAATATATGAAATTTTTTTGAAGTAAACAAGTTGATATAAAATATTCGTTATGTCGGAAAATATTCGATTAGTCAGGGAATATTATTTTTGTCAGGGAATATCCGTACGACGGTACAATCATTGGTGGACCCCACAACGAAATTATTATCGGATTGAGAAAGCGACAAAAATATTTTTATGAAAATAACGACGGAAGTTTTACCGTTAAAACTATTGAACTACTTTCATTAGTAAAGAAACGAAGAATACGCGTGGTTGCATAAGTAGCATTACGGTGATTGATTATTAATGCTTACGTGAGAAGTCATTCATTTTTTGTTTTATTATTAGCATTATTAATGTAATAAAACATAAAAGCTTTTTATATAAAATGTAATACTTTTATAAAGTTATTCTATAAATAGAATATATTATATTCTATTATGCATAAGTAAAATCTTTTTATATAAAATGTAATACTTTTATAAAGTTATTCTATAAATAGAATATATTATATTTTATTATGCATAGTATTGCATAGTGCTCCTGATATAGTGTTTTACATAGTAAAATCTTTTTACATAAAATGTAATACTTTTATAAAGTTATTCGTTTTATTAGATTATAAATAGAATATATTATATTTTATTTAAAAAATTTTGCTTTAAATTTGGACCGTCCGTTTAAAAGTAAATCAATCTGGACCGTTCATGAATTGGTTACTATTCAATCCATTCTTCTATAAATAGAAGCTCATTCCTTCATTATTTCTTACGAATTCACGGAAACTCTAGATAGAGAAACTATAGAGAGAAAAAAGAAAAGTATTCTGCTCCTTCACTATTTCTATATCCAGTTTCTTCTTTATAAGGTAAGGGATATTATTTGTTGTACTAGTAAGGGGTATTATTTCTTTTATATTCATGAAGGGAACTTATGTTATTCCATTCTTTATTATTCTGTTGGAATAACCTGTATACGCGGACTACCCTATACTTGGTGAAATTCTTCTATTTAATTCCTTATTATTCATTTGAATAACTTTGTCTCATGTCAAGCACCGCATGCACGGTGATTTTGTTGTTATTCCATTCTTTATTATTCTCATTGGAACATCACGCTTGCGATGTAATTTCGCCTTTACCGGTTCCGTTATTTATTATTACGTTAGAATAACCTATCTATGCTAAGCACCGCATGCATGGTGATTTTTGTTGTTATTCCATTCTTTATTATTCTCATTGAACATCTCGCTTGGCAAGTAATTTCGCATGACCGTTCTCGTTTTTTTATTATTTTGTCGGAATATCCTCTTTGTGCATTTACGCCGGACTTGGTTCCATTATTTATTATTCTGTTGGGAATAACCTATCTGTCCAGTCTATCGCACGCATGATAAATCCTTCTGTTATTCCATTCTTTATTATTCTGTTGGAAAAACCTGTCTATGTGGATTACCACATGCATGGTGAATGATCCTTTATATTCATTCCTTATTAAATTGTGGAAATGATCTGGTTACGTTGATTATGATGAGAGTCATAATAAAAGTATTGTACTGATGAAAATCATGGGTATATGAAGTATTAGTAAGTGTTCTAATGAGTTATGTTGGTTATTATGTGAAAACATGAAAGTTTCTTAGAAATCACAAAGGGTTGAAAAATCAAATTTTGGTGAAAATGGAACATGAAATTCAATTGACCATATCTCCTATTATATTTTGAATTTTTAAGTGTGGTCAAGTTCTAGAGTTAGATCTATGAGTTTCCTAACTTATCCAAGTGGAATCACTGGAAAAGGTGTTATAAATTTTCGTGTGGACTGATTTTAGCAAAGCACAAAAAAGTTAAAAATAGGAAAACAACTACTGCCAGAAATTTCAAAAGGGTATTTTCAGCCACTTAATTTATGAGAAAAATTCTGGCATTTTGGGACATGAAAATATATGGTATAAAGTACCTCTTGTCCAAAAATGAGCTCATTCCGACTTAAAATGAGCAAGTTATGACCATTTCAATATTTAGGTTTTTTCGACGAAAAATGCTATAACCGGAGTTCTATAACTCCGATGACCATGAAATTTGAACTGGAAGCTCACGTTAACATGTGTAAGATCCTGACAAGATTTGGGAATTTCTGGAGTTAAACTTGAGGTAGCTAATTTCTTAAGGAATTAATTAGAAATTAATTTTTGAAAAATAGTAAATGAATTTTAAAAATTCCGAGAAAAATCTATGTTCATTATGGGACTATATTCTGCTAAATTCCAAAAAAGAAATATTTTTGGGACTGATTTGGTATTTTTCATGAAAATGGTTTAGTTACGAACATATGAGTTAAATATGTTATGTGAAGTAACAAAGTTGGAAAATAGGATTTTATGGCTTGGAAATCCTATATAAGGTATATGCAGATTTTTGATGAGGGATTTAATCATTGGTGATGAAAACTTATGAGTATGGCATTTTTGAATGATTAAATGCATTATTTGGTAAAGTGTAAACAATTGAAATAAAGTGTTTATAAGTTTAAGAAGTGATTAAAATATTGTTATGATATTAATAATATTAGATTATGAGTGGTTGATAATATTTGGATAAATTTAAAGTCTTTAATATTTATCCTTGTTTTCGTTTGATTAATACTTATATCATTGTCATCATCCTCATGTATATATTATGTTGAAAGTCATCTATGACCTGTAGTGCATAGATGGACTTGTTATGATTATGACCAGGGATTATTCGGTATAATCATGACCGTAATGTTACAAATGATGTGGAAAAAGTCCTCATTGGCCGTAGTACATTGATGGACAGTTTTTGGTATGATTATGGCTATGGATTCTCTTCGGCCAAGGGTGCAAAGATCAATTGATGATGTGGATTAATTATTGAGCTGAGTCTCAGCAATGAAATATTAATTCATGGATGTGCTAATAATGAATATCCTTGGCCGTAGTGCATGGATAATTCATAGATGTGATATCAATAAATATCCTTGGCCGTAGTGCAGGGATGATTCGATGATGTGGATTATTTATTAAGTTGAGTCTCAGCAATAAAATATTGATAATAAACTTTTAAATTCGTAGAAGATAGTAGATATCATGCTCTACTTGACTCTTCTAAAATACAGTACTTGTATGTCTTTGGCCTGTAGTACAAAGATGAATTATTAATGAATATCTTTGGGCGTAGTGCAAAGATGAATTTATTAGTATGATTATGAGAAGGGATTGTGATTTGGTATAACCATGATTTTTGATGTTTCAGGTGACGATAGGTGATGAAAATTATCTTCGTCCTGGGTGCGAAAAGGAATTCAGAATCACAATTATGATTATGAGTTATACATATGATTGTGGATAGGAATTGTTGATTGATGTTACAGGGATAAAACATTATTAGTGGACTTTTAACATAGAGAAGATAATAGACCTGATGGTCTATTTGATATCTCTGATTTATTATTGACAAAAGCTATTGATAATTTAATTATCTTTAGTTATGATATTCTTTACTGGGCTAGTTGTGCTCACCCTTTTGCTTCACAATTGCCTTCAGGTAATAAGAGTGTAGCCGGGTCGAGTGGGATAACAGGGAATAGAAGCGGTGGTCTATAGTATATTGAAGTTCTCCTAAATAGTATGGAAATAATTTTATTGAGAACTTTAGATAAGTGTGTCGATATTACACGTCATTTAATATTTAATTTTGGTGAACCGAATAGGGTGAGGCGAACCCAACTTTGGAAGGGTGTTTTGCCACTATCATACAAGATGTCTAATGACATACAACCTCGTGTTATCATAAGACAGGGTTGTGCACATCCATTTGCTGAGTATATCTACGAGCACTACCTATATGATCTTAGAGTTTATTTAAAATATAATTTTTACTTGGAGACAGTGGAGATAGTTATATGTCAAGAGAAGACTCACCATTGGAAGGAACATGATAGTAATCTTCTCATTTTTCTTTGGGGTCTATTTGGTCAACCAAGGATAATTCTCTGGACATATGATATCTATCATAACTTAGATTCATGGCCTCCTATGTACGAAGGTTTCCTTGAGCACTTCCCAAAGATTTTAATTTTTAAAACAGTTTTTGACTGTACTTTTATGTAACGTACCATTATAAGATTGTGGTCGAGGCACCATAAGAGTTACATACATTTGTATTATAACTCACAGTATACTTGTCGTCGTATTTTGCACGACAGTTGTATAAATAAAGTTGTCAGTAGTGTATTTTCTGACGACCCAAGATGGGTGATGTATACCTATTTTGAGGGCGTCACACATACATTCATACATCCAACTAAAATAAAATCCAATCACATTGGTCAATAGTCCATAATCAATCACATTTATTATCATACACATCACCATATGCATCAATAAATAACATTCATCTAATGAATAATAAACATTCAATATATATATTGATATTATTTAATGGGCAAATTTAGTTAGTATAAAATCTAATTTTGAATTAAAATAAACTCCTTTATTTTTAATCCAAATTTAAATCAAAATAAAACCCTTTTATTTTAATTTATCAAATTTTGAATAAAATAAACTATTTTATTTTAATCAAAATCTTTAATCAAAATAAACTCCTTTATTTTAATTAATTATGGAATCCAATTTCATGTAAAAAAAAATAACTCCTTTATAAAAGGAAACACGAATTCTCTTTCCTATTCACAAATAAACTCTTTTATTTTGAATAATATGAAATCTTATTTCATATCTAAATAAACTCCTTTACTTAAGGAAATATGTAATCCAATTTCAACTCCAATTAGTTATCATGGAATCCAATTCCAACTCTAATTAGTTAGCATGAAATTTAATTTAAAAATTAAAATAAACTCTTTTATTTTAAGATTAGAATAAACTTTTATTTTAATTATAAAATAGTTAGGAATTATATATATATATATATATATATATATATATATATATATATATATATATAATATAAACTATACGTGATACACGTGTTGGATTAAAATAATATTAGCTAACATGATTTGTTCAAGGTGATTCACTTAAAATGATAGTAATATATATATATTAACTTATATACTAACAATATATATATATATATATAATCCGTGCTTCCATTTAATCCCTTAATATATAACCTGAATCACCTTAGCCGTACCATGATAGCTTGCTCACGGAATTTCAAAAAAAAAAGCATGTGCAGACTATCGAAATTTGGCAAATGTCCAACATACTTCCGAAATTTATTACGGTTTTTTTTAAACTAAATTTTATACATTAAAATTATGCCCAATTAAATTGTTCTAAACACATATCAATAAACATATCAAATTAAAACAATTAATAATTCGCATAAAGGTTTGGCTCTGATGCCATTGTTAGGTTTGTAATATCATGAACGCAATAAAATTGCACAAAATAAGCGGAAACGTAGAAAATCAGATTTTTAAAATTTTACAAACCATATACCCGGATCATCCTTTATGCGCAATTATTAATTAAACGAAAAGATATGAAGAACAAGAATTATACCCTTGAAGATTCGAGCTTCCTCAGGTATAAGTTCACCTCCAATCCTTTTCGCGTTCAACTTGAATCCACCGGGTTTGGTCATTCCTTTGATCAACGTTAGCCACCCAAGTGTTTGGCCTCTAGAGGTGATCCACCAAGGAAGAACAAAAATTCAAGAAGATGGGTGTTTGGATAAACCCTAGTTTTCTATCTCTATAGAAAAAGGCGTACTCTCCTAACTATTAGAATTACGTATTCACGTGTTGTGAAAGTTTCAACCACCTCACCCATAATAAGACTCCTCTTATTTATAGATGTAGGCAACCCTCCTTAACAATTAAGGAATTGAGTTTTATTTAATTAATTAAATTCCTTTTAATTAATTAAGCTCCCTAATCTTATTAGAGATAATTAATTAAACTCTTTTAATTAATTTGCCTCCTAATCTTATTAGGAATAAATGAGAGTACTAATATTAAATTAATTTCCAACTCTTTAGAAATTAAAATAATAATAATTGTAATAATATTAATAAGACTCCTCTTATTAATTTATATTTTTAATATTTCCAAAATATTAAATAATAAATATTAAGCTATTTAATTTATTCTATCACCATAGATTAAATTAAATACACTTAACATATTATTACGATTATGCCATTAACTTCTTAAATAATTATTCTTCCTTTTATGGTGTGACCCTGAGGTTCTCCATATTAAACCGGTTGTGAATAAATCAATTAGAACATTTCTAATCTTATTTAAATAAATAAATTAAATTATTAATTTATTTAAATAAATAATATTTATTCTACAATAGGGATAAGCCTCCCTAGCGATCAACGACTTTCTAGATAATATAGATTTCAACATTAATCATAAAAGAATCTTTAAGTAAATAGTTACCATACAATTCAATCTTTCCAACATACAATGTCCCAATTAAATATAAGACATGGAATTACTGTCAAGTCTTATTTTATTTAATTATATGTATTTCGACTCTTAAATGCACAACTCTAAATAATGCAAATTAGAAACTCCTTTCTAATTTCATTTTGTCTTGGCCAAGGACTACTGAGTTGTCATTTATCGAATCACATAGGACATTTCTCTTTTTTTTACTAGAAGTGGTAGATTCTTTATTGATCATACATTATCTCCATGTACAACTTATTATACTCAATCATACTCTTTGATATACCCTAAGGGTCTTAAGGAATAAGTCAAAGTATAACTCATCATACACAAGATACTATGATGATCTCAAGTCCAAGGATCACTTGCACTACTATCACTACAGGAATTCCTATTGACAAACAAGTAAAACTCCATTAGGTATTCCTTAATGAGCCACGTTCAGTGAACTTATTCTCTAATAAGAACCTACATACTTGCTTTAGTGTCTCCACACAAATGATCATGAGATCAATTATCCTCATCCAATGAGCAAGCAACGTATGTACCAATCTATCCGGATTCATTAATCCCCAATTTAGTAATCCAACGATTGGAAACTATTTTAGTTTTAAGCTTTCTAAGAATTTAGATCTCATTAGAATGATCATCATCATTATTCCAAAAGCATTGCTTAAAACTATGGGTTTATCACATATTATAAAGCAACATCATGTAAATGATTAAAAGCCTTTAATAAATTAATATTTTTTATTAATAAATGAATAAGATTGTTACAAAGTATATGCTTTATCATCACACATGATTGGCTTGTGTGCATACTACTTTCAATCTCCCACTTGCACTAAAGTCAATCGCCATAGTATCTCATACCCTTCTTCTCTAAGTGACGATTATCCTGCTGTTGGATAAGCTTTAGTTAATGAATATGTAACTGTTGGATAAGCTTTAGTTAATGGATATGTAATGTTGTTCTTAAGAGTCCACTATCTCTATAGTGATTTCCCATCTTTCAATGATTTTAATTGAAAGTAGTATGCACAAAAGCCAATCATGTGTGATTATAAATCATATACTTTGTAACAATCTTATTCATTTATTAATAAAAAGTATTAATTTATTAAAGGCTTTTAATCATTTACATGATGTTGCTTTATAATATGTGATAAACCCATAGTTTTAAGCAATGCTTTTAGAATAATGATGATGATCATTCTAATGAGATCTAAATTCTTAGAAAGCTTAAAACTAAAATAGTTCCCAATCGTTGGATTACTAAATTGGGGATTAGTGAACCCGGATAGATTGGTAGATACGTTGCTTGCTCATTGGATGAGGATGATTGATCTCATGATCATTTGTGTGGAGACACTAAAGCAAGTATGTAGGTTCTTATTAGAGAATAAGTTCACTGAACGTGGCTCGCTATGGAATACCTAATAGAGTTTTACTTGCCTGTCAATAGGAATTCCTGTAGTGATAGTAGTACAAGTAATCCTTGGACTTGAGATCAGCATAGTATTTTGTGTATGATGAGTTATACTTTGACTTATTCCTTAAGACCTTTTGGGTATATCAAAGGGTATGCTTGGGTATAATAAGTTGTACATGGAGATAATGTATGATCAATAAAGAATCTACCACTTCTAGTAAAAGAAGAGAAATGTCCTATGTGATTCAATAAATGACAACCCAGTAGTCCTTGGCCAAGACAAAATGAAATTAGAAAGGAGTTTCTAATTTGTATTATTTAGAGTTGTGCATTTAAGAGTCGAAATACATATAATTAAATAAAATAAGACTTGACAGTAATTCCATGTCTTATATTTAATTGGGACATTGTATGGTGGAAGGATTGAATTGTACGATAACTATTTACTCAAATGTTCTTTTATGATTAATGTTAAAATCTATATTATCTGGAAAGTCGTTGATCGCTAGGGAGGCTTATCCCTATTGTAGAATAAATATTATTTATTTAAATAAATTAATAATTTAATTTATTTATTTAAAATAAGATTAGAATTGTTCTAATTGATTTATTCACAACCGGTTTAATATGGAGAACCTAAAGGGTCACACCATAAAAGGAAGAATAATTATTTAAGAAGTAAATGGCATAATCATAATAATAAGTTAAGTATATTTAATTTAATCTATAGTGATAGAATACATTAAATAGCTTAATATTTATTATTTAATATTTTAGAAATATTAAATATAAATTAATAAGAGGAGTCTTATTATTATTATTACTATTACTATTATTTAATTTCTAAAAGAGTTTGGGAATTAATTAATAAAAGTACTCTCATTATTAATTCCTAATAAGATTAGGAGGCTAATTAATTAAAAGAGTTTAATTAATTATTCCTAATAATATTGAGAGCCTAATTAATTAAAATAAAACCCAATTCCTTAATTGTTAAGGAGGGTTGCCCACATCTATAAATAAGAGGAGTCTTAGTATAGGTGAGGTGATTGTTAACTTTTTCACAACATACGTAATTTTAATAGTTGGGAGAGTACGCTCTTTTTCTATGAGAGATAGAAAAACTAGGGTTTTGCCAAACACCCATCTTCTTGAATCTTTCTTCTTCCTTGGTGGATCACCTCTAGAGGCCAAACACTTGGGTGACTAACGTTGATATAAGGAAGGAACCAAACCCGGTGGATTCAAGTTGAACACGAAAGGATTTGGTGGTGAACTTGTACCTGAGGAAGCTCGAATCTTCAAGGGTATGGTTCTTATTCTTTATCTTTTCGTTTAATTTGTGCATAAAGGGTGATCCGGGTATATGGTTTGTAAAATTTTTAAAACTCTGATTTTCCACGTTTCTGCTTATTTTATACAATTTGATTGAGTTGATGAATATTACAAACCTAACATTTGGATGTGTATAACTTAAGTTATGAAGATTAGAAGGAGAAAAAGTTAAAAAAATTTCAAGAACAATAAACTACAAGTTTCGATTTTGCTAACAGGCACAGCTGCGCTGAACCTTAAGTCTTTTGGGATGCAACTACCCTCTTGGGTGCATCTACGCCGTATCCAAGGCTTAATTTGGCGTAGCCGTGCTCTAGGTGTTTCAGGTGTGACTGTTTTAACCTCTTGTAGTAAAACAGCCATAACATTTTCATATGAAGTCCAATTGAGGCAGTTTAGGATGATTCGAAAAGATAACGAGTAGACCTAAGACTTTCTTTCTTTAAGATTTTCAATTTGAGGTCGAGAACAGGGGTCAAAATGGCCATCGTTGGGACTGTTGTGTTTTCGGAGGCAATCAGAGGGTGTCGGGCATGCACGTATGCAATTGTAGTGCTTCTGACGATAAAAGATGTTGTTCTAAGTTAAAAAAACATGAATGTTAATAAATATAATGATGCTTAACATTAATAAATGATGTATTAGATAAGTTGTATAAGCATACTAAGCATATACAGGAGAGACAAATCGGGCGTGTGACGAATAAACGTCGAAACACCGTGACACGTGTTAATGAACGTAAAAAATGTTTTAAGTCTAATGAAATGAATATTATAAGATATGAATTGGGGTTAATATAAAACCAATAAGTAGTCGTAGCAAGACTTAAACACTTGAATGAACTTCGGGTATGACCTAAGAAGAAATATAGTGAGATATAAGTCGAAAGTTAACACAGTCAGATTGAACATTGTGTATTGATTAATAGGAATGATTATGGGATGTAGAGTAAAGTCTACATTACAACTACTATGCATTGCTATATGACTAATAGTTGATGTGCATGATTATATAATTGTGTAGGGCACGTGAAGTGCAAATAGCTGTAAGCTATAAAACTATTATTGGTAAACAACGATCAAGGCAAGTCTTTAAGTTCCTATTTACTATGTGAACTTGATGATGAACTGCTTTAAATCTTTATCGCAAATAGCATGATGTGTTATATATATGTTAAAAGTATGAAACGTTAAAGTAATTTATGACTACGTTGATTGATTAATGAATGCTGATTGAGTAAGGAACTCAATCTTTATACTTGTTATATGAACTGCAGCATGTATGTTATGTTAGTCCAATGTTTATGAGATGTATGATAAACATGTTATTATGTGCTACGTGATGCATGAAAACTGTTAGATTTACTGGGCTGTCGAGCTTAACCTTGCAAATAACCATTTTTACAGGTTAGGGATTGAAGGTAACACTATGTGCTACTTGAATGATGTGGATAAGAAATAATACACGAAGATTAATATTTTAGCTAAAGATTGTTATTTCATTAAACTATGATTAAGGTTCATGAGATGTACTCAATGTTTTATGATTTATATTTTATGTTGAGTTGTAAAGTTAAAGTTTGAGTTGTCCGATGCATAAAGGATATCGATTTGATATGTACGTATATATATATTAACTATGATAAAGTGAATCATGGATTATATATGATTCAAAGACATGTAGATGATAAAGGTTTTGATTCAGGGAATTAAGGTAAGAAGATAGAAAAGTTTAAATTATTTCGCATTTTATTAAGTTAAACATCGAATAATGATGTAAAATCAGAAGTTAGACGTGTTATTAACAACCGAAGTCGATAATTGAATTGTATGCATTTTGGGGTCGTTACATATTTTCCCAAAGGCGAGATACCCCGATATATTCCAAGTCCGTGAGTTCAAAAAGTATAATGGATTGGAAGATCCCTACACCCATTTGAAGGTCTATGTAAGAACCCTGAATTTCATGAATAAATATTAATAATGATATTATTAAGAAATGAATATTTATTTGAATATAAATATTGATGTGTTGTGAAATGAGTAATTCAATTAATTCAAATTGAATTTATAAGAATTGAGAAAAATGTGGAGTTTATGATGAGATTTTGAAAATACATTGTGTGGCATGAGAATGAAAACTTAAGTGGTTTAAATTAATTAAGGAATGAATAAATTAAGAAGTGAATGATTAATCAATATTATATTATTAATTAATTGATATTGCGAATAATAGAATAAGAATGAGCAAAATAAATCACATAATTAGAATTATATTTACTCATTTAATTGATGCGTGCAAGATATGTGATAATATATAGTACATGCAGTAAAAAAGAAAGTGTAGTGTGACAGTTTAAGGTGACTATATAATATATAAAACTATATAGTAAAATGGAATGAATTAAAAGTTACATAAATAATGCTTATGTGACAACACGTATGTGTGGAAACATTAAAGAAGTAATATAGCAAAAAAATTACAAATTATTTCTATAAGTCAGTCTAATTGGAATAATAAAGTTTTAAAGAGATATTAAATTATTAGTGACCAATTAAATTGAGTCTATATATGTTATAAACATTAATTAGACTGGACTAATGTACATGGATTATATAATGTGGGTACATAAATAATCCCTACCTTTCCATTATATAGTAGCATTAACACATTAAATTTACATTTGGTAATCCAAGAGAACAAAATAGGCCTTATGTAATTTAGTTGTTGTGATTTAAAACCGTGTCCCAAAATCAGTGACCAACACAGTATACAAACAGTAGCCTATCTTCCTCATTGCGTGAACTCCAACAGCTAGAATCTGTAGTGATGATGGCTATGAAATGGTGGTTGGCCAAATTCTGCATATCTACTGTTTTCTTCTAACTTCGATTGTTTCAAACCATGGTGCAAGACCATCAACTGGACAACCATTTCTCTATATATAGCAACCTCTTCTTCTCATTCTCAATTGCTTGAAGATTTGTCTGATAAGTGTAATTGAAAATGTGAGTTACTGAGCATTGAGAGAGTATAATTAGTACATTGAGGAATCAATTTAAGCTTTAAGGAGGTATAAATTCTGTTTTTGTACTTAACTTTGAGTTTTGTCAAATTCTTAGAATTGCTTGAATTCTCTGTCAATTAGTATAGTATGACATTGTGTTGTCTGAGTCTGTATGCATGTTTAGAAGCATTAGAATTAGTCTGAGTTGCAGCAGAAAAAGATTGGAAATGCTTGTGTTAAGGCTCTGCAGAAGCAGAGCCATTTTTTTTTGCCTCTGGCCAAGTGGCACTACCGTGGTACTTCCTTCTACTCTTCACCACTTGTGCCGCCTATCACAAATACTGATGTTGGTCCCTTGTATTATCATGAGCATGCTACTTTGGTTTGAATATGCATATAGATGACCCTAAACTATGGAATGATGTTGTTTAATATATAGTAAGTCTTTGTAACTTAGTTTAGTATGTATTCAAAGAAAGCCTAATGATTTGGAAACTAGTTTGGGAAACATTATGCGATACATGTTCTGACTTTATGTGCAAATGTATTAAGTTCTGATATGCCTTGACATGAGAAACAATATGTTAGTTTACATTATTGAAGATGGCATAGACTATTCAAGTGTGATTTAAAATAAAATTGCAAGTAAAAGACTATACTAGTTAGGTGTAAATGAGCCATGTTTACTTTAAATTCTGAACTTGGGAACATGATATCATTATCTGATCACATATATACATAAGCATGAAAGCATGATTTAGAATATGTGGACTTACCTTGCATGTTGAATAAGTTTTAACTAATGGAAACTTAAAGTTTCAAATACAAACTTGACAAACTATATACACTTTGAGTCAGGAACTTGTGAGCATGCTTATATGGCTTAATATGTATATATGAAAGTATGATGTATAGTTAGTGAAGTGGCTTTTGCATGCTTGGTGGCTTAACATGAGATTTTCAAAGAAACCTTAAGAGTTGAAAACTAGTTTTATCAATAGATACGTTACGAGTATTCTGAATTTGACTATCATATTAGGGTGTGATTATCTATGGACATGATTAACATAAATACCTAGCTAGTCATGTGCTTTGTAAATAGTTAAGCATGGGATATGACAAGTTTAAATGATGTAAAACTTCATAACTTGAAATACATGATTTAACTAACGTAAACATGTATAGTTGAGACCTATTAACCATGTAGCATATGTATAATGGCTAATGAGACTGGATAATGACCTATGTTAAAGATAAGATGTAGGGTCAAACTTAGTTATCCACATACTAACATGTGTGTTTTGTATGATTCTTCGCATATGTGCAAGTCGGGTGTGACGCCCCCAAAATAGGTACACATCACCCATCTTGGGTCGTCAGATACAAGGTACTGAATATAAATACAAACTAATTATACAACAGTAGTGTAAAATACGACAAAACATAAATTGAGTTTTAATAAGAATATTGTCATCTAGAAAATATCCACACTCAAAGGAGTCCTCAATACATTTATTGTCACACTATTTAACAAAATAGTGAGGACTACTAATACTATCATTTGGACCGTCACTTCGTTTCCCGACTAGTCTCGGCTACGTTCTAATTTTTCCTGAAGAGAACAGTGAAAGAAAGGGGTGAGCTCAACTAGCCCAATAAAAAATATTATGACTAAGATAATGCAGAATAAATTATCATTAGTCTTCAACAATGGTAAACTGATAAAATATAATAGACATCAAGTTTAACTGCAGCGAAATAAGCAATCCATTAGAAGAGTCAAGTAGAGCATGATATCTACTATCTTCTATGATTTAAAATGTTTTCATCAATTTTTATCGCTGAGACCCAGCTTAATAAATAAACCACATCATCGAGTCATCCCTATTTTATGGGTCAAGGATATTCATTAAATTATCAATGGTCATGACTATACCGAATAATCCCTGGTCATAATCCTACCAAAAACTGTCTGTCAATACACTACCTGCCACTGAGGACTTTTACCACATCATTTATAACATTACAGGTCATGATTATATCGAATAATCCATGGTCATAATCATACCAAGTCCATCTATGCATGTAAGCCAAAGATGACTTTCATCACAATATAAGCATGAGGATGATGACAATGACATAATAATTCAATAAAACAAGTTCAAGAATAAATTTTAAAGATTTATAAGTTAATTTATTCTGAACTCAATAATGTCCAAATTGTCAACATGATACTGCTTTGTGGAGTAAAATTCAAGAATGCTAAGAAGAATATTTCCATGAAAAGATACTGGATGAAGCGCAAATATCAAAGATATTCCACTAATTTCATGGAGTATAGAAGCCAAAATTTTAACCAAATGAGTATCATAGAATATATGAAACTGCAATGGATTTTCACCCGCCATGCGGTAATCCACGTAGACAGATCATTTCCAAAATTTAATAAGAAATGAATACGAAGGTCATTCACCATGTATGTGGTAATCCACATAGACAGGTTATTCCAACAGAATAATAAAGAATGGAATAACAGAAGAATTCACCATGCATGTGATAGATCACACAGAAAGGTTATTCCAATAGAATAATAAATAATGGAACCAGGTCATGCGTAAACGTATAGATAGGATATTCCAATAGAATAATAAATAATGGAACCAGGTCATACGTAAACGCACAGACAGGATGTTCCAACAGAATAATAAAGAATGGAATAACAGAAGAATTTCACCAAGTATAGGGTAGCAGCGTATCTGAGTTATTCCAATGTAATAATAAAGAATGGAATAATGAGAAGAATTTCACCATGTATGCGGTATTAGCAGATAGACAAAAGTTATTCAACATAATGATAAAGAATGGAATAATAGAAGAATTTCACCAAGTATAGGGTAGCCCATGTATACAGGTTATTCCAACAGAATAATAAAGAATGGAATAACAGAAGAATTTCACCATGTATGCGGATTGCAGATAGACAAATTATTCTAACATAATGATAAAGAATGGAATAAAAGAAGAATTTCACCAAGTATAGGGTAGCAGCAGATATCTGAGTTATTCAAAGCAGAATAATAAAGAATGGAATAATGTAAGTTCTCTTCATGAATATGAAAGAAATAATACCCCTTACAGTACAACAAATAATATCTCTTACCTTATAAAGAAGAGTAATCCAACCGGATAGTATGGGATATACTTGAAGAAAACTTGCACTACGCTCAAAGCTTCTTAAAACTATAAAGAAATACGCTCAAGATTATAGAAGAGAATTCTCTGAATTTCTGGTGTGATTTTAATTCTAACTAAGCATCCTATTTATAAGAAAATAGAAACGATACTATGCAATAAAATATAATATATATATATATATATATATATTTATTTTATTTAAAATCTAAAAAAGCAATTAAATTTATAAAAGTATTACATTTTATATAAAAAGATTTTACTATGCAAACACTATGCAGTGCATCGTGCATAATAAAATATATTATATTCCAATTATTGTCTAATAAAATAAATAATTTTATAAAAGTATTCTGTTTATATAAAAAGCTTTTTTGTTTTATTACATTAATAATACTAATAAAACAAATTTTTTTTATATATATATATATATATATATATATATATATATATAAACTTCCGTGACTTCATAAAAAGACAACTCAATATATTTAACAACATTTATCATCATTATTATAATTCATAATATTAATGGACCAGGTCATTCCCAGGAAAGAGGGAGCTTTCCCATAAGGATTTCTCCTTATTGGCGCGCAATTAGGTGACTAAACCTCTCCTTGGTAGAACTTCTAGACATCGTAAATATTGTAAATAATAATATTCAAAACTTTTTTATCTCAATTATTGATTTAATAATATATAAAATATCGACAATAATTGAATCAAATAACGTGAGATACTATGCAATAATTACTGTAGCAATAATTGAACAAAACTGAGTGACTTCTCACGTAAGCATCAATAATCAATACCGTGTGCTACTATGCAACCACGCGTATACTTTTAAAACCGGGTGTTTCAACAGTTAATGATAAAACTTCCGCCGTTATTTTTATAAAAATATTTTTGTCGTTTTCTCAATCTGACAATAATTCCGTTTGGGGTCCACCAATGATTGTGCCGTCGTACGAATATTCCCCGACCAATCGAATATTATATAACAACTTGCATACTTTTTAAAATTTCTAAATATTACCCACAACTATAACATTATATCAAATTTACTCCATAATATTCAAAAATAATATTTATTGAAAATTCATATTTATTCATAAAAGTTGGGGTCTTACAACCTCCCCTTCTTATGAAATTTTGCCCTCGAAATTAGGGTACATACCTGGTATGTCGAAGAGTTAAGAATATCTTGATTTTATTTTAGATTCTAACTCTCAGGTCATTTCCTCAACATCGTGGTTTCTCCACAAAACCTTGACTTGAGGTATAACCTTGGAGCGTAGAATATGTTCCTTCTTATCCAAGATTTGAACATGAATCTCTTCATACTTTAAATCTTCCGCTATTTCGTCCGGTTCTAACTCAATAATGTGGTTCGGGTCTTTCACATATTTACGTAACATGGATATATGAAAAACGTTATGAACACGAGACATACTTGGCGGTAAAGCAAGTCTATAGGCCACAGTTCCTACTCGATCGAGGATTAAAAATGGGCCAATAAATCGAGGATTGAGTTTTTCTCTCTTTCCAAATCTCGTAACTCCTTTCCATTGAGCAACACGTAACAACACATGATCTCCAATATCGAATTCCACGTCCTTTCGATGAAGATCAGCATAACTCTTTTGTCGATCTTGTGAGATTTTTATACATTGTCGGATCGTTTGAATCTTTTTTGTAGTCATACGTACTAACTCCGGTCCCAACAACGTTGCTTCACCCACCTCACCCCAGCATACTGGAGAACGACACTTTCTTCCATACAACGCTTCGAATGGAGCCATGCCAATACTTGCTTGATAGTTGTTGTTGTAGGAAAACTCCACCAACGGTAAAAACTTGTCCCAACTTCCCTTGAAGTCAAGGACACAGAGTCTTAATAAATCTTCAAGAGTTTGAATAGTCCTCTCTGATTATCCGTCCATCTGAGGATGATATGCCAAACTAAATCGTAAATTCGTGCCCATAGCTTTTTACAAACTAACCCAAAATCTTGAAGTGAATCTTGGGTTTCGATTAGAAACTATGGATACTGGCATACCATGCAGTCTTACAATCTCGTTTATGTACATACGAACAAGACGTTCAAGTGTATAAGTTTCTCGTATTGGTAAGAAGTGAGCATCCTTGGTCAATCTATCAACAATGACCCAAATTGCATCTATGCCTTGAGAAACCTTGGGAAGACCAGTAACTAAATCCACGGTAATGTGCTCCCACTTTCATTCTGGAATTTCAAGTGGTTGCAATGGACCTTTTGTCACTTGATGCTCTGCCTTGACTCGTTGACAAGTTAGACACCTTGAGATATACAGCGCTATCTCTCTCTTCATATTTCTCCACCAAAATATATGACAAAGATCACGATACATTTTGGTACTCCCAGGATGGATTGCAAACGGTGTGTTGTGCGCCTCCATCATGATTTTATACTTTAAATCAGGGTCGTTAGGAACACAAAGTCTAGAGTTGGCTCAAAGTATTCCTTCTTCATCGATTCTTTCTTCCGGCATAGCACCTTCTTGCACTTTCTTCCTCATACGCATCAGCTCCAGGTCTTTAGCTTGAGCAGCTTTAACTTTATCAAATAAAGTCGGTTTTACTCGTATATTTGCCATCATCACATGGGTCTCTGGAGTATTTAACTCTATCTCCATCCTTTGTAAGTCATATAAAATGGGTCTTTGTGTTGACAATATTGCACTCGTACCCGCATATGATCTTCTACTCAATGCGTCAGCTACCATGTTCGCTTTTCCAGGGTGGTGTTGGATGGTATGTGTCGACGTTGGGATTTTTGAGTGTCCCTTTTCGTTACTTGTTCTTTAGTGTTCTCATGTTAATGTGATATTTGATTAAAAGAACAAGTGAAAAAGGTCCGACATGTGTAATGTCGACGATTTGACTTTAAGAGTCGTCAGTTGGTGTATTTAATTGGTTGCACCAACTTGGCCGAAAAGGTTTGCACATTGACCTAGTGTTTTTTGACACCGCTAAGCATGGTCTATGAAATCGAGATTCATTTTGGGTTCGGGGCTTGATTATGCGAGAGGAAGGTGTTAGGCACCCCGACATCCGTGTTACTACCAGAATCCGCCACTTTTCAAAGAAATTGTTATATGAATGTGTGTGTACGTGTGGATCAATGCAATTATTTGAAAGTAGTGCGAGGCCTCGTTACGCACCTATATACACAAAGTTTGAATTTCATAGAAAATTCGGTTTTAACCAAGATATATCAATGAAGTTTTGTAAAGAGGTTTTCAAAAACCTCATGTTCAATAGGAATTGAGACCTTTTCATACTTTCATTTTATTATTAAATGTTAAACTTGTTTGCTTTTATTTTGAGATGTGAAGCATTCTCGAGAAAATAATATCTGACGATCTTAGAACTCCTCATGGGTATGACAACCATCTAAGGAAATTTAGAATCTTTGTAAAATAATGTACAGTGCGCTTACAAATGAAAAATATCCATCATGGGAACCAAATCTAGATTGATAAACTAAACACCGTGATCACATGATTCTTAGGCTCACGACATTGCAATTTGTATGGAAAGCGAAGCGATTATATATATATATAAAAGTTTGTAAATATATATATACTGAGACATGATCAACCACCATGAAGCAACTCCATGGGGGATCGGAAATGTAAATATATAAAAGCGGTAAATATATATATATATATATATATATATATATATATATATATATATATATATGGACATGATCAACCACCACGAAGTAAACTCCAGGTGGGACGAAATGTAAATAAAGCTGTAAAAGCGATCAACTGCCACGAAGTAAACTCCAGGCAGGACTAACTAGTGTTTAGAAGTGAGGAAACACTCAAAAGATGTGTATGTAGAGCAAAATGGACAGGGCTTCCTCGCCTTTTTCCCTCCCTCTTCTTCTCAAATGACTGACCCCAAGGCTTGAATAAATAGACGGATGGCCTCAGGTACACCTGCGGCAGCCGTAGTTGTACCTGCGGCTGGTCGTGGTGCATCCGAGCCTCGCGGGTCCCGTCGTCTCGTAGTCCGTGCACTCATGCATTGTAATATCCACTCGAACTTGCAGAACTTCAATCCGAGTATCCGAACGAGGTATATCTGACCTTCTTCGCACTGCTTGTGTCGAGAGGTACGCAATGACATGGATTAGAGGTTGTATGAAGTCAGGAAGAGGGGTCTATGCCCATGGTCTTCGAGCTTCAAATTCTATCCAAAGTACTGCCACGCGTAATAGTCACTCGGGATTGTCAATCCTCAGCTCTTGTAGGACATTGTTGGATGTATGTATGTATGAAGTGTTGAGACGACGTGCCATTTTCGAAGGAACAAGATGACGTTTGATTCCTCGCCGGGGTTATCGCCGGTTTGAGTTGAAAGTAGACGTTGCTCAGGGTTACAGCTAAGATTGGACTACTTATTGGTATGCCATGATATTATCTTGTCGATATGGTAAGATGGCATTGTGACTCCTCACCGGGGTTATCGCTGGTTTAAGTAGAAAGTAGACGTTTCTAAGGGTTACAACTGAGATTGGACTACTTGTTTGTATGTATCACTGTCATCTGTGGATGTTCCTGTCTGCCCGTTGTCAACTCCGGGTCTGAGGTGTGTGTGCCTCGACAGGATGTCTGAGGTTAAAGCTGATTGCATATTTTTGAAACAAACATTACCGAGGTTATCGCCAGAACTGCAATGGCATCCCTTGGGGCTATCACCAAGGATGGGGTTGCTACTCACAGTGTTTCTCTAGGAATGGAACTGAGCATCGCGGTGTTATCGTCGAGACAGAACTGTCCTCTCTAGTGTTGTTCTCGGTCTTTTGATCTGCATATCTCGGGGTTATCTCTGAGATTGGAAATGACATTCCCAGTGTGTGTTCCAGGTTTGAGATGATGTTCCCGGTTTGTGTTCCGGGTTGGAACTGAAATTTTGATAGTATCCGGAATGGATGTAATCTATCTTTCAGGGTTATCTCCAAAAGACGAATCTACCCTCCTGCAATGTTAGTAATAGAAGTGCAAAAAATTTTGAGTGTCTGCAGATGCCCCTCTTTATCATATTCATGCAATGCAAGGCATGGATAGGATAAAGAATACTAGACACTTGAAATGCAAGCAAGATAAACATGATGCTATATACAACAACATGATGCAAATGCATGTAGAATGCATGAATGATTGTTAGGTAATCCTGCTGGGATGAAAATCAGTGATGGCTTGGACATGCGATCCAAGTTTCCAAGGATGTTGACGTTGGGGCTATCACCAAAGTCCTGAATCCTAGACACTAGCTTATATTCCATAGAGTTACCTCTTGTGTGTAAGAGATCTGTGGGGATAAAGCCTTGTCTGTTTGAGATTGTGTATAACATATTCCCTCATTCTGTCGGAGTTACTGCCAATAGTTTGTTGTTATCTTCGCTGATGTGTGTATCACCGGATAAATCCCTGCTGGATGCATTGTCAAGGCTGCTTGACCTTCATTGATGTATGTGTCAATGGTAGCATTGCGTTGTAGCCCCCGCCGGGGAAGGTTGCTTCGATGGGTTTACTTGCCATCGGATGACATGACGTCAAGGCTGCTTGACCTTCATTGATGTGTGTATCAATGGTTGCATTGTGTTATAACCCCCGCCGGGAATACGTAGATGCTTGATAGATGCGTGTTGTGACCCCCGCCGGGGATACATAGATGTTGATAACTTCAGCGTTGTAACCCCTGCCGGGCAGGTTTGATATGTCATGGTTTTGCATTATAACCCCCGCTGGGGATGTTTTATATTTCGTGGTTTTGCGTTGTAACCCCCGTCGGGGATATATCAGGGTTGCCTGACACTCATTGACGGCATCGGACCTTTGTGGGGCATTACCGAGCATGATCTATGAAAGCTGAGCTCATTGGTATAGTATACCTTGCATTCAAGTGAATACGTTTGAGATGACGGGAGTTTAACTCTGACCGATGAGAATCCAAGACTTCAGGCTATTCCGCTCAATCGCGTACCACTTTTATTCCTGATTTGGCCTTTTCAGCTTGTGAGACCTCCTTTGCAACTCTAACTAGAGTGAGCCGGAGGTGTGGGACCCATGTAGGAGTGCTGCAGGTGTACCTGCAGGAGCCGCAGGTTAGCCTGCGGCCAACCGTGCCTATGTATAGGCGAATGGTTGCTTTCATAAGTCATTTTCAAGTTACGCAGCAAAGGAAATCCGAGAGCTCTTCTTTAGATCTTCTGAGTTAGGGCAACTTTCTGCATATTCTGCCACCGTACAAGCGTTCTACACTGTCCTGGTAACACATGCATGTATATTTTCCAATTTATGTCCGTTGGAAACTGACTTATCGCATGAAATGCATTTAGACACATAGTAGTGAATATGCATGCTGATATGACTTGATAAAAAATATTCAACATAGTAAAGGTTAGTATTGAACCATGCTAAACATATTGATGTGAAAAAATTTGACTTTTGAAGCAGTCAAATTGGCACCTTTTACTGTCATTTCTTATCCTATATGAGGACAAATGAGTAAAGGTAGACAAGCAAAATAATCCTGGTAATTAGACTACACTTATAGATTTTTTTACTGCAATGTATTGATGCATACAGGATGTTTATGACTGTTTACAGGTATGCTACTGAATGGCCACCTAGTCATGCCTATGTGTATGTGGATAGTCCCATTTACAAAGGGGCTATGGAAAAATTTTCCCAAAATGTAGGTATTGGGTAGTCATTCATTTTTAACTCTACTGTAGATGTATGTTAAAATAATGCATACATGCGTGTAATCATAGAATGCATTTTGAAAAGACTCCAGGTAAGAAATTACCACACCCTTTTTGAAGTAATTTGAAGACTTATTATCCAGATATTATGGATCCGGATCAGCCGAGTAGCTCCCACAGGACCACTTCTGGTGTATAGAGGAGGGCTTTTAAAGAGCCTCAGCGCTGTTTTGTTAGACAACCTCGTCGCTTGGCAGAGGTGGTGATACGTCTTATTCGGGTTGAAGTTCTGAATGTCGAGGACGAGGAGGAGGATGCACCGATCGAGGTTCCTGCTCCTGCTGTACATGTTCCCCGTAGGGAATTGCCAGGTATTCAAGTGGCGAACCCAGATCTTCTGGGTGACTTGAGTAGGATTCCTTCAGTATACCTGCACGCAAACGAGGTAAGAAGTTAGATCTTTAATCTTCCTTATTTCCTATTGATGAGGAGTCAAGTAGTTTGATGTTGATCTGCATTTGATGTAGGTTCCCGGCTTCACACAACCTCGAGGGAACTAGTTTAGCATCCACTCTTCGTATTAGGCCTTGCATGATGACTACAGAGCGATCGTCCATGGCTGGGGATTTGGGAGGTTCTTCTCCATTCTACCCCGTCACTGTCCCTGGGGTTACCTCAGGCCATTATCTGAGCGGTGGTTTCACCAGACTCAGTCACTCCATTTGCTGGACTGCGAGGTGACGATGACACCGATGGATTGGCGGTTTATCACAGGTATGGAGTTTGGAGGGGAGCAGGTGCCTTACACGACGGATATCACCCCTACTGCCGTCAAATCCTTGTTGGGAGTTCCGGCAGAGGCGCTCAAGGGCAGGACTATTCGTACAGGTCCTTTGAGCGTAGATGCTATGAGCGGGCTATTGAGTGAGTCCATACCCGATGATATGAGAGTCAGGGATTGCATTATTTGGCGATTGTTCCTGATGATCATTAGGGGCTGCTTCATAGCAAATAACTCTTCTACGGTGTCCTTCGCTTTGATCAGTGCCACTCGACACGTGGACCGTATAGTAGAGTATGATTGGGGTTCCTACACCTTTGCCTATTTCCTCAGGGGAATGTGCATGCGATCGCAGGGCTTGATCGAGGCATGGTTATGATTCTACCCATTCCTGCTGGTGAGTGTTTCTCTTGTCTTTTCCCATGTATGGGTTAAGAGTGTTGACTGACAGCAGATGTTTGCCTTTGTGTTGGCAGTTTTGGGCCTATGAGAGGCTTCCTTATTTGCGTCCTGTGAGCGTGTTAGGTTTAGACACCTATCCACGAGGATGAAGATGGCATCATTCCATACTGGCGGAGGTCCCTGTTGCTAAGGGTTTCACTCATTGTCGCCTACAGCTGGAGTTATTGACAGCCGATGTCATCACATGGATTCCCTACTCTGGATAGCATTTGGGAGTTGGTTTTGAGGATGGGTACCCGACTGGAGTTGAGTACGTCATTTCCACCCGCATGATTCCTCTCTTCACATATGGAGGATGGGAGCTCTATTTAGGAGAGCGTGCTATTAGGAGCACTACAGGAGAGTTACGTATACTGATCTTGCTTCCTGCTAGGAGTAATTGGCCTATTTCGCAGTCACCCGTCATTGACATCCCATTGATGGGTATTGACGGATTTACATTATTAGAGGGCCCCTGTTCTCAGGAGATGTTCCATCATTGGTGGATCCCTCGTACCATTGGAGCTAAGACCCGCACCACACAGTTTATGGGGGATATGGTTCCAGGATCCGTGATGATGACGGATTGGCTAGCCTGTGTCAAAGATCCGACTCATGTGACATAGATTGACAAATTGACTCGGTAGCTAGACCGGTCACATCTTTTCATTCGGCATTTGGGCAGAGATCCTGCAGAGGTAGATACTTTTGATCCTTCCAGCTCTGGCGCTGGTCCCTCAGGTGACCCATATGGTTTTTCCGGTGCAGATCCTCCTTTGTATCGGCATGACATCCCTGTAGATAGAGATCTAGTGACTCAGGAGGAGTTACATCAGGTGGACAGGATCGATGATGTAGACATCGACACTCTTGACTTTTTTTCTCGATGTATTTATCGCTATCTCTTTTTTGATAGGCCCTCTGTTGTATGTTGGGTAGCTTCGCCCCATTTCCCCTGTATTTTAGCTGTACAGAGATGTATTAGATGATGATATACTTAGGAATGTATGTACAGTTTTCTATTCCCTATATCATATTGCCATCTATTGTATCATGCATGTTATTATGTTATGCATATGTATGTATGTCCAGAGATATTCAGCATTGACCCCTGGATGGTCTTATGACCATACCCGCATGATGTCTTCTTGACAGTTAGCAGTATTGATCATACCCCACCATTTGTGGTGGTAGCTGGTATGCGCTCATGGTATGATAGTATATCACCATCAGACATGGTGATCATAGATGATTTGCTGCAACATACAATGACCATTGATGTTTCAGGTTCCCACAGGATTTGTAGAGGGCATGCTAGAGCACTGTGTATCGGAGAGACAGGTTTTCTGATTTGGGACCCAGGAGTTGACTCCTACTTTGGAGGAGTATGCACGGTTGGACGATGTTGCCGCTGGACAGACCTTGCGTGTATATGGCTATTGGAGACATGAGCAGGCAGTTCATGACCCTCACTGGATTGAGACGTAGAGTGGTCCAGGACGAGATTACATTTGGCCACGTGATATCCCAGTGTTTCCTATTTGACAGGTTTGGCTCTGAGGATAGCTATGCACGACATTCGGGGGATTTTACCACTCCGGAGGATCATTGGCGTTCAGCTAGAGTAGATGTACTGCTTCTATGCATATTGTCATACGTCTTCATGTCGCGGTACATGGATGAGCTGGATATCGGCGTCATTATGGCAGTGAGAGCTCTCAGGGAGGGTCATACCATTGTATCAATGATTATCGCAGAGACACTGAGGTCAGCTACATACTGCTGCACTTATCCGACAGGAGTGTTTACAGGTAGCTTGGTCATGCTGTATGTGTGATTTATGTCATACTTGAGACCGATTGGCACATTTAGACAGCAGGGGTTTTGTTTCACCCAGGAGATAGCCATGTTCTACTCCTTTCAGCCTGCAGAGTGCACAGATGTTGCATCGTGGTCAGCTTTCCTGGTAGGGATTAGGGATCCATTTGCCATATTGCCGTGTTCAGGGCTTAGTTCACCCTACAGCTTCATTACTCATGCTCCGGGCATGGATTATCTCCCTCTAGCTGGATTGAGGGGCATGATTACTTACCACCCACTGGTCGTGATGTGTCAGTTTGACCAGTTTCAGGATTTTCATTCGTATGAGGGGCGTTGAGTGGTAACCCGCGGCAAGGCCACACCGTTTATCAGCGGAGGACAGATCCAGGGTATATGCCTGTTCGAATCAGCGAGAGTTGGATGAGTTTTCTGTCAGTCATCCAGGTTATTTTGCAGAGTATTCCGCATGGATGGAGACAGAGATCGATCGGTGCGGCGATATCCTGCAAGCAGGGATTGATTCGGCGATGAGAGCCTATAAAGGAGGCTGTTATTCCCACCGATGATTTGCTTCATTGGCCGCCAACATTTGTGATGGATTCTCCCACACGAAAAGTGCTTTGTTACTCAGTATTCGACACAACATTTGGAGCAGAGCTTACATCTGATGACCTATGATAGAGATCAGGCTAGGGCCGCGATGTTGACAGCTCTTGATGAGAGAGATACAGCTCTATTGGAGAGGGATGAGGCTAGATCAGCCATGGATGTATTGATAGTGGAGCGGGATGCCGCCTTATCTGCTAGGGATGTGGCCATTGCAGATAGCATTTTAGTGAGATCCCAGATGATTTCCAGTCTTGCCGACATGAGTGCTTACATTGATGAGCACTATGCCACCATGCAGTTAGCCTCTGATCTGCTAGCTCGTGTAGATACCCTTGGGCAGGAGCTTGCAGTGCTTCCTCCGCCTTCAGAGAGGGATGTTATGTTAGATCTGATAGTCCGCATACACACAGATCTGTAGATAGCTTTATATTTTCCTGCACAGACTAGCTTAGCCATTTTTTCATGTACAACACATATGTTTATATCAAACAGTATTATGTATGGCAGGGAAATATATTTTGATTCACTTCCCTCTTAGTTATGCCTTGATACTTGCTTGATGTTTGCCTGTTTTTCCAGGGCCTTGTGATCTTAATGCATTCTGAACTTATCCTTGATAGATGGACATTGAGACGTCGTAAGATCTCTCAAAATGGATCATTGATTTTTGTAAATCCCTACCATCTTTGGTGTTTTGGGACTGGTATATGTATGGAAAAGTGGAGAGGAGGGTAGTTTCTTCCTCTCTGAGATTGACCACACCACAGATGGTCGCCAATACTTCTATTTGTGAGAAGCCTAGTTAATTCCATCTCTTATGGGTTGGTATTTCTCTTTGAGGCACGATCACAGCTTAGATGGTCACCGAATCTTCTATTTGTGAGAAGAGGTTGGGTAATTCCATCCCTTTGATATGAAACCGATGAAATGGGGCGAATTGAAGATTGATCCCAGTATCGTGTGACAAGTATGTTATTCTGGTAGGGGTTAGACTGCACCATGAATGGCTTCCTATGTACTCCTATTAAAGAGGAGATCAAATCTGCGTAGTTCGAACCTAGTGTAGGAGGTTCAACGCTGAATGCGGAAGGCAGATGGGTGTAGAAGTATTTTTGTTGTTTTTGTTGTTTGGTAGAGAAAGGGCAGAAATGTTTTTGTTGTTTTTCTTTATTACAACCGGGCCATAGAGAATATGGTTGCCTACGTACCCCCGGGTATCAGGGAGATCAGGTCGACGTAGTTTGTCCCTCAGGATGAATTGAAGGCGAAGAGAAGTGTTAATCCCATGTGCAGGCTATACTGCGGGGAGAGAAAAGTTTGATCCCATAATGAGGACAAACTGCAAGTGTGTAAAAAGTTTGATCACGTCCCCAAGACAAACTGCAGGCATAGAAAAGTTTAATCCCGTCTTCAGGATAAACTGCAGGCGTAGAAAAATTTAATCCCGTCTTCAGGATAAACTGCAGGTGTGAAAGGTACAATCACGTCTTCAGGATAACCGAAATTATGAGAGGTTAAATCTCGTCTTCAGGATAAATGAGATTGTATGAAAGGTTTGAAATGAAGTAAAAACCAGGCTGCTGGCTTGAAGTGTATATTTCCCTGAGGGGCAGAAGAGTATGTAGAAAGGAAAGGGTTCAAAACTGGAATGACTGGTGATTTGGGGATCAAAACCAGGATGTTTGTTTGATGGTAACTTCAGACATAGTACCGTTTCACGGTGTCTGAGTTGATAAGCTGTGGAAATTCATCGCCATCCATTTCCTGCAATCTGAGAGCACCTCCTGTCAATACTTCCTTGACAACAAATGGGCCTTCCCAGTTAGGAGCAAATTTTCCCTTATATTGATCTTGGTTGTCAATGATCTTCTTCAAAACAAAGTCATGGTGTTTGAATTGCCGTAGTCGGACTTTTCTGTTGTAGGATCGTGCGATCCTTTGCTGATATAACTGACCATGGAAGATTTCCGCGGTTCTCCTTTCGTCTATCAGAGACAATTGGTTATACCTGTCTTATACCCATTGGTCTTCATCCAACTGAGCATCCATCAATACTCTGAGGGATTCCATTTCCACTTCTATGGGGAGCACCGCTTCCATCCCATAGACTAATGAGTGAGGGGTTGCCCTAGTGGAAGTTCGCATGGAAGTTACGTAGGCTAATAAAAAGTCGGAGGCAAGAGGTCAGCCATCCTTTATGATTGGCGGACATTTTACGCATGATCTTCTTGATGTTTTTATTAGCCGCTTCAACAAGAACATTCATCTTTGGGACCAGATGATGGCGGAGTTGAGATGCTTGATGTGGAATTTTCTCGCATAACTCCTCCATCATTTTGTTGTTGAGGTTCTTAGCATTGTCTGACACAATGACCTCTGTTTGTCCATATCGACAGATGACATTATTTCTGATGAAAACAATGATAACTTCTTTAGTGACCCCTTGGGGAAGGATGTTTCTTCTACCCATTTGGTGAAGTAGTCGATCATGGTGAATATGAATCGATGCCCATTACTGGGTTTGGGATTGATGGGCCCGATCATGTCCATTCCCCACATTGAGAAGGGCCATGGCGAACTCATATTTTGTAGTTCCATTGGAGGGGCATGGATAGCATTCCCATGAATCTGGCATTGATAGCACCTCTTGACGTGATCATCACAGTCAGCTTTGAGTGTAAGCCAATAAGTCCCGTTCTGAGAATTTTCTTGACAAGTAAGGGGCCGCTCATGTGTGGGCCACATACTCCACCGTGGATCTCATCCATGAGTCTTTGAGCTTGGTCTTTGTCTAGACATCTGAGGAGACCTAATCTTGCATCTCTTTTATAAAGTGCATCTCCGCTCAGCTAGAATTTCATAGCAAGTCGATGAATCTGCCTCTTCTCAGTTAGGCTTGCCTTAGCGGGTGTAGATCCATCTCGTAGATACTCCTTGATGCATTGATACCAAGGGTTGTGGATGGGAGGTAGCTCATCCGATACTTCTCCAATGTAATTCCCATAGACTGGGGCTCTTTGCAGAGTAAACGTGATGCTTGGCATGTTTTCCTTATCCGGTATGTAAACCAAGGAGACCAACGTTGTTAATGCATCTGCAAAATCATTCTTATTACAAGGAATGTGTAGAAAGGAGATTTCTTTGAACTCCAAAGCCATCTGTAAAACTTGTCGATGGTAATGTTAGAGTTTATGCCATAGAGGCCAATTATTTGATATAATTGCTTAACATTTTGATATTATATTTGATTGAATAAATGAATGATTTTATTATGGTTTTATTTACTGCGTTATATAAATATTAACATAATAAAATTCCTTAGAATAGTGATACAAATTATATAGTTTCAAGTATGTGACATGAATATGAGATTATATAATTACAATTAGTATCATTGTTCTTAAATGTCCCTAGTCGAGTATCATTGTTGATGGGACAACAATGATGCATTGAGACTAGTATGTGGATGATCGATGACCAAATCTCATTGGTCATAAATATATGAGATATTAAGTCAATGCATAGGTACATGTTAGAGAACGATGTACTGGACAGACCCACCATGAGAATTCTATATGGAGCATTATGCGAAGTGTCATTAGCAATTCTCATAGTGACAATGATGTAATGGTCCTCTGACCTGAAATCACTATATTACTACATGGGAATTTATGTACTTTGATATCATCAAATGCCACCTTTAAGAGGATGGACTATAAAGGTGATTATTGGGTACATCATGAATCGTGTGAGGAATATTAGTGATCTAGATGGAATTTAACCTTCCTATATATTAGGGATGATATCCATAGGCCTCTTGATTAAGTAGGACTATGAAATGCATGGCCATGCTCAAATAGTGATTTGTTTCATATAGTCTACTCATTGATCAAGAAAACTCAGATTAAATTATGAAGAGTATGACACATTCCATGACTCGAGTTTAATCTAGGATATTAACGATAAAATGATTAAATTACATTGAAACATTGGTCACAAAAAGGTTGCATTGAATCATCGATCTTATTATTACTTGGGTAGCAGTGATGCATTACTAGATGCCACTCATTGTTTATAATTTTATTATTTGATTTTAAAATTATTGCCAACGTAATAATAACCTATAGGGTTACACACATAGAACATAATTTAATAGGGAATAAATTTAAATTTTAAGGATTTAAATATATTAATATGATTAATAGTATTTAAATCACAATTTAAATTAAAAGGAAAGTTTGTATATATGTATATTAATTAAGTAAGACTTAATTAAGTTATATATATATATATATAAATTCATATTTTAGGTTTTGATTAATTCCATTTAACTACTATATATAGGATATATAGCAGCTACTTAGGGTAAGATCATAACATCAATTTTTGAAAAACCCTAGCCACTCTTAAAGATAGAATAGAGAAAAAACAGTTCCAAAATCCTGTTCCTTTGGTGGCTAGTACCGCAGTCCCTTTATTGCAGAATCGTTCGACGGTTCATGCGACGTTCGTGTAGATACCGTAGAGGTGCAGTTATGATTGGATTACGTAAAGGATTCGAAGCCGTTTCAGAAATCTTTCATAATCGGTATAATATCTAAACCATTGAATTAATTTCTGTTTTCGCATGGATCCTATTTTGGGTTTCGGAATTTCTTTAAATTGGTTTATTTTCGGACAACCGCCAGGGGGGGAGACCCCCCCTTGGACCCCCCCCATCGTGGCGCACGATGGTCGTGACCCCAATATGTGATATATAGTTTTCTTTAATTATATAAATTGTTATGTGTTTATTATGATATGCATGGTGCACAGTTATGGCCTTTTGACCCATAGGTTAGTGGTTTTTGGTTTTGAAATACGGCTTGCATGTCGTGCCTTTCTATAAATTCTAATGTAATATTCTCTTCTCATCTAAATCCCCTCGAATGTAACTCGAGGTTTCTTTATATCATGTAATAATCTATAATCGATGAAGATGTCAAGATGGAGAACATGATGGAAAGATGATGATGGAGAGGAGGCACATGCTTGAGGAAGATCCAAGGAAGCTATTTATTTTAAGATCTTTTACCACCTTAGATTGACCTTCAATCTTTCATTAGCTTGAAAAGATTGATAGTGGATTGGGCCATAACTGTGACACATTTAATTTCTCACTTTATTTATGCTTATATGTGATATGATATGATAAATAATGTGCATGCTTAATAAGATTAAAATTGGTGAGATCTAAATTTATTTATAAAATCCCTCATTAAATTATTAAGTCTAAATCAGATGCCTTCCAATGAATAACACTCATCAAGAACTTGATCAATAGATGTAGGTTTGCCGAAGCAAAGTACCCTATTTATCTAGGTAAGATGCGATATGATAATTGTTATCTCCAAACTGTTAAAATCATTAGGCCCGACTTAACTAAGTTATCTCAATAGGATTGTGGACTTAGAGGCATAGAGTTTGGTTGGTACCATTAGATGGACTAGAAACAAATGTTGTTTACCAAACTATCCAAGAGTTATATATGATATAATTGACAAAAGGGTTGTCTACCTAAAGAATTATGTTTTAAGAGATTAGCCAAAGCTAACTTAAGTCATAATGAAATATGGATCTTGGCTCACTAGAAAGATTTAATAGAAAATGCTTTCCGAATTAATGGTGAGGGCTATTAATTTGAATAAAATAGTGGGAGGTATATTTTGAATGTACAATTATCAATTACATAATATCAACTCTGCAATTTGACTTATTATTTACTCTCCATAATTCCATGGAACGTTGTGTGTCGACAACGAGGATATTGTGAATGCGAAAGATAAAGAAATTGGCTCAAGTGCGGCCACTTTCAAAGGATTATCGGCTCTCCTTTGAGTTGAATTGGTTGTATGGGAAATACTTTGTGATCTCATCATCCACGCCGGATATAAGCTGCTCACGATTCCTTCCATTTGGTAGGACATGCATTCCCACCCTTGAGTTGTACAGTGTAATCATCTGCTATTTGCAGGACACCACTATCAATAAGATTCTGAATAAGATGGTGGAGTGCCCAACATTCTTATGTGATGTGACCGCGAGAATATGAATGATATTGACACATTTCATCAGGATTGAACCGCCTTGAGCGAGGATTGATGGGAGGGAGAAGGAAGGTAATTCATCCTTCGTTGATCAACATCTGTAATATATCCTCCACATATTGGCCCAAGTAGGTGAATTCCCTCTGATTGGCAAATTCCCGATGGGCTTTAGCATTTGTTCGCTTCACAACCTTATCCTCCATAGCTTCGCTTTCTAAAGGTGGTGAGGAGGCATTTATAATAAAAGGAAGAAGATATGCATGCTCCTGCTTGATTAATTGGCGTGTAACTTGATGCTGGTGGGTCACCAGTTCTGCCAATTGCTCAATTTGTTTGGCAGGAGCTTTCATCTTTCGTTCCATGGTAAACTAAAACTTTTAATAATCCCATTTGTCATCACCATCTATGATGGGTTGGGATGATTCGCCATTAGAATTGGAACCTTGTACAGTGTTCCAACTGATCATGTTGACCTCTTCTTCTTTGTGTTGAAGAAGAGGGTTATATTGCACATGAGGTTGATTTGGTTTAGTGATCACGATCTCACCGTTGTCTATTAGATCTTGAATCTTATGTTTCAAGGCCCAACAATCTTGAGTATCATGTCCAGGTGCCCCGGCATGATAAGCACACTTCCGAGTAGCATTAAAACCCTCCCATTAGGGTTGGTTGGTGGAAGAAGATGTGTAATTTTCTTCTAAGCAGTAAGAAGAGCAAGAATATTCTTGAGAGAGTCCCCTAAGGGTGTGAACATTCGAGGTTGCTTTACTTCTCCACTGTTAGGCAATGGAGGGTTTGAAGGTTGTTCTGGAAAAGGGGAGTAGTTTCTCCTCTGCATAGGCATGCTTGGATTGCCTTTTTATCCTTGTAGTATCAAGGAAATATCCTCCTCTTTCTTTTTATGGACCCTCCGGGGGTTGTTTCCATAAGATCCAGACTTGATGTGCTCAGCAACAGCTTTAAGAGTGGCTAGGTCTTGAATTTTACCGGACTTCAATCCCATCTTAGCCATCTCACCGTGTTTGATCATTTCAGAAAATGGTTTGCCAATACCAGCTAGAACTCTTTCATAGAAAGGAGCTTCCTGTACATCTATGAAGGTCATGAGCATTTCTGATTCTGTCATGGAAGGAATAACTTGAGCAGCAAGGCGCCTCCACCTTTGAGCATACTCTCTAATTGACTCATTAGACTGTTTCTTGACCTTGGTAATTTGGTACCGGTTAGGAGCCATCTGAGATTGAAAACTGTATTGAGTAAGGAAGGCATGAGCTAGCTCTTCCCAGCTATGGATCTTAGAGTTGTCTAATCTGGTATACCCTGAATGGGCTTCTCCAGTCAGACTCTTTTGAAACAGCTGCATTCCAAGCTTTTCATTTTCTGCGTAAGACCCAAGTTCTCCTATGAACACCTTTAAATGTGTATAAGGATCCCCTAATCTATCATATTTCTCAAAATCAGGGGTCTTGAATTTCTCTGGATATTGAACACCAGGAAATATGCAAAGGTTTGTATATGAAACACTGCCATGTGTTCCAATCCCTTTGAGAACCCAGATAGTTTCCTCCATTTGAAGGACCTTTTTCTTGATATCATCGGTGTCTGGATCTCCTTTGAGATGGGTGTTTTCAAGGTCTTTGTTGGTTGTATCCAACTGATGTTCCGGAGCTGTTTTTTCCAGACCTTGAACTCCTCCTTGTGTAGAGGATTCTGTATGTGTAGGTATCTTCGTACCCTGAGTAGACTGGTGTAATTCTTTAAGTAGGACAACCAAGTTTGTGATTTTTTTACTCAATCCGTCAAATTCTTCTCAGGAAACAGTATTAGACTGATCAGAAGAAGACATGATTGGCTGTAGGCCTGTGGCCTTTTTGGACTTTGAACCGGTAACAGGCCCAATTACTTCCCTACAAAAGACTTACGTAGTTTAGTCTTAGGGTAATATAAATGTTATCATAACATGTCCATTTAGGAATTTTGTCCTGCAAAACCGGTTGTTAATTGATAACATGTCATGTATGCACATATATTTTTTATATTTTCCATTACATATGAATGAACATGGAATAGAATTACAAGTAAATGTTTTTACAGGTAATTTAAAATGGAAAGTATGAAGATACTTGCCTCCGCATTTGGTTTATCAGAGGCTGACCTATCTTAGGGTTACTCTCGCAGCTTTTCGGCATGAAGGTTCCCAGATCATCGCAATCTACTTGACGAGAAGTTAACCTGGTCGTTCAACTGGAGCAAATCTGAGTGGTGCCTTTCCTGAGCCCTGGGGAATCATTCTTCCCACAAGTCCAGTAATCAAACATCGATAGGATAGCCTCCTGGTGGAGGGACCACACAACATACATTCACATACAACGTGTCTCATCGTTTATACAAAATGATGACATGTATGAAGCACTCATATCACAGATAGATATTTAGCAGTGCAGTAATTAAGATGCATTCGTACACATTCATCATAAATGTAAATGCAACATTCACACACAAGCATATAATAATTTTGAAAAGCTTGTAATGGCGGCTTAAGCCCTCTTACTGGAGTCCCCAGAAGAGTCGCCACCTGTCGACGTCGGGATTTTTGAGTGTCCCTTTTCGTTACTTGTTCTTTGGTGTTCTCATGTTAATGTGAGATTTGTTTGAAAAAACAAGTGAAAAAGGTCCGACATGTGTAATGTCGACGATTTAACTTTAAGAGTCGCCAGTTGGTGTATTTAACTGGTTGCACCAACGCAACCGAAAAGGTTTGCACATTGACCCATTGTTTTGACACTACTAGACGGGTCTATGAAACCGAGATTCATTTTGGGTTCGAGGGCTTGATTATGCAGAGGGAAGGTGTTATGCACCCCCTGACATCCGTGTTACCACGGTGACCGCCACTTTTCAAAGAAATTATTATATGAATGTGTGTGTGTGTGGATCAATGTGCAATTATTTGAAAGTAGTGCGAGGCCTCGTTCGCACCTATATACACAAGGTTTGAATTTTATAGAAACATTCAGTTTTAACCAAGATATATTAATGAAGTTTTGTAAAAGAGGTTTTTCAAACCCTGTGCTCAATAGGAATTGAGACCTTTTCATACTTCCATTTTATTATTAAATGTTCGGCTTGTTTGCTTTTATTTTCGAGATGTGAAGCATTCTCGAGAAAATAATATACAGCAGTGCCGAACTCCTCATGGGCATGACAGCCATCCAAGGAAATTTAGACACTGTAAAATAATGTACAAGTTGCTTACAGCTGAAAAATGTCCATCATGGGAACCGAATCTAGATTCAGTAAACTAAACCTGTGATCACATGATTCCTAGGCTCACATGATACTGCAATTTGTATGGAAAGCAGTAAGCAGTTATATATATATAAGCTGTAAATATATATATACAGACATGATCAACCACCATGAAGCAACTCCATGGGGGATCGAAAATGTAAATATATAAAAGTGGTAAATATATATATATATGGACATGATCAACCACCACGAAGTAAACTCCAGGTGGGACGAAATATAAATAAAGTTGTAAAAGGCCACGAAGTAAACTCTAGGCCGGACAGGAATGTAAATATATATATATATATATATATATATATATATATATATATATGTACAAATATATATATAAAAGCGAGAAAGCATATAGAATGTGAATCTGTGCTCATCGGATATGTCCGACAATAATTATATATATATATATATATATATATATATATATATATATATATATATATATATATATATAAGCAATTAAACGCACTGAGATATAAAATTGGGCTCATCGATGAGTTCGACCATAGTTTATATATATAAGTATATATATATAAAAACAATTAAATGAACCGGATATAAAATCTGGCTCATCGATGTAGAGTCGACCACGTTTATATATATAAGTATATACATATATATATAAAAAGCAATTGAACGCTCGGGCATCAAGTTCAGGCTCAATCGAGGCATAACTCGATAATGTTAGTCCATATATGAAATATATACATATATATAAGTATATATATACAAACAGAAATGAAAACCACGGACCAAAGTCCGGGCAAACACACTCACACGACTCTCAACGTGTACAACAGTGTGTGCTAATATGAGAAGAAGGCTTTATAAAATATGAGAAGGCTTACAGTGGGCTACCAAAGTAGACTTCTATGACTTTAAATGGATAAACACTCAACTCCCGCCGGATAAAAGACAGCTATATGTGAGCTAACTAGTGTTTAGAAGTGAGGAAACACTCAAAGGATGTGTATGCAGAGCAAAATGGACAGGGCTTCCTCGCCTTTTTCCCTCCCTCTTCTTCTCAAATAGCTGACCCCAAGGCTTGTATATATAGATGGATGTCCGCAGTACACACTGCGTGCAGCATTATGACACGCTATCTTGGTCGTCGGGTGCATCCGAGCCTCGTAGGTCCCGTTGTCTCGTAGTACGTGCACTCATGCACTGAAATGTCCGCTTGAACTTTTAGAACTTTAATCCGAGCATCCGAACGAGGTATATCTGACCTTCTTCGGACCGCTTGTGTCGAGAGTTACGCAATGACATGGATTAGAGGTTGTACAAAGTCAGGAAGAGGGGTCTATGCCCATGGTCTTCAAGCTTCAAATTCTATCCAAAGTACTGCCACGCGTAATAGTCACTCAGGATTGTCAATCCTTGGCTCTTGTGGGACATTGTTGGATGTATGTATGTATGAAGTGTTGAGACGACGTGCCATTGTCAAAGGAACAAGATGATGTTTGACTCCTCACCGGGGTTATCGCCGGTTTGAGTTGAAAGTAGACGTTGCTCAGGGTTACAGCTGAGATTGGACTACTTATTGGTATGTCGTGATATCATCTTGTTGATATGGTAAGATGACGTTGTGACTCCTCATCGAGGTTATCGCCGGTTTAAGTGGAAAGCAGACGTTGCTCAGGGTTATAGCTGAGATTGGACTACTTGTTTGTATGTATCACTGTCATATGTGGATGTTCCTGTCTGCCCGTTGTCAACTCCGGGTCTGAGGTGTGTGTGCCTCGATAGGATGTCTGAGGTTGAAGCTGATTGCATATATTTGAAACAAGCATTTCCGAGGTTATCGCTGGAATTGCAATGGCATCCCTTGGGGCTATCACCAAGGATGGGGTTGCTACTCCTAGTGTTTCTCTGGGACTGGAACTGAGCATCGCGGTGTTATTCTTAGAAGCGAGTATCCTCTCTTCCTGTTCTTGCCATCTTTTGATCTGCATATCTCGAGGTTATCTCTGAGATTATAAATGACATTCCCGGTGTGTGTTCTGGGTTTGAGATGATGTTCCCAGTTTGTGTTCTGGGTTGGAACTGAACTTTCGGTAGTATCCAGAATGGATGTAATATGTCTTTCAGGGTTATCTCCAAAAGACGAATCTACCCTCCTACAATGTTAGTAATAGGAGTGCAAAAAATTTCAAATGTCTACAGTATGATCATAATCTTTCAACAGTTCAAGACAACGTCGTTGTAGCATGTTGAGTTCTTTTTGAGTGAAGAAGTATTTGAGGCTTTTATGATCCGTAAAGATCTCCACTTTCTCCCCATACAAGTAATGCCTCCCAATTTTAAGTGCAAAGACAACAGCTGCCAACTCTAGATCATGAGTAGGATAATTCCTCTCATATTCTTTGAGGTGCCGAGAGGCATAGGCTATTACTTTCCCATGTTGCATGAGAACACATCCTAACCCTTTGCCCGAAGCATCACTGTAGATGACAAATCCCTCCGAGCCAGATGGTATTGTCATAACAGGTGCTGAAATGAGTCTTCTCTTGAGTTCTTGAAAACTCTTCTCACATTCTTCGCTCCAACCAAACTTTTTATCTTTCCAAGTTAGCTGAGTTAATGGAGTAGCGATTCGATAAAATCCTTCCACGAATCTCCGATAATAACCAGCTAAACCGAGAAAGCTACGTTCTTTGGTCACTGATTTAGGTTGCTCCCAGCTTTGAATTGCTTCAATCTTTACTGGGTCAACAGATATTCCATGACTTGATACTACGTGCCCAAGGAATGCTACTTCCTCAAGCCAGAACTCGCATTTCTTCAACTTGGCATAAAGCTTTTTTTTTCAAGAAGCTTTTGGAGTATCAGCCTCAAGTGTTGCTTATGAGCTCCACGGCTTTTGGAATATATGAGAATGTCATCAATAAAGATGACCACAAAGTGATCCAAATATTTCTTGAATACTCGGTTCATCATATCCATGAAGGCAGAAGGAGTATTAGTCAATCCAAAAGACATGACTAGGAATTCATAATGCCCGTACCGAGTTCTGAAAGCCGTCTTTGGAATGTCTTCGGTTCTAATCTTCAATTGGTGATATCCGGAACGAAGATAAATCTTTGAAAAAAATTTGGCGCATTGCAACTTGTCAAACAGGTCATCAATGTGAGGCAATGGATATCTATTTTTGATAGTGACATGGTTCAACTCCCGATAATCAATACAAAGTCGCATACTCCTATCTTTCTTCTTCACGAATAGAACATGAGCACCCTAAGGAGACGTACTAGGACGAATGAAACCGATGTCTAACAATTCCTGCAATTTGGTCTTTAACTCCTGAAGTTCAATAGGAGCCATTCGATATGGGGCTTTAGAAATGGGTTTTTTACCGGGTTCAAGGTCAATACAAAATTTTATTTCACGCTCTGGGGGTAGGCCATGAAGTTCTTCCGGGAATACGTCAGGAAATTCATTAACAATAGAAATATCATTCAAAACTGACGTATTTTTGTTTAGATTTGTGACATGAGCTAAGAAAGCTTGACATCCGTTTTTCAATAAACGAATAGCTTTATGGATTGAGATGACAGTGATGGATTTTAATGGTTTGGTTGCTTGAATTTGCATAATAGGTTGGTTAGGAATATGAAAGCTAACAACCTTACGAAAACAATCAATTTTTTCATGATGAGTAGTTAACCAATAAATCCCTAGAATCACTTCAAATGCAAGTATTTTCAAAGAAATAAGATCAATAGGTAACGTGCGGTAACCGATTTGAATTAAACAAGTCTTATAAACTGTGGATGTAATAAAGGTTTCTCCCAACGGAGTTTCAACAGATAAATCAAGATCTAATTTCTCCGGAGTCAAATTTAAACGTTGAGCGCAAGTAGGAGAAATAAAGGAATGGGTAGAACCGGTATCAAATAAAGTATAAACTTCGCTAGAGTTTATGATTAGCTTACCCGTGATCACCTCGTTCGGATTCCTCGCTTTTTTGGAGGTTACAACAAACGCTCTCCCTTGAACTACCGGTTTTGTCTTGTCTGGGACAACCTTGGATGCCTCCATCCCAGCTGGACTTGACTTTGGTGCACGACAAAATCGGGCTAGGTGACCTTTTTTTTCCACAATTGTAACATGCTTTGGACTGCATCGTGCAGTTTGGACTTATATGTCCTTCCCCTCCTCATTTGTAACATACGACCGACGGTCGTTCTCCTTCCTTAACAACGGGTACTGGTGCTGACGTCTTTCCATCTTTGCTGAACCTTCTCTTCTTGAACTTTCCACTCCTATTGTCTTGGCCATGATTACCACTGAAGTGGTTATCATTTCTGGCATGTTGATTCCCTCCATGTTTGTTGTCACCGCTTCGATGACTGCTACCACTGGTATTATCGACTTATCGGCTGCTCTCTCTTGGTTGGGTTGACTCATTATCGTGCTCCAACAACTGAGCCCTATTCACAATATCTGAATACAAACACAGTTTATGAGAGATAAGGTATTGACGTATCTCGGGTTTCAAACCTCTTAGAAACATTCGGGTCATTCTCTCCTCATTATCAACCAAGTGGGATGCAAACCGAGACAACTCGGCAAACTTAGCTTTGTACTGCGCCACAGTCATATTGTTTTGCTCAAGCTTGATGAACTCCAACTCCTTTATGTGACGAATACTTTCAGGAAAGTACTTGTCGTTGAACAATTCTTGGAACTTCTCCCAAGACATCTTGAAGGCGGCGGAGTTGAGTCGCTTTACTGATTCCCACCGAAGAATCGCCTCTCGCACTTTAACATGAAGGTGGCAAAGAGAACCTTTTGTTCCTCGGAGCATCCCAAGAAATCAAATATCTTATTGATCTGCTTTATCCACGTCTCCGCCTTAAGTGGTTTTGGCTCTCTCAAAAAACTCCGGTGGTTCCAGCTCCTTGAACTGCTTAGCGGTGATCGTTCGAGAGTTGTCAGTGTTTTCACCTGTATTTTGGACAGGAGCCGCTCTCGCCTGATGTTGCATGAATTGCATAAAGCCACTGAACATCCCAGCGTTCACCATTTCATCGGTGTTATTGTTTTCATGCGGATTATTGTCTTCCTATTGCACATTACCATAGGCACTGATCGTTGGTGACTCAACGGTCTCATGTGCTTCATTGCTTATCTCAACATTTTCGGATGCCATTTTTAAATAATGCCATAAAACAAGGGTTAATTAACATATCACATATTATCTCTATACTCTGACTGACCAATTAAATACCAAATAAACTTAGGTAGGTCATACTAGCAAAGGAATTCCCCATCTCTCCCCTCCTAGTTCTTGTCTCACATTTCAGCCAGGGATCATATCCCTAAGCTCGATATTAACCTGTGGACGCCCCAAAATAGGTACACATCACCCATCTTGGGTCGTGGGAGAAGAAAGTCTTGAATACAAATACAAACTAATTATACAACAGTCGTGTAAAATCTGACAAAACATAAATTGAGAGCTTTAATAAGAATATTGTCATCTAGACAATATCCACACTCAAAGGAGTCCTCAATACATTTATTGTCACACTATTTAACAGAATAGTGAGGACTACTAATACTATCATCTAGACCGTCACTCCGTTCCCCGACTAGTCCCGGCTAAGTTCTCATTTCCTGAAGAGAAAAGTGAAAGAAATGGGTGAGCTCAACTAGCCCAGTAAGAAATATTATGACTAAGATAATGCAGAATAAATTATCATTAGTCTTCAACAATGTTAAACAATCCATTAGAAGAGTCAAGTAGAGCATAATATCTACTATCTTCTATGATTTAAAATATTTTCATCAATTATTATCGCTGAGACTCAGCTTAATAAATAAACCACATCATCGAGTCATCCCTGTTTTATGGGTCAAGGATATTCATTAAATTATCAATGATCATGACTATACCGAATAATCCCTGGTCATAATCATACCAAAAATTGTCCGTTAATACACTACAGGCCACTGAGGACTTTTACCACATCATTTATAACATTACAGGTTATGATTATATCGAATAATCCCTGGTCATAATCATACCAAGTCCATCTATGCACGTAAACCACAGATGACTTTCATCACAATATAAGCTTGAGGATGATGACAATGACATTATAATTCAATAAAATAAGTTCAAGAATAAATTTTAAAGATTTATAATGTCCAAATTGTCAACATGATACTGCTTTGTGGAGTAAAATTCAAGAATGCTCAGAAGAATATTTCCATGAAAAGATACTGGATGAAGCGCAAATATCAAGGATATTCCACTAATTTCATGGAGTATAGAAGCCAAAATTTTAACCAAATGAGTATCATAGAATATATGAAACTGCAATGGATTTTCACCCGCCATGCGGTAATCCACGTAAACTGATTTTTTCCACAATTTAATAAGAAATGAATACGAAGGTCATTCACCATGCATGTGGTAAATCACATAGACAAGTTATTCCAATAGAATAATAAAGAATGGAATAACAGAAGAATTCACCATGCATGCGATAGACCGCACAGATAGGTTATTCCAACAGAATAATAAATAATGGAACCAGGTCATGCGTAAACGCACAGACAAGATATTCCAACAGAATAATAAATAATGGAACCAGGTCATGCATAAACGCATAGACAGGATGTTCCAACAGAATAATAAAGAATGGAATAACAAAAGAAATTCACCAAGTATAGGGTAGCCCGTGTATACTGGTTATTCCAATAGAATAATAAAGAATGGAATAACAGAAGAATTTAACCATGTATGTGGTACTTCGCATAGACAGGTTATTCCAACATAATGCTAAAGAATGGAATAACAAAAGAATTTCACCAAGTATAGGGTAGCCCGCGTATACAAGTTATTCCAACAGAATAATAAAGAATGAAATAACAGAAGAATTTCACCATGTATATGGTGCCAGCATAGGCAAAAGTTATTCTAACATAATGATAAAGAATGGAATAACAGAAGAATTTCACCAAGTATAGGGTAGCCCGCGTATACAGGTTATTCCAATAGAATAATAAAGAATGGAATAACAGAAGTTCTCTTCATGAATATGAAAGAAATAATACCCCTTACGAGTACAACAAATAATATCCCTTACCTTATAAAGAAGAGTACTCCGACGGGTAGGGCGGGGATATACTTGAAGAAAACTTGCACTATGCTCAAAGCTTCTTAAAACTCTAAAGAAATACGCTCAAGATTATAGAAGAGAATTCTCTGAATTTCTGGTGTGATTTCAATTCTTACTAAGAATCCTATTTATAGGAAAATAGAAAGGATACTATGCAATAAAATATTATATATATATATATATATATATATTATTTAAAATCTAATAAAATAATTGACTTTATAAAAGTATTCTGTTTTATATAAAAAGATTTTACTATGCAGTGTACTATACAAATACTATGCATAATAAAATATATTATATTCTAATTATTGTCTAATAAAATAAATAACTTTATAAAAATATTCTATTTTATATAAAAAGATTTTACTATGCAAAAAACACTATGCATAATAAAACATATTATATTCTAATTATTGTCTAATAAAACAAATAACTTTATAAAAGTATTACATTTTTATATAAAAAGCTTTACATTTTATTACATTAATAATACTAATAAAACAAAATTTATATATATATATATATATATATATATATAAACTTACGTGACTTCATAAAAAGACACCTCAATATATTTAACAACATTTATCATCATTATTATAATTCACAATATTAATCGAGCGAAGTCGTTCCTAGGAAAGAGGGGGCTTTCCCATAAAGATTTCTCCCTATTGGCGCGCAATTAGGTGACCAAACCTCTCCTTGGCGTAACTTCTAGACATCGTTAATATTGCAAATAATAATATTAATAACTTTGTTATCTCAATTATTGATTTAATAATATATAAAATATCGACAATAATTGAATCAAATAACGTGAGATACTATGCAACAACCATTCTTTGTAGTAATAATTGAACAAAATTGAGTGACTTCTCACGTAAGCATCAATAATCAATACCGTGTGCTACTATGCAACCACAGCATTATCGCATTTCTTTAACAACCGGGTGTTTCAATAGTTAATGGTAAAACTTCCGCCGTTATTTTCATAAAAATATTTTTGTCCTTTTCTCAATCCGACAATAATTTCGTTGTGGGGTCCACCAATGATTGTGTCGTCGTACGAATATTCCCTGTTAAAACGAATATTCCCCAACCAATCAAATATTATATAACAACTTGCATACTTTTTAAAATTTCTAAATATTACCCAAAACTATAATATTATATCAAATTTACTCCATAATATTTAAAAATGATATTTATTGAAAATTCATTTTTATTCATAAAATTGGGGTCTTACATCGGGTGTACACTGGGTTTCTACAGGGACAACTATGTCTTAGTTTGCACCAGGAGCAGCATGGCTGCGCCACTCCTTAGTACAAACCAAGCGCGACCGCGCCACTATGCAGTAGGATTTGTTTTCTGTTGTTAATCTGAGGGTGTATGCATACCTATATTGTTACCTTAATCTTTAATACATTTCCAGTGTTGTATTCATGTGTCAATAAGCATGTTAATGAAAGAATCGTATGTTGAATAAGTGTTTATAATCTTAATTCAAAAGATGAGTACGGACTAGGATTTTTGACTTCATAGAGTCTTATAAACTGATTTGGTACGTTATAATGTATGTATGGGATAAAGTTTTCAAAGGATGATGATATGATAATCATATGAACTAAAGTGAAACTTAAAATTATATGTTCAATGGTTAAGCATGAGTAGGAGATTGGTTTGTTTATATCATGTATATATGACTAATATGTATACATAAATAGGATAATATAGTTCGTTGGGTGCTAGTAAGCTATAAGTGGTAATCGACACGAAAGGAAAGTTTCCTAACTTACACAACTTTGAATATTGTGAAAGTATCTAAACATTATTTCATTGACATAAGTTCATAATCATATTTGTAATGACCCCAAAATTCATACAACTTGTGATAGCCCCAAAACCGGGTCCTGAATCACCACGAATCTAGTACAATCTTCTATAACTATTGCGGAAGATATAAACATAAATTGTTTATACAATAAACTTTACACACTATTCCCCAAGGTCGAGTAACCTTAACTTATACACAATTCATTACTTATCTGACATATAACATTATTATCATACAATACTATTACCAATCTATATGTACACATTAACTTAAAGCTAGAACTGTCTTTAACCTTTCCTCGTATCCGACGTATTCACCTTAATCTGCAATATTTATCATTATATAGCAAGGGTGAGCATAAGTTTGCCCAGCAAGTATAAAATTATTTGAGGATATATCATGATTGAAAGAATTTGAATAATAAGCTGGCTATAATTCAACAATATAGTTGTGAATTAGCATGAACAAATTTTTATAACTGAACGACTAAGTCAATAGGAATTGAATGGTCAAGAAAGTACATGAACATAGCAATTATATCTGGACCGAATGGTAATGAAGGTGATCAGCTTTTCATACCTGATGAACACATGCATTATTTGCACAGAAAGCTATTCAATAATTCATAGACATGGTAATCAAAAATGATTTGCCATAATTATAATTGAAAGAAAGATCTACTCGAGGACGAGTTTAGAGAACACTTGCACAATAATTAAGAGTTCAAGTTTACGAACTTGCTTGTTCGGTCGATTACTGTTATGTAATTTATTAAGCTTTGACTGAAGACCTAATATATAAATAATATTGATATACAAATTAGAATAATATCATCACAGTATAATATTATTATTATTATTATATATATATATATACATTGAATAACCTAAACACATAACACATAACCCTATCAGTCTACAACACACATAAGACTTGGCCTCAAGGCAAACTTTTACAATCTGAGTCAAGTTTGGCACAATTCTGACATCCTGTCGGCCTAATCGGATAAATATCGAGTTTAAGTTCAATTAAACTCTACCTAAACACTTAATAATTAACTTAGATAAATTTATTATCAGTCAAAATAATTTTCATAAGCTTGTAATAATTGTCAGATAATTATTACCATTTATCATGATTTTCAATCATTTATATCGTATTTATATTATATAAACACCACATTATTCTATTATTATTAATATTTATTTAATATTAAATATTAATGAAAATCATAACATAATATTATAATATATTTAAAATATATCAAAGTATTTTTAATACTTTAAAATCATATTTATATGATTTTTAAACAATTAAATTCATTATCCAATAATTGACATTAATATTAAAATATTAATATTTTCATGACAAAATATCAAAAGTTATATTTTATAACTTAAAATATTTTTATGACACTTAAATCATTTTATATGATTTTTAAAACATTAATTCTATTTTTCCATAATTTATTTAATATATTCATTAAATAAATTAATCACCATTAATATAAATTTATTAATGAAATTCAACATAAAATATCAAAAGTTATTAAAAATAACTTAAAATATTTTCTTATACCATAATATAATTTTTCATGATTTTTTATGTATTAAAATCATTTTTAAATAATTTATTTAATAATATTATTAAATAAATTAAATACCTTTATATTCCAAAAATATTAAATATTTTGAAATATACTCAAAATAATTAAAAACTAATTTTGGATTTCAAAATAATTTTTAGGAATTTAATATTAATTTTTAATAATTAAAAATAATTTTTTTCTATTTAATAAAAAAAAAATTGATTTTAGAAATAAACTGTCGCTAAAAGTGGCCTATAGCGATAGAACCGTCGCTATAGGTGTTCTTGAGCCTAAACCCATATTTCTTGTCAGTGGGCATGTTTGACCGGTTCTAATTTCTTGGTTATAAAGTTTCTAGGCTTGTACCTTGGTTAGATCTGTAGTACTAATGTAATACTACAATCACCAAGTTGTTTCATGGTCATACAACAACATATCAGTGAATTTTAAGCCTCTCAAAAACTTGTCAGAGGCTGTTCTTCATTTTTGAGTTTTTCAGAAATGAAGAACAGTCCAAGTGGCTACTTTTCGATTCTTTTAACATGCATCCAAAGCTTGTTTTGTGTGATATTAAGGTTCGCATTTGTAATGGAGATATCAGTGTACAATTATATAACCTTAGATCATCATAACAACAACAATTCAAAGAGATCTAGACGGTCAAAGTAGTGGTCAAGAACTGGGTCATGAATTTTCTGGGGTTTCCAGAAAATTAATAAGGCTGATGGTCAACTCAAGTTTGACCACTAAAATCTTGGGTTCTGTTATGGATCTGTGTAATCTAGAAGCATTAATATATAGTATCTATACCAGTCTACAAGGTCAAAACAATAACATCACATAACAATCAAAGGGAAGCAAGATCAAGGACCTGCAAATACACTGTCAGACAAGATCTGGGTTTCTGGGTTGCCCAGAAACCCAATCCTATGATAGGTCAACACAGTTTGACTGCTCATATCTCTCAACCTTTTCATGATCTGGCCCTATTTCTATTTTCAGATCATAGTCCACATGACATAGAACACATCTATAACTTAAAACACAACAAAACCTTAATAGGGTAGGATCTAAAGCCTCTAACATTTGCTTGTTAGACGACTCATGAAGGTTCAAGAACAGTTTCTAAAAACTTTATTTTTGTGCGTCTACATGATATGGATCCATGATCCAACAGCCCGGATCACTATGTGACACCATCTAACACATATCTAACCAACAAACAACAACATTAACATCAATCTTAAAGATCTAGCAAAATTAGGGTTCATACCTCCTTTTAAAGCTTGATCTTGATTCTGACCTTGTGATCTGATATTGTTTAGCTAAGAGGTGATATAGGCTTTGTATCTCACTATCTATCACTCCCCATTTTTGGATCTTAGAGGTAGAATGGCTAATGTAGATATGAGAAGTAAAGTGAGCCTTTTTCTTTCTTTTTAACTTTTAATCTTGGTTCAATGAATTTGTATAACATAGCTGCTGAGTTGCTTAGATCTAGAGCACATGGCTAATATATAGTTGGTGAACAACTCAAGATTTCAGCAAGATTTGCACTCCAACTTATAAAAATATAAAAGGGCACAAAAGTCATTTTGCTTCAAATTTTAATGCCAAAATTGTCATTTGATCATACCCTCGGGGTTTAACCCTTAGGGTTAAAACCTAAGGTTTTCAAAATTCAAATTTAGGATTTCCAAATTAGGGTTTTCATAATAGAAAATTAATATTTCTACATTATAATTAGGGTTTTCTAATTATATAAAATTTTCCCAATCATAATTCAAGCTTGCTAATTAGGATTAACATTTCCTAATTAAAATTGCTTATTTTAGCAGTTAAGTCCATAATTGTACCTTAGGGTTTCAAATGGAACAATTAGGATTTCTAAGTATTAGGTTTTTTAATTACTAGGGTTTCAAGTAAATCATTAGGGTTTTCCCTAATTAGGTTTGTGATTAATACACAAAAACCTTATACCTTGTATTTAAATCTCCAAATTAGGGTTTTTAATTTCTGAATTAGGGTTTCAGATTCTCGGAACTGAAATTAATGTTTCCAGAACCGGTTTCTAGGGTTTCTTATCAGTCATTAAGGTTTTCTAACTGAACGTTGACGTTCTTAATATAATACTAAGGCTTGACACTAATAAAATTTATTTGGTCAACCCTTGACCCTTAACCACATACTGTACACATATAATACCATATTTACAGAACACAAACACATATACACTTAATCCTGAATAATTTAACAAAATCCTTTATAGAATTTTGAAATCCTTAAAATTTCTTTACAGAACTTTCAATTCCATACACTTATTTTCTGTATAGGTCATAATATTGAACCTTAAATCAATTAATTAAGATTTTAAAATTTTTCTACATTCTCGGGTTGTCACATTCACCCCTTCTTCTAAGAATTTCTTCCCCGAAATTCACTTTTCACCTTACACCATATTGCTTACACCATTCATCACATGCTACCCAATACACCACTCACAAGAGTAAAAATTTTCAAATTGTGATGAGGAGTATATAAACTATTTGTCTGTCATTTTCGCAAAGGTTTTATGGAAATTCATCCGCAAACCGTCATAACTTATGTACACAAAGGGTGATTAGCCCGGTATGCCCTGTACTAATCAAGTACTGTTGGTCGGAACAATTGTTCCTCTTATTCGCCTTAGGCGGATAAAATTTTCTTACCTCAATCTTTATAAGAATCCGCACCAAAATAATTTGGTTCGGGAAAATTTTCAAAGAACGCTTAGAATTTTTCATAAACATTAGTCTAGCTGAATCGAATAGCATGGACTCATATCAATAATTCAATTCAATCGAATTATTTAGGTGTAGCCAAACCTCGTTGGCAAATTAAATTTTTTGAAAATGACGTCATGATGTCGTACTGTATTAACAGTCCGTTTGAGGATGCCTTCATTGTATGACTTTGTCATAACTTAACACATCATACAATAGTGGAACAACGACTTTAGATCAAATTCACACTAAGTAATTTTGTATTTACAACTCCATCAACTTTTTATCATCTCTGCACCAGGTTAATGGTACATGAGTGATAAATAAAAATATATTTTGATATTTCAAATCATTTTTGTCTAGCCGAACAAGTAGCATAGACTATACTTTAAACCGTTCCAAAAATCATTATATATATATATATATATATTTCAAAAGCATATAGTGCGTATTTAGCTTGATTTCAAAATTTCGAAGTCTAGCATAGCTAGGAATTTTGAAAAACCTATGTCTCCACTAATAATCATTTGCTTAAACAATTTATCTATTCCTATTATCCTCAATACTCCATTCACACATGACTATTCCCAGTTTATCAAACCACACTCATGAGTTCAGGAACTTTCCACAATCATATGAGTTTAAGAACTTACCCTAGTCAGACCTTTGGCGTCCATTCGCTGAGGGGTTCATAAACATTTCACATAACCATGAGTCACGAACGTAGCATAAGTATGAGTTTTAAGAACTATTACTTAACCTTATATTCTCTACCTATAACCTATCTATCTATTATACACATGAGAAAGGAATCACCACTTAAGATGCATATAGCAAATAGCGCAACACAAACATTTCAATGATTATCAGTACCAGAAAATAAGTGGTTGTTACACCAAGTACAATTCAACTCCCATACGAAGAATCATACAACTCAGCTGCTGACATGAGTCCTCAATTGAAATCTCCACCTTATCTTAACTTCCTTTTCAATACGAATTTCATTTAATCCGTATTCATAATCCTTTCCTGAATCTGTACCAATTCACACAGTAATCTTGCTGTAAACTTTCTAATCATCAGATTGATTCTTTTCTTTTCTATGACCTTATCAGATCACGGGGTGATCTCATCGTATATATTACGATTCATTTCTATACTATGATCGTATTGTTTTACGATCTCCTATCCCTGCACTTTTTGTGACGCCCCCAAAACAGGTATACATCACCCATCTTGAGTCACCAAATACATGGTACAAACTTCAAATACAACTTAATTATACAACAGTCGTGTAACATACGACAAAACATAAACTGAGAGTGTTAATATAAATATTGTCATCTAGACAATATCCACACTCAAAATAAGTCCTCAATACATCTATTAACACACTATTTCATAGAATAGTGAGGACTACTAATGCTATCCTCTGGACCATCACTCGTGAATAGTAACTCGTGAATAGTACTTCGACACGAAAAGTGTCTCGAATACCCGATTGAACAATATAACCTCCAGACATCAATTATCATCGGAATAGATGTCGATTTCTACTAACACAAATAATCCCAACACAATGAAACTATCAAATTCATCTTTAATCAACACGAACTTATTCATCATTAATATTATAACTCACAATATTTAACAACTGTGTTGTTCCTGTGAAAGAGAGGGGCTTTCCAATAAGGATTTCTCCCTATTGGCGCGCAATTAGGGGACCAAACCTCTCCTTGACAGAACTTCTAGACATTGTAAATATTGAAATTCAATAATATGAATAACTTTGTCGTCTCAATTATTGATTTAATAATATATTATATAATGCAGATGATACTGTGACAATAATCGAATCAATAATATAAGAGATATGATGTAGCAATTACTGTAGCAATAATTGAGTATAACTGAGTGACTTCTTATGTAAGCATCAATAACCAATACCGTGTGCTACTATGCAACCACGCGTATTATTGTACTTTTACTACCGGGTAGTTCAACAGTTTTAATGGTAACACTTCCGCCATTATTTTTATAAAAAGATAATTCTGTCATTTTCTTACTACGAAAATACGTTCGTTGTGGGGTCCACCAATGATTGTGCCGTCGTACGAATATTCCCCGACCAAACGAATGTTATATAACAACTTGCGTACTTCACAAAATTTATAAATATTACCCACAACTATAACATTATATCAAATTCATTTCATAATATTCAAAAATGATATTTATAGAAAAATTATATTTATTAAAAAATAGTTGGGGTTTTACACTTTAAGTCTTTTAGACTCTATCTATTCATCACTACTGTTCACCATTATTATCAGAGTTAGGGAACTCCGTGTCTTAATAATTCGCCGAGATTCGTCTTTGAATCTTACCGACACACTAACTCTATTTGAGTTAGTACTTATCCGAATCACTGCGGTTATTAGTCTCAAGTAACCCTACCTAAGGTTTATAACCTACAGCTTTGATACCAACTATGATACCAACTAGTACAATCATTCTATAACTATTGTGGAAGATATAAACATAAATTGTTTATACAATAAACTTTACACACTATTCCCCAAGGTCGAGTAACCTTAACTTATACACAATTCATTACTTGTTTGACATATAACATTATTATCATACAATACTATTACCAATCTAGCTGCACACATTAACTTAAAGCTAGAACTGTCTTTAACATTTCCTTGTATCCGACGTATTCACCTTAATTTGCAATATTTATCATGATATAGCAAGGGTGAGCATAAGTTTGCCCAGTAAGTATAAATTTATTTGAGGATATATCTTGATTGAAAGAATTTGAATAATAAGCTGGCTATAATTCAACAATATAGTTGTGAATTAACATGAACAAATTTTTATAACTGAACGACCAAGTCAATAGGAATTGAATGGTCAAGACAATACATGAACATAGCAATTATATCTGGACCGAATGGTAATGAAGGTGATCAGCCTTTCATACCTGATGAACACATGCATTATTTGCACAGAAAGTTATTCAACAATTCATAGACATGGTAATCAGAAATGATTAGCCATAATTATAATTGAAAGAAAGATCTTCTCGAGGTCGAGTTTAGAGAACACTTGCACAATAATTAAGAGTTCATGTTTAGGAACTTGCCTGTTCGGTCGATTACTGTTACACAATGTATTAAGCTTTGACTGAAGACCTAATATATAAATAATATCGATATACAAATTAGAATAATATCATCATAGTATAATATTATTATTATTATATATATATACATAGAATAACCTAAACACATAACCCTATCAGTCTACAACACATATAAGACTTAGCCTCAAGTCAAACTTTTACAATCTGAGTCGAGTTCGGCACAATTCTGACATCTCGACGGCCTAGTCGGATAAATATCGAGTTTAAGTTCAATTAAACTCTGTCTAAACACTTATCAATTAACTTAGATAATTTTATTATCAGTCAAAATAATTTTCATAGGCTTGTAATAATTTTCAGATAATTATTACCATTTATCATGATTTTTCAATCATTTATACGTATTTATATTATATAAACACCACATTATTCTATTATCATTAATAAATAAATATTAGTGAAAATCATAGCATAATATTATAATATATTTATAATATATCAAAGTATTTTTAATACTTTAAAATATTTATATGATTTTTAAACAATTAAATTTATTATCCAATAATTGTCATTAATATTAAAATATTAATATTTTTCATTACAAAATATCAAAAGTTATATTTTATAACTTAAAATATTTTTATAACACTTAAATCATTTTTATATGATTTTTAAAACATTAATTCCATTTTTCCATTATTTATTTAATATATTCATTAAATAAATTATTCACTATTAATATAAATTTATTAATAAAATTCAAGCACAAAATATCAAAAGTCATTAAAAATAACTTCAAATATTTTCTTATACCTCAATATATTTTTTCATGATTTATCATGTATTCAAATCATTTTTAAATAATTTATTTATTAATATTATTAAATAAATTAAATACCTTTTATATTTCAAAAATATTAAATATTTTTGAAATATACTCAAAATAATTAATAACTATTTTTTGGACTTTAAAATAAGTTTTAGGAATTTAATATTAATTTTTAATAATTAAAAATCATTTTTTTCTATTTAATAATAAAAAAAATTATTTTAGAAATAAACTGTCGCTAAAAGTGGCCTACAGCGACAGAACCGTCGCTCTAGGGATTCTTGGTGTTCTTGAGTCTAAGCCCAGACTTTTTATCAGTGAGCAAGTGGGCATGTTTGACTTGTTCTAATTTCTTGGTTATAAAGTTTCTGGGCTTGTACTTTGGTTAGATTTGTAGTACTAATATAATACTACAATCACCAACTTGTTTCATGGTCATACAACAATATATCAGTGAATTATAAGCCTCTCAAAAACTTGTCAGAGGCTGTTCTTCATTTCTGAGTTTTCTAGAAATGAAGAACAGTCCAAATGGCTACTTTTCGATTCTTTTAACATGCATCCAAAGCTTGTTTTGTGTGATATTAAGGTTCACATTTGTAGTGGAGATATCAGTGTACAATTATATAACCTTAGATCATCATAACAACAACAATTCAAAGAGATCTAGACGGTCAAAGTAGTGGTCAAGAACTGGGTCATGAATTTTCTGGGTTTTCTAGAAAATTCATAAGGCTGATGGTCAACTCAAGTTTGACCACTAAAATCTTGGGTTCTGTTATGGATCTGTGTAATCTAGAAGCATGAATATGTAGTATCTATACCAGTCTACAAGGTTAAAACAATAACATGACCTAACAATCATAGGGAAGCAAGATCAAGGGCCTACAAATACACTGTCAGACAAGATCTAGGTGTCTGGGTTGCCCAGAAACCCATTCTTATGATCGGTCAACGCAGTTTGACTGCTCATATCTCTCAACCATTTCATGATCTGGTCCTATTTCTAGTTTCAGATCATAGTCCACATGACATATAACACATCTATAACTTAAAACACAACAAAACCTTAATAGGGTAGGATCTAAAGCCTCTAATATTTGCTTGTCAGACGACTCATGAAGGTTTAAGAACAGTTTCTAAAAACTTAATTTTTGTGCATCTACATGACATGGATCCATGATCCAACAACCCAGATCACTATGTGTCACCATCTAACACATCTAACCAACAAACAACAACATTAACATCAATCTTAAAGATCTACCAAAATTAGGGTTCACACCTCCTTTTAAAGCTTGATCTTGATTCTGACCTTGTGATCTGATATTGTTTAGCTAAGAGGTGATATAGGCTTTGTATCTCACTATCCATCACTCCCCATTTTCGGATCTTAGAGAGAGAATGGCTAAGGTAAATATGAGAGTAAAGTGAGCCTTTTTCTTTCTTTTTAACTTTTAATCTTGGTTCAATGAATTTGTATAACATAGCTGCTGAGTTGCTTAGATCTAGAGCACATGGCTGATATACAGTTGGTGAACAACTCAAGATTTTGGCAAGATTTGCACTCCAACTTATAAAAATATAAAAAGGGCACAAAAGTCATTTTGCTTCAAATTTTAATGCCAAAATTGTCATTTGATTAAACCCTTAGGGTTTGACCCTTAGGGTTTAACCCTTAGGTTTTCAAAATTCAAATTTAGGATTTCCAAATTAGAGTTTTCAAAATAGAAAATTAATATTTCTATATTATAATTAGGGTTTTCTAATTATATAAAAATTTCTCAATCATAATTCAAGCTTGCTAACTAGGATTAACATTTCCTAATTAAAATTGCTAATTTTAGCAGTTAGGTCCATAATTTTACCTTAGGGTTTCAAATGGAACAATTAGGGTTTCTAATTATTAGGTCTTCTAATTACTAGGGTTTTCCCTAATTAGGTTTGTGATTAATACACAAAAACCTTATACCTTGTATTTAAATCCCCAAATTAGGGTTTTCAATTTCTGAATTAGGGTTTTGGATTCCCAGAACTAAAATTAGGGTTTCCAGAACCGGTTTCTAGGGTTTCTTATCAATCATTAAGGTTTTTTAACTGAACGTTGACGTTCTTAATATAATACTAGGGTTTGACACTGATAAAATTTATTTGGTCAACCCTTGACCCTTAACCACATACTGTACACATATAATACCATATTTACAGAACATAAACACATATACACTTAATCCTGAATAATTCATCAAAATCCTTCATAGAATTTTGAAATCCTTAAAATTTCTTTACGGAACTGTCAATTCCATACACTTATTTTCTGTCTAGGTCCTAATATTGAACCTTAAATCAATCAGTTAAGATTTTAAAATTTTTCTAAATTCTCGAGTTGTCAAACAACTCAATTATCAACTTCGGTCGTTAATAACACTTCTAACTTCTAATTTTACATCATTATTCGATGTTAAACTTAATAATATACAGAATAATGTAAACTTTTCTATCCTCTTGCTTTAATTCCCTGAATCAAAACCTTTATCATTTACACATCTCTGAATCAATTTTATTTTGTGATTCGCTTCATCAAAGTTATTATATAGAATCTTACATTTCAATCTGATAACCTTTACATATCAGATAACTTAAACTTTACAGTTTACTATTACATAATTATTGTGATTTATCAAGTTCATTTATCAAAACCTTTATCTTTTCCCACCTTTGAACCATACTTACCTTATTAATCACTTTATTAGAGTTAATAAATAAAACTTACATCTAGGTTCAACACTCTTTCATATAACAAACAAAACTTAAACTTTATAACTAAACATTTATTAAACATCATACATTATTCGGAACCTTAAACATGGTTCAAATAATAATAATAATTTAGCCAAAGTGTAAAAATCTTAAAGTATCACATCTGATTCAGGTCTTTTAAGTAGCACATAACTTTACCTTGAATCCTTAACTTGCAAAAGTGGTTATTTGCAAGGTTGAGCTCGACAGCCCAACAAAATCTAACAGTTTTCATGCATTACATAGCACATAATAACATGCTCAACATACATCTTATAAACATTGGACTAACATAATATACATGCTGCAGTTCATATATAACAAGTATAAAGATTGAGTTCCTTACTCAATCAACATTCATTACTTAATCAACGTAGTCATAAATTGACTTTAATGTTTAATACTTTCAACATATATATCACACATCATGCTCTTTGCAATAAAGATTTAAATCAGCTAATCATCAAGTTCACATAGCAAATAAAAACTAAAAGACTTGCCTAGATCGTTATTTACCAATAATAGTTTAACAACTTACAGTTATCTGCACTTCATGTGCCCTATACAATTATATAAGCATACACATCAACTATTAGTCACATAGCAATGCATAGTAGTTTTAATGTAAATTTTACTCTACATCCCACAACCCTTCTTATTAATCAATACACAATGTTCTATTTGATTGTGTTAACTTTCGACTTATATCTCACTATATTTCATACTCGAAGTTCATTCAAGTGTTTAAGTCTTGATAGGAATCATTATTTTTTTTATATTAAACCCATTTCATATATTATAATATTCATTTCATTTGACTTAAAACACTTTTTACGTTCATTAACATTTGTTATGGCGTTTCGACGTTCATTCGTCACACGCCCGATTTGTCTCTCTTGTGTATGCTTAGTATGTTTATACAACTTATCTAATACATCATTTATTAATGTTAAGCATCATTATGTTTACTAACATTCATGTTTTATAACTTAGAAAAACATCTTTTATCGTTAAGAGTGCTACAGTTGCATATGCGCATGCCCGACGCCCTCCGATTGCCTCCGAAAACATAATAGTCCTAAAGATGACCATTTTGACCCATGTTCTCGACCTCAAATTGAAAAACTTAAAAAATAAAAGTTTTAGGTCTATTCTTTCCCGTTCTGGATAATCTTGAATCACCTTAATCGGAGTTCTTATGAAAAATATTATGCCTATTTTACTAAAATAGGTCAAAACAATACACTGACACACTTTGGTAGTAGATGATCTACTAATTAAGCTTTTGGGCAAAGCGCGAATCATGCCCCAAATGACTTACGACATAATGCAGCTGCTCTCATTAGTAGAAACGGGACTCTGTAGTTCACTATTCTTGCGATTTTTGAACATTTTCTCCTTCTAATCTTCACAACTTAAGTTATACACATCCAAATTAGTCTGTTTTCGATTATATGGATTCGTAATTCATAGAAATACAACATACTAGAATTATAACAATTTATAGAAACACTAGCTAGCCTAAATCTTGACCCAAAACTCAAGTTCATACTAAACTTTCATGTTTTAACATGTTTAGCGAATTCATTCACTACGAATTCGTTTCTTACCCAAATTGATTCATTCAACTTGCGTTCTTTTCTTTTCTTATCGTATTAACATATTCTAGACTCAATTTATAGTTAAGTTCATAAACTAACTACCAATTTTTGTACTTTCACAAGCCATATACATAACCATATACACTGTAAACGATTTTCTTTCTTTTTGAACATAATTAGCACACTAATTCTGTGTCTAGATGCTAATTCTAACATCAAAAATACACACAAACTCAATAATTCAGTTTGTATAACTACAATTCATCAAACATCCAATTTATAGAAAAATTTGAAAGTGAAGAATATGAACTCTTTTTATAAACATACAACTCAAGGTTGAGAGGTTATACCTTAAATTTCTTGGAGATAATCCTTGATAAAACACAGTGAATTGCTTTGGAATCATAGAAATTCTCTCTCAAGTTTTCTCAAACTCTCTCAAACTTCTCTGTAAACTCTCTCTTCTCTCTTCTTCTTAGGCTTAGGCCAAACCCTTTTCACGTAACATAAAATCAACGCACAAAATAAACTAAACCCAAACATCTAAAACCAACATTTTATTAAATATAATAATTATATATCAGTTATAAATTTTAATATATTTTATTTTTATTTATATTTTTTTATTATTTATTATAATTCACATTCGAAATTCAAAATCTATAAGGCTTCATTTGGCAAAAACACTTTTAAAATAAAGACTTAATATTTTTAAGCCTTGTTCGGTAAATCCATTTAAACTACTTTAATTTACTTTAATAAATTATTTATACTATAGTTTATTGTCCCATATTATTTACTTGGATTTCCATATCTAATCTTAATTAAATAAACAAAACTAACTACCACAAAATTATAATTTTCATTATAATTTTACTTAATAAATTAACATATCACTTTAATTACTAAATTAAATTAAAAAACATTCTAGCAACTATATAATCCTTAACAACTCTATAATTTAGTTATTCAGGTTAAATTAGAGTATTATCTCATAAATTTAATTCATCACTCTTTTATCTTAATTAAGTTAATTTCTATAACTCATGAATTATTTACTTACTAATAAATAATCCACCAAATATATACTAAACAACAAACATATCAATTAAAAATATTTATTTAATTCAATAAATCTTTGAAATTATAAATAAAATTCTAGATTGTTACAATATTTTTATGGAGTATTATTCAAGCTTGTGAAATTATTGCTCTTACAAGTAAATCCTTGAAAGTGTGATTTATATCTCGTGACTTATACTTCGTAGTTTAGAAATGACACTGCTTACTGTTTTCGAACCTTGATTTCGGATGATAATTGCTCATTTATATACTTTAAAAGAAAGTTGTCTAAGCCATTGATTCGGCTAGACTATTGGTATTTGATCAAACGTTATCTAAACCAAATTAACTTGGGACGGACTCTTATAACTGAGATGAACAACCCTCTTGGAAGGGGAATTATATATTTGTCGGGAGACTGACGTGCGCACGTGAGTATGATTAAATATTATGCAGAACGTAGGGTCCTTTAGGCTGATCACCTGTTGTACTCGTTTTATTGGATTATTAGTTTATTACTTTTAATTCTAGTAAAAGTTCATAGTCCTTAGTGACTGCTCAGTATTCATTACTTTGAAATCTTGAATTAAATAAGTGTTGAATCTTATTGATATTTTTCAGTCCTTAACAACCTTTATTGAGAATCGTTGACAAATCTTGAATTATTATTCACTATCATACCCTTGAAGATTGAATTCTATATATGATTTTTCATTATTGCAATATTACTTGTTGGGAAAAATTATTGCTCGTCCTTGTTCTCCTTAAAACGTTCAGTTAAGGCAGAACGTGGTGAACCCTCTGGCAAGGACAAGGGAAAAGAGAATGCTTTGGAGTAGTTTTGATTCATAGTACTAGGAATGTACTATTATTATGTTGTAGAAGAACTTATTTACTATGATATATTAAGCTGTGGTTAATTTAAGTTGTCTTGTATTAGTAACGATTGCGAGACTTTGGGACGAGAATAATTATGTTATAACATTTATTCTATTATTCCGTTGTGATGATTTTTGTATGATATTAGAGTTAGCACGTGACAAACCAAATTTAAGACATGTGTGGTCTTAATTTGGGGGCGTCACAGGTTGGTACCAAAGCTGTAGTTATAAACCTTAGGAGCGAGAGTCCTTAGATTATAACTTAGGAGAACTTAGAAGATAGAGAGGGATGAAACTCATGTAGAGTTTTCCTAGGAAGAAACTTAGCGTGTTATGGAATATAATTTCATTCTATACAATGAACTTGGTAGGACTTAGAGTTGTTGTTTGTTTTGTCTTATGTTGGTGGTTGTACGATGACTGACTTGGAAGGACCTAGCCAAGTAGTAGAGGAGGACCCGCGTGACATACACGTGGTATATGAGGCACCATTGATAGCGGAGCCCATATCCGCAGTGGCCCCTATCGATGATGATGATGATGAGGAGGAGATGAAGCCATTTCCCGAAGAGTCTGATCCAGAGGAGGAGCCTATGGAGGAGGATCTTATTGGGGATGAGCCCATGGAGGACTCCGACGAGACTACTTTCAAGGATCAGATGTTGGGGGAGTACATGGAACGAATTCTAGAGTTAGACTGCAAAGTCTAGGAGCTAGAGGTGGAGATTTCCAAAAATTGAGGGATGAGGACCATTAGAGGAAGATAGCAATGCAAGAGTTGGAGGTGGAGATTTCTCACCGTAAGGAGGCAGGGATCCAGATGGGAACTTTGTTTCACAGGTCGGTGGCTAGAAATGTAGAGCTGGAAGGGAAGTTGGAAGAGATTGAGCAGAGAGAGTTGAGCAAGAGGACGGAAAAGGAGGATATTCGTACTTTGTTAGAGATAGAGGTGATGGATAGGATCCATTTCGAGGAGAAGTGGGAAGAAGGCAATGACAGGGCTAATGATTTAGAAGACGAGGTGAGATAAAAAAGGAGAAAGATGAATAAGATGGGCAATGCTTTGCGTATGGCCATTGAGAGATTGATTGATGGGGTATATCATTACCCAGTAGAGTAGGGACAGAGCCGGCACACCATAAGCCGAGATTTAGTGGCGCACATCACTCAAACGGAGTACAAGAGCACTGTGGAGCGCGAAATGAAAGATTGAGGTCTAGGAGTTAGGAATTTGGTTGTTATAGTATTTTATTATGTGATGTATATATCGTAATGTAATCTCAGTCATTTTTCTAAGATGTGAGCTAGTTGTAAACCCCAAACTTTTAAAAATGTTAGAGGGGTAGTATGATTAGTGGTTGTCCCCGTCTTTTGTGTTATTAGGGGATATGTGTTGACATTTATAGAAGTATGCTACGGATAATCATATGATGTAATGATTGGGCATATGAATATAAATGATCTTATTTCATAAAAATGTTATGAAATCTTATTCATTTTTCATTTAAGAAATATTTAAATAATAAAACAAGATAATAAAAATGAAAATTTTGTGATGCAAAAAATGCTGCCAAGACGTAGACCAGCGACACCGGAAGAGTCAGTCAATAATGATGAGAGAGGACAAGTAGATCCTATTCAGAGGCTAGTAGATTTGTTAGGGGAAGTTCTTAGGGGAAGAAATGAACTAGTACCACCCATTCCCCAAGCAACTCCAGTCACAAACTTTAAAGACTTTAGGAGTGTAGGTCCTCCAAAATTCGTAGGCACTACTGATCCTATCGTGGCACACACGTGGATCAAAGAGATGGAGAAGGCATTCACTATCGCTCGTGTGGGAAAAAACCAGAAGACGGTGTTTGCTACCTACCTGATGCGAGGTGAATTACTGGTGGGAGGCAAATCAACAAAGAGCAGGCGAATGGATAGTAGCATGGGAGAGATTTAAGACTCTGTTCTTTGAGAATTACTTCCCGAAGAGCATGAAAAATATGATGGAGGTGAAATTCTTAGATATTAAGCAGGGAGATATGACGATGGCGCAATACACGACTAAGTTCAATGTGCTAGCCCGTTTTACAGAACACCAAGTAGGAGATGAAGAGAGAAAGGCTAGACATTTTGAGCAAGGGCTGAAACATTGGTTATTCAACAAGGTGTTAGTTCTTCAAATTATTTCTTTTGCGACATTACTAGAGAAGGCTATTATTGCAGAGGGAGGTAGTGAAGCTTTGAGTTTGTATAACAAAGAGAAGAATGGTAAGAACACGGGAGGAGATAGTCGTGGAGGAAGCAGCAGCGACAGAAGTAATTTAGGAAAAAGAAAACGGGAGAATAACAACAACAAAAATCACAACAATCAAGTGGGAAAGTTTCGTGGAGAGTTTAAGAAGAAGGCAGAAGGATGCCCGAAGTGTGGGAAGTATCACCAGGGCAAATGCTAGAAGGGGCGCAATATTTGCTATAACTGCAGCCGTTGCCTAATTTTTTAATAGCACTTTAACACGCAAGTATACACGTTCAATTGTAATATTCAGCAAGCAATGATATCGTTCCCACGAGGAAATAGACTAATATTTATCAATTACTAATTCCAATGCAATTAATCCTATTTTAAACTATTAAATATTATTTGTGATTTGAAAATTAAACTTAACAAAGCTAATAATTAAAATCAGAATTTTACAAGAATAACTGCAGATTTAACAGGTTAAAATTACAACTTCCCTTGGTATTTCATTTAAACCAATTTACTTCCCATTTAAATCAATTAATTAATATGAATCATTATCCAAGAATGTTTTATAGTGCTCGCGAATTTCTTCCAAAGACACATGAACAAATCCTCCTAAATCCAATCCTTAAGACACAGAATTACAAGGAACACCCTATTTAATTAATTCACTATATTCCTATGTGAATCAAGTTAATTACGGTTTGACGCACAAATTCTTTCAATGGATACAAAAGAAACATAGGTATATTCCTATCATACATGCTAATCATATTAACCCTAATAAGATTATATGAACATATGTTATCTTATCCAGATCTCAATCTATACTCCATCTTCCAATTTTATAAGATTATCATATTAATTGTTGGCCAAACAATTAATTAATAAGCAAAAGATATAATAAACAATTCAATAAAAACCAACTGTCATTCAATTGGAAGATTTAATTTAAACTACATACCAAGTTCCGTTGCAATCTTAATTAAAATTTAGTTCATGATAATAATAAAGAAAAACATCATCCAGATTAATAATCCAAACATCCCAGATAATTATAAAAGATAACACTAAAGAATAGAAGAAGAAACTCTGAATTTGCTCCAATACTCTCTCTTTGATCTTCAGCCCTTGCAATTCACCTTCGTATTTTTCTTCGTTGTCCTCTCTACAAATCTCTTGAAAAATTAAGTGATACATCTTTTCTAAAGTCTTCTCCTATTTGTATTTGTCTCCCCCCTCATCCAGATTCCTTTTTGGCTTCAAAAACCCACTCAGCAGTAGAAAAATCTCTCTTTAGCCGCACATGAGCGCCTAGGCACTCAACCCAGGTCATTTCCAAGCGCCTAGGCGCTTGACCAGGACCATGTAATTATAAAAATGTTATTCAGCTCTAATTTTAATGATTTTTGATCTTTTTCTTCTCTCAAATGACCAATTTGTCCCTCCAGCTCCAACCTACAAGAAATAAACACATAAACACATAAAAAGATACTAAAAACACTTAAAGATAGCAATAATTAAGTTTAACAATATCATATGCATAAGTATAAAACCTACTCATCAAATACCCCCAAACTTAACCAATTGCTTATCGCCAAGAAACAAAACACAATGCAATAACTAAATGTGCAATGCAAATGCAAATGCAGCTATCCACATGCCTACGAGTCCAGCAGTCAAACAGAACAAAATCTATTCATCAAATCTCAAAGAAATCACAATAAACATGCTAGTACATTATATCAAGACAGATAGATAATTTCCCAATCAATCATCAAATCTTATCCTATTATTACTGATATAGTGCGTGTGTGCTCAACAACCATGCTAACTGATATAAAATCAAATTTAACACATAATAGGTCTCTTTGAAGGTATCATACAATGTAAACTTAAGAAATCCAGAAATGACTAGATCCAGCTAAAATCAAACACCAACCAACTTCAAAGGTCAAGATGGGATAATTATGCTTTATTTTTCACTTACGGGGGCTTTTTGCTCTTATTTCTCGTTTTATTCTCTCTTTTTTTCTTTTATACTCATGGTTGTGCAATGTCTTATTCCCTTAGGCTAACAGTGCTACCCCTTAGCGAGCTTTCAACTAACAACTCCCAAACCATTCAAGCTTTAGGGCGCTAGGTGTAGAGACAATCCCTCGGGCATACTTACTAAGGTAACAAAGGACCCAAAACAAGACGAGCCACTATTTTTTTATAGCTTATATATCCCAAATGTTCCCCCAAACTTAGGTTCTTGTCTAACTTTAGCCATCACTACCTATTCATGAGTTTCTTTCATTCAAACTAACATTATCCTTAAGAATTCCATTATATGTCAATTTAAACTCAATCAGTCAACAGTTGTTTTTACTGTGTTATCTTTATTATATCAGTTTCAAACAAGTAAAGATTCAAATCATGACAAGAAATAACATCAAAGTCTTAACAGTCAATACCATACTTGTCTACTCAATTCCAATCTCATCATTGGCCAAAACAGATTTAAACTATCTAACAGCTGGAAAAATGCAAATACTTTTTTCTTTTTCTTTTTTTTTAATAAATTCGAAATGCACCCCAAACTTAATATATGCAATGTCCTCATTGTATATAACAAAAAAACGTAAGAAAGTAGGCACCGAGGACTTCCCTGAAAGATCAATGCCTTACTCCTCATTAGTATCCTCTTCGTCTTCATCAACCTCATCCTCAGGGGGTAAATCAGTCGGGGGGTACGCAAATAAGGGTGGAAATTGGTAGGGTGCGCCTACTGGATTTATGCGGTCGAACATCTCTATGAATGCTGCACTACAGTTTTGATACATCTCCATTTGTCGCTGAGCTAGGCTATCCTAATTTCTTTCCACATGGATAAAACCCTACTGAACTTGAGTAGCCACCATGTCAATCCTTCTAGTTTGATTTCTTAATTCTCGACGAATATCCTCAAAAAAATTCGGTGGTGGCCCATAACTCCCAGCTGTAGTAGGATTGTCATTTGACTGTTGATTAGGCTCATCAGCATGCTCTGGAGGCATAATTATGAAACCTAACCCTCTGGGATGTGGTGTACCCCCAACCCATACCTTATACTTTTTAATAATCGAGTGGTTAATTGGGGCTAAAGGAGGTTGTCTAGCTTCCTCGACCTCCATTTTACTCCAACTTGTTGACATAGTCCAGTAATCAAAGATGGATGAGGCAGTCCACCAGAAGTCCCTCCTTGAATTTCTCTGTCAATGGAATCATGTATAACCTGACCCACATCTATAGTTTTTCCTTATGCAATGCAAAAAAGCAACGATGCCCGTTGATTTATAAAATTAATTAGATGCCTACACGGCATCAACTTGGCACAAATAAAGGCATGCCATGCTTTTCCGTAACTACTTAGTGCGGATGCAGGGAACATATCAGCTTCTTGTTGATCTGTTAATTTCCATTTTGTTTCAGGTACACATAAATCTTGAATGACCTCATTATAGTCCAACTCGTGCTCTAGTTATTGTATGTAGCCATTATTAGGTATTATATTCAAGCCGTAGTAAGCATTTATTGTCCTGAAACTGACCTCCACTGATTTTCTGCAAACCCAAACAATGTTACCAACAACATCTTTTGCATTGGCGTATAATTTCTTAACAATTTTAATGACCGATGAATCTGGTTCAGCTGTAAAGTTCACCCATCTTCTACTTCAAATCAATTGTAGTAACTCCCCATCTTCTGCCTCTGGAAATAATCCACACTCAGGAATTAGCATTTTACTAGAAAGTAAATTGTAATATCTTTCAGACGCACTAGCACTTGTAAATCTCTTTTAGTCAAACTTTGTCGAAATACTCGAAGTCTCTCCTCTATACCTTTTAGTATCCATAAGTCTTGCGTGTTAATTTCTGGCCCAACAAATGATGTTCAGTGGCTTAGTATGGGAAAATCCTCTTTGTGAAAAATTATCGAACACTTGGTGTGCAGAAATTTTGAACACTATTGTTAAGCACCCAAACTTAATTTTCACCAATCAATTACTAAGCACACTAGCCTTCCAATGCAATACAAGCAATAATTAAGAGTACCTAAACCTACTTGAGCCAACACAATTAAAGAAACTAACTTCAAATTACTGACTTAGCTACTATCCAAGCAAATCCAAACAATTTGCAATAAAATCTTGCACACTTACTTGGTTATAGCCAGATATGATGTTCCAATCAAAGTTGCAAGATAAATTTTTTTGAGGTTTGAACACTTACTTCAGATAGATGTGTTTTGAATGTCAGCTGGTGCCCAAATTGGTGAGGAAGGATGACAAGATGGAGTCTAATTGCCTTTGAGTTTGGGTAGGAGATTGAGTGTTTGGTTATGCTTATACAAGAAGAGGTTTGATTATCATGGGCTAGATTAGAGGAGAGATGTAATTTGAGTGAGTTTTTGTTGGAGTAGGAGAACAAGAGAATATTTGATTTGGGTTTGGAAGAGTTTTGCCCGATTAAGGCTTATATTTTTTTCATGTTGCAGTATGAGCGCCTAGGCGCTTGACATTGCATTGGTTGGACCGCCTAGGCAGTTGGGAGCAGAATTTATTGGGAGTTTAGAGCGCCTAGGCACTTGATTTGGCCTAGGTGGGGGCGCTTAGGCGCTTGGGGCATGACTTGGCTACTTCATTTAGGTGTCTAGGCGCTTGGTTTGTGCCTAGCTTGGGCACCTAGGCGCTTGTTCATATCTTGATGATTTTTTTTAACCTGCACAACTTCAATTATTAGTTTTTGTTTGCAAGGAGATTAAGACTTATTTTTAAACCCTAAACTAAGATAAACCACATAGTTAACTAAACTAACATACTAAAATAAAAGAAGCTAACCAAAATTAAAGACTCGCCTAAAGTACTAAAAAAAGATACCCTACACCACTAAGCAATTCAATAACACTAAAAATGAAGGAAATGATTAGAAATCTGAGAATTTGACAAATGGACATTCTGCTATTAAGCTCATAAGTGATTGGTTTCGTCTAGGTCGTCGTAGTGGCCATTAGTCTAACCCACCAAATATGAAATCTTGTTTCCTATCCTGAAATCAATTGAATATCGTGTTAGAGAATAGAAGGGGTGTAATAATTCCTAAACTATAAAAGTTTAACCACTAAATAAACTAACAGTAAAGCAAATAAAAATAAATAATAAATAACAATAAAAATTCCTAGGTTGCCTCCCAATTAGCGCTTGGTTTATAGTCTTCAGCCTGACTTTCTTCTCTGTTCTAATCAGCAAGGTTGACCGATGTCTTTTCACGATCAACATAACCCCCATAGTAGTGCTTTAATCTCTGACCATTGACTTTGAAATTACGTTTATCATCTGAGTCTTCCACCTCTACAGCTCCGTGAGGATAAACTTTTGTAATGATAAATGGCCCTGACTAACGGGATTTCAACTTTCCTGGAAATAGTTTAAGCCTTGAATTGTATAATAGCACTATTTGCCCTGCTTCAAACTTTCTTTCTAGAATTTTCTCGTCATGACACCACTTAACCTTTTCTTTATATAACTTCGCGTTTTTATATGATTGGAGTATGAATTCATCCATTTAGTTCAATTATAACAGGCGCTTCTCTCCAGCAGCAGACATATCAATGTTTAACTTTCGGATTGCCCAATAAGCACTGTGTTTTAGTTCAACTAGAAGATGGCATGCATTCCCATATACTAACATGTACGGAGACATCCCTATTGGAGTTTTGTAAGCTGTACGATATGCCCATAAAGCATCATCGAACTTGCTAGCCCAATCATTCCGACTAGGGTTCACTATCTTCTCGAGGATTCATTTCACTTCTCGGTTGGATATCTCGGCTTGACCACTTGTTTGTGGATGGTAAGTTGTAAGACCCCAAATTTTACGAATAAAGATTTAAATTTCTCGAAATATTTTTTTTTTAATATTACGGTGTGGATTTGATATAATGTTATAGTTGTGGGTAATATTTTTAAATTTTGCAAAATAAGCAAGTGGTTATATAATATTCGATTGGTCGGGGAATATTCATTTTAACAGGAAATATTCGTACGACGGCACAATCATTGGTGGATTCCACAATGGAAGTATTGTCGTAGTAAGAAAACGACAGAATTATCTTTTATTAAAATTAACGGCGGAAGTGTTACCGTTAAAACTGTTGAACTACCCTGTAGTAAAAGTACAATAATAAGCGTGGTTGCATAGTAGCACACCGTATTGATTATTGATGCTTACGTGCTAAGTCACTCAGTTATACTCAATTATTGCTACAGTAATTGCTTCATCATATCTCTTATATTATTGATTAAATTATTGTCAAAGTATCATTTGTATAATATGTTATATTATTAAATCAATAATTGAGGCGACAAAGTTATTCATATTATGAAATTGAAATATTTACAATGTCTAGAAGTTCTGTCAAGGAGAGGTTTTGTCATCTAATTACGCGCCAATAAGGAGAAATCCTTATCGGAAAGCCCCCTCTTTCCTGAGAACAACCTGGTTGTTAAATATTGTGAATTATGATATTAATGATGAATAAGTTCGTGTTGATTAAAGATGAATTTGATAGTTCCATTGTGTTGGGATTATTAGTGTTAGTGGAAATCGACATCTATTCCGATGATAATTGATGTCTGGGGCTTATATTGATAAATCGGGTAATTAATCGGATAAATGAGCAATTAATTGCTACTAATTCACATGCTTATATTACTATTTGTTCACATTGTGTACTATTGAATCATATTCTTGTACTATTAGGGGAGTTGGTGCAAGATTGATAATACTTGCGTGACTAAGTTAAAAATGGAGGTATAGATGGAGGTACTATACTGTAATTCGTATTTTCACATGATTATAATTATTGATTCACATGATTGAACTATTGATTCACATTATTTACTATTAGGGGAGGTGGTGCAAGTTTGATAATACTTGCAGGACTAAATTAAAAATGAAAGAATAGTTGGAGGTATTGTACTGTAATATTTTGAGCCCCAAAACGTGCAATTATCAAAACTATATTTTCCTATAAATAGAAGCTCATTCTTCCTTCATTTCTCACCAATTCACTAAAACTATAGAGCAATTATTATAGAGAGAAATTATAGAGAGAAAGAAGAAGAGAAGTCTGCTACCTCACTATTCCAGTATCCAATCTTCTTTTGAGGTAAGGGGTATTATTTCTTTCGTATTCATAAAGAGAACTTTTGTTATTCAATTCTTTATTATTATGTTGGAATAACCTATCTATGCGAAGTACCGCATACATGGTGAAATTCTTATGTTATTCCATTCTTTATTATTCTGTTGGAATATCCTGTCTGTGCGGATTACGCTAGACCTGGTTCCATTATTTATTATTCAGTTGGAATAACTTTTTTGTGCAGTCTATCGCATGCATGGTGAATTCTTCTGTTATTCCATTCTTTATTATTTTGTTGGAAACACTGGCAACTCTCGGATGGTCATCGCTAAGCAATTCAAGGAGCTGGGACCGCTGGAGTTTTTGGGAAAGCTAGAACCACTTAAGGCGAAGACTTGGTTAAAGCAGATCACCAAGATATTTGATGTCTTGGGATGCTCCGAGGAACAAAAGGTTCCCTTACCACCTTTATGTTGCGTGAAGAGGCAGATTATTGGTGGGAATCTATAAAGTGTACCCAGCCTGACGCACTCAAGATGTCTTGGGAGAAGTTCCAATAGTTGTTCAATGACAAGTACTTTCCCGAAAGTATTCTTCACATGAAGGAGGTGGAGTTTATCAAGTTGGAGAAAAACAATATGACCGTGTCGCAATACGAGGCTAAATTTGTAGAGTTATCCCGGTTTGCATCCCATTTGGTCGATAATGAGGAGCGAATGACAAGAATGTTTCTAAGAGGTTTGCAACCCGAAATACGTTAATAACTCATTTCTCATAAATTGTGTTTGTATTCAGATGTAGTGAATAGGGCTCAGTTATTGGAGCGCGGTAATGAGCCAGCCCAACCAAAGGATAACGAGCAACAACACGATAATAATCGTACCGGTGGCAACGGTCATTGGAACAATGATAACCATCGTGGAGGAAATTATCATGCCAAAAATGGTAACCACTTCGGTGGTAATCATGGCCAAGATAATAGAAGTGGAAATTTCAAGAAGAGAAGGGTCAACAATGATGGAAAGACAGCAGAACCAACACTCGTTTTCAAGGAAGGAGAACGACCACCAATTGTATGCTTCAAATGTATAGGGGAGGGACATATCAGTCCAAATTGCGTGATACAGTCCAAAGCATGTTACAATTGTGGAAAAGAAGGTCACCTAGCCCGATTTTATCGTGCACCAAAGTCAAGTCCAGCTGGGACGGTGGCACCAAAGGCGGATACGGACAAAACAAAGTCGGTGGATTCAGGAAGAGCATTTTTTGTGACTTCTCAAAAAGCGAGTAAACCGAACGAAGTTAGCACGGGTTAGTTAATTATAAATTCTTGCGAAGTTTATACCTTATTAGATACCGATTCTACCCATTCTTTTATTTCTATTGCTTGCGCTCAACGTTTAAATCTAACTCAAGAGAAATTAGACTTTGACTTATCGGTTGAAACTTCGTTAGGAGAAACCTTTGTTACCTCCACTGTTTATAAATCTTGTTGATTCAAATCGATACTTTCACGTTACCTGGAGATCTTATCTCTTTAAAAATACTTGCCTTTGATGTGATTTTAGGAATCGATTAGTTAACTACTCATCAAGCTTTTCGTAAGGTTGTTAGCTTTCATATTCCTAACCAACCTATTATGCGAATTCAAGAAACTAAACCACTAAAGTCAATCATTGTCATATCAAGCCATAAGTAAAGAGCCCTGAGCCTTTATCTGGTGACTTCCTTGTGTGGAATGCACCGAAGCCAGACTTTCTGTAGGCAATGTCGTGAATGACGATGGCAAGTTGATAGGTATCAATATGACGTACTATCCAAGTCTTGGATGAGGGTCACAGTTTTGAATGATATTTCTATTGTTAATAAATTTCTTGACGTATTCTTGAAGTCTTGTTAGCCTACCCTTAGAGCGTGAAATTGAATTTTGTATTGACCCCAGTACAAAACCCATTTCTTAAACCCTCAAATATTTCTTCAACCAAAATGAACGTTTAATGCGCCAAAGATGTTGGCTCGAGCTGTTGAAGATTATGACTATACCATTCAATATCATCGTGGAAGAGTGAGCGTGGTAGCTAACGCGTTGAGTAGAAGATCGTATGCGTTAACGAGTGCGATGTTGTTAACACAAAAACCCATTTCATATAACTTACAAATGATGAAGATAGAGTTAAAGACTCTAGAGACCCACGTGAAGAGAACAAATATACGATTAGAATCAACTTTAATCGATAAAGTTAAAAGCCGCTCAAGCTACAAACTCAGATCTGATGAATGTGAAGAAGAAGGTTCAAGAAGGCGTTATTCTAGAAGCAAGTCAATGAAGAGAGTAAATCTCAACCCTCGATTTAATTGGCCCATTTGAAATCCTAGATCGAGTAGGAACTGTGGCCTATAGACTCGTTTTACCGCCAAGTATGTTGCGTGTTCATAATATTTTTTTCACGTATCGATGTTACGTAAATATGTGGATAACCCGAACCACATTATTAAATTAGAACTAGACGAGATAGCAGAAGATTTAACGTATGAGGAGATACGTGTTAAATTTTTTGATAAGAAGGATCACATTCGACACTCAAAGGTTATACCTGAAGAGTTAGAATTTGAAATGAAGTCAAGTTATCCTCACTTGTTCGTAATACCAGGTACGTACGTAAGTTTTGAGGCCGAAATTTCATAAGGAGGGGAGATTGTAAAACCCCAAATTTTACGAATAAAGATTTAAATTTCTCAAAATATTTTTTTTAATATTATGGTGTGGATTTGATATAATGTTATAGTTGTGGGTAATATTTATAAATTTTGCAAAGTAAGCAAGTGGTTATATAATATTCGATTGGTCGGGGAATATTCGTTTTAACAGGGAATATTCGTACGACGATACAATCATTGGTGGATTCCACAACGAAAGTATTGTCGTAGTAAGAAAATGACAGAATTATCTTTTATTAAAAATAACGGCGGAAGTGTTACCGTTAAAACTGTTGAACTACCCGGTAGTAAAAGTACAGTAATACGCGTAGTTGCATAATAGCACACAGTATTAATTATTGATGCTTACGTGAGAAGTCACTCAATTATACTCAATTATTGCTACAGTAATTACTGCATCATATCTCTAATATTATTGATTCAATTATTGTCACAGTATCATCTGTATAATATGTTATATTATTAAATCAATAATTGAGACGATAAAGTTATTCATATTATTAAATTACAATATTTACAATGTCTAGAAGTTCTATCAAGGAGAGGTTTGGTCATCTAATTGCGCGCCAATAAGGAGAAATCCTTATCGAAAAGCCCCCTCTTTCCTGAGAACAACTTGGTTGTTAAATATTGTGAATTATGATATTAAAGATGAATAAGTTCGTGTTGATTAAAGATGAATTTGATAGTTCCATTGTGTTGGGATTATTAGTGTTAGTGGAAATCGACATCTATTCCGATGATAATTGATGTCAGGGGGTTATATTGATAAATCGGGTAATTAATCGGATAAATGAGCAATTAATTACTACTAATTCACATGCTTATATAACTATTTATTCACATGTGTGTACTATTGAATCACATTCTTGTACTATTAGGGGAGTTGGTGCAAGATTGATAATACTTGCATGACTAAGTTAAAAATGGAGGTACTATACTGTAATTCGTATTTTCACATGATTATAACTATTGATTCACATGATTGAACTATTGATTCACATTATTTACTATTAGGGGAGGTGGTGCAAGTTTGATAATATTTGCAGGACTAAATTAAAAATGAATGAAAAGTTGGAGGATTGTACTGTAATATTTCGAGCCCCAAAACGTGCAATTATCGAAACTATATTTTCCTATAAATAGAAGCTCATTCTTCCTTCATTTCTCACCAATTTACTAAAGCTATAGAGCAATTATTATAGAGAGAAATTATAGAGAGAAAGAAGAAGAGAAGTTTGTTACCTCACTATTCCAGTATCCATTCTTCTTTTGAGGTAAGGGGTATTATTTCTTTCGTATTCATGAAGAGAGCTTTTGTTATTCAATTCTTTATTATTATGTTGGAATAACTTTGCCTCATGCACAAGTACGCGCATACATGGTGAAATTCTTACATTATTCCATTCTTTATTATTATGTTGGAATATCCTGCTCATGCGTGATTCGCTAGACTGGTTCCATTCTTTATTATTACATTGGAATAACTCCATGCATGCGGTCTATCATATGTATGGTGAATTCTTCTGTTATTCCATTCTTTATTATTCTATTGGAATATCCTGTCTGTAAAACCTGTCTTTGCGGTCTATCGCATGCATGGTGAATTCTTCTGTTATTCCATTCTTTATTATTCTGTTGGAATATCTTGTCTGTGAGGATTACGCATGACCTGGTTCCATTATTTATTATTTGTTGGAATATCCTGTCTGTGCGTTTATGCATGACCTGGTTCCATTATTTATTATTATGTTGGAATAACCTGTCTGTGCGGTCTATCGCATGCCTGGTGAATTCTTTTGTTATTCCATTCTTTATTATACTCAGTTGGTTAAAGTTTTGGCTTCTATACTCCATGAAATTAGTGGAATATCCTTGATATTTGCGCTTCATCCAATATCTTTTCGTGGAAATATTCTTCTTAGCATTCTTAGATTTTACTCTATAAAGAAGTATCATGTTGACAATTTGGACATTATTGATTTCTGGATAAATTAGATTATAAATCTTTAAAAATTTATTCTTGAACTTGTTTTATTGAATTCCTATATCATTGTCATCATCCTCATATTTATATTATGTTGAAAGTCATCTGTGGCCTGTAGTGCATAGATGGACTTAGTATGATTATGACCAGGGAGCATTCGGTATAATCATGACCGTAATGTTACAAATGATGTGGTAAAAGTCCGCATTGGCCCGTAGTGCATTGATGGAAAGTTGTTGGCATGATCATGGCCATTAATGAATACACAGATATCCTTGGCACGTAGTGCATGGATAATTTGTGGTCGTGATACTAAAGAATATCCTTGGCCGTAGTGCAGGGGTGATTCGATGATGTGGATTATTTATTCAGTTGAGTCTCAGCGATAAAAGTGATAAAAAAAAAAACCTTTTAAATCATAGAAGATAGTAGATTTTATTCTCTACTTGACTCTTCTAATGGATTGCTTGTTCCGCTATAGTTAAACTTGATGTTTGTTATATTGTATCAGTTTAACACTGTTGTAGGCTAATGATAATTTATTCGGCATTATCTTAGTCATAATATTTCTTACTAGGCTAGTTGAGCTCACCCTTTCTTTCACCTTTGTTCTCTCAGAAATGAGAAGCGTGGTAGGGACTAGTCGGGGAACGGAGTGACGGTCCAGATGATAGCATTAGTAGTCCTCAATATTCTGATAAATAGTGTGACAATAAATGTAATGAGGATTCCATTGAGTGTGGATATTGTCTAAATGACAATATTCTTATTAAAACTCTTAGATTATGTTTTGTTGTATTTTACACGACTGTTGTATAATTAAGTTGTATTTGAATTTTGTACTATGTATTTGGTGAGTCAATATGGGTGATGTATACCTGTTTTGGGTGTCACATAAGTAGTAGCTATCTTATGAGTGACTCCGCACTTAGCAAGAATAGTTGAGAACTACTTATTACAGAAGTGCTTGCCTTCATCACTAATGATTGCAAGAGGAGTGCTGAATCTAGAGAAAATATTCTTTCGGATGAACTTAACCACAACCTTAGCATCATTTATGGGTGATGTTATAGCTTCAACACACTTTGAAACATAGTCCACCGCTAGAAAGTATATAGGAGTCGCTAATAGATGATGGAAATGGTCGCATGAAGTCGATGCCCCAAACATCAAACAATTCAACTTCTACGATCATCTCGGCTTCGCATCCTTCTTCGCTATCAAGTACTTAATTGTCGAATGGTCTATAAATATGATCACCTTTGTCCCAATCAAATATGAGCGAAATTTATCAAATGCATAAACAACTGCTAATAGCCCCTTCTCGGTAGTGGTATAATTCAGTTGAGCGTCCGTTAACGTCTTACTAGCATAATATATAGCATGAAAAATTTATCCTTTCGTTGGCCAAGCATTGCGCCAATCGCAAAGTCGCTAGCATCACACATTAATTTAAATGGGATACTCCAATCTGGCGCTATGATTACAGGTGCGGTAATTAGTTTCTTTTTCAACACATCAAAAGCTTCCAGGCATGCTTGATCAAAGTTGAATGGGACATCCTTCTCCAAAAGACTGCATAATGGTTTCGTGATTTTGGAGAAGTATTTTATAAATCTTCTATAAAACCAGCGTGTTCCAAAAAATTTCAAATACCCTTTACTGAAACTGGAGGTGAGAGGCTCTCAATGGTTTCGATCTTAGCTCTATCAACCTCAATTCCTTTTGATGACACTCAATGACCCAATATTATCCCCTCTTGCACCATAAAATGACATTTCTCCCAGTTTAAAACCAAATTCGTTTCCATACACCATTTGAGCACAAGAGTGAGATTTTCTAAACAATAATCAAATGAATCCCCAAAAACTGAGAAATCATCCATAAATACCTCGAGATTTTGTTTGACCATATCGGAGAAAATAGCCATCATACACCGTTGAAATGTCATCGGCACATTACATAATCCAAAAGACATTATGCGAAAAGTAAATGTACCATATGGGCATGTGAATGTCGTCTTCTCCTAATCCTTAGGTGCAATGGCACTCTGTTTATAACCTGAGTATCCATCTAAGAGATAATAGTACTCATGCCCTGCAAGCCTATCCAACATCTGATTTATGAATGGTAGAGGAAAATATTCCTTATGAGTGGCCTTGTTCAACTTTCTATAATCCATACACAACCACCAAACCGTAATTGCCTGAGTCGGGATCAATTCATTATGCTCATTCACAACTACTGTCATTCCCCCTTTCTTCGGCACACATTGAACCGGACTTACCCATGAGCTATGTGAGACAAGGTAGACAATTCCCGCATCCAACAATTTAATGATTTCCTTTTTTACAACTTCCTTCATGATGGGATTGAGTCTTCGTTGTTATTCAATAGTTTGTTTTGCTTCATCTTCCAATAGAATCTTATGCATGCTAATGTATGGGCTTATCTCCTTGATATCCGCAAGAGTCCACCCAAGAGCAGTCTTATATTGCCGAAGTACCCTTAGTAGCTTTTCTTCTTGAACCTTATCAAGTGATGCAGAAATAATAACTGGAAAGGTAGAAGAAGAACCAAGGTAGGCATACCGTAGATGGTTAGGCAATGGCTTAAGTTCCAGGGTGGGCGGTTCTTCTAAGGATGGTTTCACCATTTTAATCGGCTTTCCCCCATAATCTAGAGGTTCAAATTTTTGCAAACATCATGTGAACTTCGGAGCTGAATCTAACATTTGAACCCATTCTACCACAGTTGATTCATCAGATAAATTTTCACTAACCAATACAGTTTCAAGAGGGTCTTCATTCACAGATTCAATAAATACCTCCCTCGTTACTCCTTCAATCAGATCAACTCTAAAGCATTCTTCCTCTCCCTTCAGAAATTTCATAGCCTTGAAAACATTAAAAGTTACTTCTTCATCTTGGACTCTCATCGTTAACTCTCCCTTTTATATATCAATTAATGTTCTTTCTGTGGCTAAAAATGGTCTTCCAAGGATAATGGGTATGTTTTTATCCTCTTCATAGTCCAACACAATGAAGTCGGCTGGAAATATGAATTTGTCCACCTTCACTAATATATCTTCCACAATGCCCCTAGGGTATGTCACTGATCTATCTACGAGTTGTAAACAGATATTTGTTGGCTTTGGTGCTGGTAGTCCCAACTGAGTGTAGATCGAAAGTGGCATCAAGTTAATACTCGCACCCAAATCACACAAACATCTATTAAAGAACTGGGGTCCAATCTTGCTCGATATGGTGAAGCTACTCGGATCCTTCAACTTCAGTGGTAACTTTCTTTGTAGAATTGCGCTACATTCTTCTGTCAACGCTACAGTTTCAAACTCCCTTAGCTTCCTCTTCCTTGCTAAAATATCTTTCATGAATTTTGCGTAGCTAGCATTTGTTCTAAAGCATCTGTGAATGGAATGTTGATTTGCAGCTTTTTGAACACTTCTAAAAATTTTAAAAATTGTCTATCTAATTTTTACTTTTGCAATCTTTGAGGAAACGTCACAGGTGGTAAGATTGATGTTTGCTTATCTTCTTGTTGTTTTTTCACAACTTTTTCCCTAGATTTACTTTCCAAATTTCCACTCTCTTTTTCACCATCCTCTGTAGAAATCATTTTCTTTTGTCCTTCTAAATTTGTAGTCAACTCCTTCCCACTTCTGAGCGTAACTGCCTTACATTATTCATTTCCATCTTTTCATAGATTTTTCTCCGTATCACTAGGTAAAGAACCTAGAGTTTTAGTAATCAAAGCACTAGCTATCTGCCCAGTTTGGTTCTCAAGGTTCTTTGTTGTTGCTGATTAGTTTTTTGTTGTGGCTTCAAACTGAGTTGCCAATCTAGCCAATAATTCTTCCATTTGTGATAGCTTATCAAGTTGTTAAGGTTGTGGGTGTTGTTGGGATTGTTGATGTGGCTGAAATCCGGGTGGATATGATTGCCTTAGAGCTTATGCTTGAGCATGTGACTAATTATTACTCCAAGAAAAATTTGGGTGGTTTCTCACTCCTAGATTGTAATTGTTTGGATAACTGCCCTGCTGCCTGTTATAACTAGAAACAAACTGGACTGACTAGGGATTTATTACACATTTATCACTTGAGTGGCTACCCGCACATATTTCACAAATCGTTTCCATTTTCTGAACTGGTTGTACCCAGAGTGCATCTATCTTCTTTGTAAGAGCAGAAATCTGAGCTGTCACTTGAGCTGACAATGATGTCATCGCATCCACTTCATAATGACAAAATTAAGATTAACTCTACCAAAATCAATAATGACAAAATATTAAACTAATTTACCCGGCAACGGCGCCAAAAACTTGTTGCCTAATTTTTTAATAGCACTTTAACACGCAAGTATACGCGTTCAATTGTAATATTCAGTAAGCAAGGATATCGTTCCCACGAGGAAATAGACTAATATTTATCAATTACTAATTCCAATGCAATTAATCCTATTTTAAATTACGAAATATTGTTTGTGATTTGAAAATTAAACTTAACAAAACTAATAATTAAAATCAGAATTTCACAAGAATAACTGCAGATTTAACAGGTTAAGATTACAACTTCCCTTGGTATTTCATTTAAACAAATTTACTTCTCATTTAAATCAATTAATTAATATGAACATTATCCAAGAATGTTTTATAGTGCTCACGCACTTCTTTCAAAGATACGTGAACAAATCCTCCTAAATTCAATCCTTAAGACACAGAATTACAAGGAACACGCTATTTAATTAATTCACTATATTCCTATGTGAATCAAGTTAATTAGGGTTTGACGCACAAGTTCTTTCAATGGATACAAAAGACGCATAGGTATATTCTTATCCTACATGCTAATCATATTAACCCTAATCAGATTATATGAACAGATGTTATCATATCCAGATCTCAATCTATACTCCATCTTCCAATTTTATATAGATTATCACAATAATTATTGGCCAAATAATTAATCAATAAGCAAAAGATATAATAAACAATTCAATAAAAACCAACTCTCATTCAATGGGAAGATTTAATTTAAACTTAATACCAAGTTCCGTTGCAATCTTAATGAAAATTTAGTTCATGATCATAGTAAAGAAAAACATCATCCAGATTAATAATCCAAACATCCCAGATAATTACAAAAGATAAAACTAGAGAAGAGAAAAAGAAATTCTGAATTTGCTCCAATACTCTCTCTTTGATCTTAAGCCTTTACAATTCACCTTCATTTTTTTCTTCGTTGTCCTGTTTGTAAATCTCTTGAAAAATTAAGTGATACGTCTTTTCTAAAGTCTTCTCCTATTTGTATTAGTATCCCCCCTCATTCAGATTCCTTTTTGGCTTCAAAAACCCACTCAGCAGTAGAGAAATCTCTCTTTAGCCGCACATGAGCACTTAGGCACTCAACCCAGGTAATTTCCAAGCGCCTAGGCGCTTGACCAGGACCACATAATTACAAAAATGCCATTTAGCTCTAATTTTAATGATTTTTGATCTTTTTCTTCTCCCAAATGACCAATTTGTCCCTCCAGCTCCAACCTACAAGAAATAAACACAAAAACACATAGAAAGATACTAAAAACACTTAAAGATAACAATAATTAAGTTTAATAATATCGGATTCATAGGTATAAAACCAACTCATAAGTAGCCAAGAGGGACACATTTCACCCAACTGCCCGAAGCCTAAGAAGATCACGGGTTGTTTCGCTTGTGGCTCAGTGGATCACCTGATTAAAAATTGCCCAAAGAAAGGGAGCATCAAAGGAAGCAGCCAGCAGGGGCGAGGTAGCAAACTAATGATTGGTGGAATGACGCCATCAAACCGTACAACTGCCAGAATGTTTAACATGACTGTCCAAGACACAGTAGCTACGAAGGACGTAGTGTCAGGTATCATCCCGATCAATGATATAAATGCATATATTTATTTGATTTGGGTGTCACCTGTTCTTTTGTATCTGAGGAATTTGCTAATCGACTAAATTTACCCCAATAACGATTAGTAAATCCCTTGAACATAGAAGTTGCGAATAAGGAAGTAATCCCTATAGAATATGTTTACAAAAATTATTGCACAAACATTAGAAATCATGAGCTAAGCGTAGACTTGATCCCGATAAGATTGGGAAAGTTTGATGTAATAATGGGTATGGATTGGTTGTATAATCATGCGGCGATAATTGATTGTCAGAATAAAAGTGTAAACCTTCAGACTCCGAATAAGTCTAAGGTAGTGTTTTATGGTAGCTCATCGCTTAAGAAATCGTGTTGCCTTACGATGATGCAGGCCAAGAGATTGTTAAGGAAAGGATGTGTAGGTTACTTAGCTTATATTATGGATACTCGAAAAAAGGGAGTAGAAATTAAGGATATATCCGTAGTAAGAGAATTTCAAGATGTATTTCCAGACGATCTGCATGGTCTTCCGCCAGACAGAGAAATCAAATTCATAATAGACTTAGCACCGGGACCGACACCGATTTTGAATGCCCCATATCATATGGATACAATTACAAGAGTTGCTGGATAAGGGTTATATTAGGCCGAGTGTGTCTCCTTGGGGAGCATCAGTGTTGTTTGTGAAAAAGAAGGATGGATCGATGAGGCTTTGTATTGATTATTGAAAATTGAACAGAGTAACAATTAAGAATAGATATCCGTTACCAAGGATAGACGACCTTTTCGATCAACTGAACGGAGCGAAGTGTTTCTCGAAGATAGATCTACAGACAGGTTCTCACCAGTTGAAAGTACGGGAGGAGGACATATCAAAGATAGCGTTTCGAACTCATTACGGACATTTTGAATTTTTGGTAATGTTATTCGGGTTGACGAATGCTCCTGCAACATTTATGGACTTGATGAATCGAGTTTTCAAGCCATTCTTAGATAAATTCGTAGTAGTTTTCATCGACGATATCTTGATCTACTCAAAGACAGAAGAAGAACACGCCGAACATCTGAAGATGGTTTTGGAGGTGCTAAGAAAGGAGAAGCTATATGCAAAATTTTCCAAGTGTGAATTTTGGATGAAAATGGTTCAATTCTTAGGGCACGTGGTGGATGAGGATGGAATTTTAGTAGACACTGCAAAGGTAGAAGCAGTGAATAATTGGGAGCAGCCAAAGACACCAATCGAAGTAAGAAGTTTCTTAGGGTTAGTTGGGTACTATCGAAGATTTATCCAGGATTTTTCTAAGATAGCAACCCCGTTAACCAATTTAACGAGAAAGACTGTGAAGTTCGTATGGACGGACAAGTGTGAAGAGAGTTTTCAAGAGCTAAAGAAGAGGCTAAGTGAAGCGCCTATATTATCATTACCAGATAATATTGGAGGATTTGTGGTGTATAGTGATGAGTCGTATAGAGGACTTAGTTGTGTGCTAATGCAGCATGGCAAGGTTATTGCGTACGCATCGCGATAATTAAAGGATTACGAAAAACGATACCCTACTCATGACTTAGAGTTAGCGACAATTATTTTTGCGTTAAAGATTTGGAGATATTATTTATACGGAGAGAAATGTGAGATATACACGGACCACGAGAGAATGAAATATATCTTCACGCAGAAGGAATTGAATATGGGTCAAAGGAGGTGGTTAGTGTGACACCCCCAAATTCAGACCACACTTGTCTCAAATTTGGTTGCCACATACTAACTCTAATAATAAATCAACATCTTATACAGCAGAATAATAGAATAATTTACATTGGTATAACATAATTATTCTCGTCCCAAGGGTTCGAAACTTAAACATCTCTTACATAACTTAACCATAATAAAACATCGTTTAGGCATAACTAATACATAATATAACACAACTTAAATTAAACATAGCTTAATAAGTTCTTTTACAAACAAATCATAATACATTCCTAGTAACATAGAAATAACTACACCAAAGCTTTCTCTTTACCCTTACCGGAGGGTTCACCACGTTCTGCCTTCACTGAAAGTTTTATGGAAAGCAAGGATGAGCAACAATTTTTGCCCAGCAAGTAATATAGCAAAAGGGTATTGAATCTAGTTTTCAATTTCTCAAGGGTATATGATAGTTCAAGATAACAAGAAGTATCAATGATTAACAACAATGATCACTATGGACAATAATATTCAAAGATTTATCAATTCAAGATTTCAAAGTAATAGATACTGAGCAGTCACCAAGGACTATGAACTTCTCCTAGAATTAACAGTAATAGACTGATAATTCTATAAAACGACTACAATAGGGGATCAACCTAAAGTACCCTATGTCATGCATAACATTTAGTCTTTCTCATGTGTGCACGTCGGTTCCCCGACAATATATAATTCCCCTACTAAGAGGGTTGTTCTTCTCAGTTATAAGAGTCTGCACCAAGTTAATTTGGTTTGGATAGCTTTCGATCAATTATAAATAGTCTAGCTGAATTAATGACTTAGATAACTCTTTCACAATATATATATATATATATGAACAGTTATCGTTCGAATCAAAGTTTGAAATTTCATTATGAAATATTATTTCATCAAAGTTTTACTTGTACGATTAATAATTGCACAAGTTCAATAATTCCCAATAAAGAGTAAGGTTCGAGTACTTGCCTCAAGTGTAGTTTACCAAAGTAAAGCTTAATACCCTCTTTCGAATCCTAACATAACATATTTACACGTATATGATTTTCATTAGTTACATAAACTCATATATGTAAGTTCAAACGTACACTTAAACATCCAACTTAGTTGTAACTTCATACTTACTATATCACATATCCTACATCTTGATAACACAAATCAAATTGTATGACACCACAAAGTCAAACAAAGTATCATTGCTTTATAGCTTGTAAACATTCTTTTGGACTTAACATTTGAAAGTTATAGTTACTCATTAAACATTCAACTCTATCACCTAGCATGCTTTGTGACGCCCCCAGAACATGTATACCTCACCCATCTTGAGTCGCCAAATATATGGTACTGAACTCAACTACAAACTTAATTATACAACATGAACTGTGAGTTTTAATACAAATATTTTCTTCTAGACAGTATTCAAACTCAAAATAAGTCCTCATTTATTATCACACTATTTCACAAGATAGTGAGGACTACTAATGCAAACATCTGGACCGTCACTCCGTTCCCTGACTAGTCTCGGCTACGTTCTTATTTCCTGAAGAGAACAATGAAAGCAAAAGGGTGAGCTCAACTAGCTCAGTAAGAAATATTATGACTAAGATAATGCAGAATAAATTATCCTTAGCCTTCAACAGCATAACAACTGATAGAATATAATAGACAACAAGTTTTAGATCAGCAACTGCAGCGGAATAAGCAATCCATTAGAAGAGTCATGTAGAGCATAATATCTACTATCTTCTATTATTTAAAAGTTTATCATCAATTTTATCCCTGTAATACCCATTAACAGTTCTTTATTATACCCAATATAAAGAGAACTTTCATCGCCTGTCTTCACCTAAACCACCAAAGATTATAGTTAAATTCACAATTCATGTTTATAATAATGTGAATCAACAGTTCCTCCTTGCCACAAAGGCTTAATAGAACGTTTACTCAAAATCCTTACCCCAAAGGCTAAAGATATTCAAATGTAATAACAATGATCATACCAATCAGTTGTCTATCTTTGCACTACGGGCCAAAGATATTCAACTATAAAACCAATGGTTATGATCATACCAATAAATTGCCTGTCAGTGCACTACGACCAAAGACATTCAACTGTTAACTAATGGTCATGATCCTGCCAATCACATCATCGAATTATCCATGCATTACGGGCCAAGGATATTCGTTATTATCACCAGTGGTCATGATCATGTCATACACTTGTCCATCTTCCCACGTAAGCCAAAGATATACAACTATAAAACCAATAATCAACAGTCCATCTTTGCCGGGACTAGTCGGGGAACGGAGTGACGGTCCAGATGTTTGCTTTAGTAGTCCTCACTATCCTGTGAAATAGTGTGATAATAAATGAGGACTTTTTTGAGTTTGAATACTATCCAGAAGACAATATTTGTATTAAAACTCATAGTTCATGTTGTATAATTAAGTTTGTAGTTGAGTTCAGTACCATGTATTTCGCAACTCAAGATGGGTGATGTATACCTATTTTGGGGGCGTCACAGTATTGTGAGACACCAAATTTTATGAATAAAGATTTAAATTTTTTGAAATATTTTTTTTAAATATTATGGTGTGGATTTGATATAATGTTATAGTTGTGGGTAATATTTATAAATTTTTCAAAGTAAACAAGTTGTTATAAAATATTCGTTTTGTCGGGGAATATTATTTTTGTCGGGGAATATTCGTACGACGACACAATCATTGGTGGACCCCACAACAGAAGTATTGTCGTAGTTAGAAAATGACAAAATTATCTTTTTATAAAAATAACGGCGAAAGTGTTATCTTTAAAGCTGTTGAACTACCCGGTAGTAAAAATGCGATGTCTGGCGTGGTTGCATAGTAGCACACGGTATTAATTATTGATGTTTACGTAAGAAGTCACTCAGTTATACTCAATTATTGCTACAGTAATTGATGCATCATATCTCTCATATTATTGATTCAATTATTATCATAGTATCATCTGTATAATATGTTATATTATTAAATCAATAATTGAGACGATAAAGTTATTCATATTATTATTTGCAATATTGACAATGTCTAGAAGTTCTGTTAAGGAGAGGTTTGGTCACCTAACTGCGTGCCAATAAGGAGAAATCCTTATCGAAAAGCCCCTCTTTCACGAGGAGCGATTTGGTTGTTAAATATTGTGAATTATAATATTAATGATGAATAAGTTTGTGTTGATTAAAGATGAAATTGATAGTTCCATTGTGTTGGAATTATTAGTGTTAGTGAAAATTGACATTTATGTTGATAATAATTGATGTCTAGAGGTTATATTGACCAATCGGGTAATTAACCGGATAAATGAGCAATTAATTGCTATTGATTCATATGATTATAACTATTTGTTCACATGTGTGTACTATTGATTCACATTCATTTACTATTAGGGGAGTTGGTGCAAGATTGATAATACTTGCATGACTAAGTTAAAAATTGAGGTATGATGGAGGTAATATACTGTAATTCGTATTTTCACATGTCTGGAACAATTGATTCACATGATTTACTATTAGGGGAGGTGGTGCAAGTTTGATAATACTTGCAGGACTAAATTAAAAATGAAGGAAAAGAGGAAGGTATTATACTATAATATTTCGAGCCCCAAAATGTGCAATTATCGAAACTATATTTTCCTATAAATAGAAGCTCATTCTTCCTTCATTTCTCACCAATTCACTAAAGCTATAGAGCAATTATTATAGAGAGAAAGGAGAAGAGAAGTCTGCTACCTCACTATTCTAGTATCCAGTCTTCTTTTGAGGTAAGGGGTATTATTTCTTTCGTATTCATGAAGAGAGTTATTTCTTTTAGTACTCGTAAGGGTTGTTATTTCATTCTTTATTATTCTGTTGGAATAACCTATCTGTGCGGATTACGCACGCCTGGTAAATTCTTCTGTTATTCCATTCTTTATTATTATGTTGGAATAACCTGTCTGTGCGGATTATGCAAGCCTGGTGAATTCTTCTGTTATTCCATTCTTTATTATTCTGTTGGAAAAACCTGTTTGTGCGGATTATGCACGCCTGGTGAATTCTTCTGTTAATCCGTTCTTTATTATTATGTTGGAATAACCTGTCTGTGCGGTCTATCGCATGCCTGGTGAATTTTGTTGTTATTCCATTCTTTATTATTCTGTTGGAATATCCTATCTGTGCGGATTACGCATGACCTGGTTCCATTTTTTATTATTCTATTGGAATAACCTGTCTGTGCGGTCTATCGCATTCCTGGTGAATTCTTTTGTTATTCCATTCTTTATTATTCTGTTGGAATAACCTGTCTATGTGGATTACCGCATGTATAGTGAAAGATCCTGCGTATTCATTCATTATTAAATTGTGGAAATGATCTGTCTACGTGGATTACCGCATGGCGGGTGAAAATCCATTTGCAGTTTCGTATATTCTATTATACTCGTCTGAGATATCATTTCTTTTGTACTCGTCATGGGATATCATTTTCTTTGGTATTTTTTTATGAGTTACTATTTACGGGTTACTATTCACCCAGTTACTATTCACTCTGGTATTATTCACTCGGGTATTCGGGGTACTTTTCGTGCTGGAGTACTATTCACAAGTTACTATTCACAGGTTACTATTCACTCTAGTATCATTCACTCGGGTATTCTGGACACTTTCATGTCGGGGTACTATTCATGGGGTACTATTCCCGAAGTACTATTCACGAGGTACTATTTACCCGAAAAATATATTTCTTTTCTGTCCAAATTATTTTTGGTACATGAATATTATTCTAATATTTTACTCTACGTGAATAGTAATTTAAAGTCTTTAATATTTATCCTTGATTTCGTTGGATTTGATTTCGTTTGATTATTGCTTATATCATTCTCATCATCCTCATGCTTATATTGTGATGAAAGTCATCTTTGGCTTACGTGTATAGATGGACTTGGTATGATTCTGACCAGGGATTATTCGGTATAATCATGACCGTAATGTAACGAATGATGTGGTGAAAGTCCTCATTGTTTCGTAGTTCATTGATGGGCGATTGTTGGTATGATTATGACCAGGGATTATTCGGTATAATCATGACCATTGATGATTACATGAATATCCTTGATCGTGATGTAGGGATGATTCGATTTTATTTATTAAGCTGAGTCTCAGCGATAAAGTTGGTGAAAAACTTTTTAAATCATAGAAGATAATAGATTTTATGCTCTACTTGACTCTTCTAATGGATTTCTTATTCCGCTGCAGTTGTTGATCTAAAACTTGTTGTCTAGTATATTCTATCAGTTGTTATACTGTTGAAGGCTAAGGATAATTTATTCTGCATTATCTTAGTCATAGTATTTCTTACTGGGCGAGTTGAGCTCACCCTTTCTTTCACTGTTCTCTTCAGGAAATGAGAATATAGTTGGGACCTATCTGTGTGGATTATGCACGCCTAGTGAATTCTTCTATAATTCCATTCTTTATTATTCTGTTGGAATAACCTTTCTGTGCGGATTATGCACGCCTAGTGAATTCTTCTGTTATTCCATTCTTTATTATTCTGTTAGAATAACCAGTCTGTGCGGATTATGTATGCCTGGTGAATTCTTCTGTTATTCCATTCTTTATTATTTTGTTGGAATGACTTGTCTATGCAAAGTACCGCATACATAGTGAAATTCTTCTATTATTCTATTCTTTATTATTACATTTGGAATAACATATACGTGTTGTTTATCGCATGCACGGTGAATTCTCATTTGTTATTCCATTCTTTATTATTACATTTGGAATATCTTTGTTTTGTGCGGATTCTGGCATGACACAGTTCCATTCTTTATTATTACATTTGGAATATCATATGCATGCGGATTACGATATTTTGGTTCCATTCTTTATTATTCTATTGGAAATAACACATGCATGCGATTCTATCGCATGCATAGTGAATTCTTACATTATTCCATTCTTTATTATTACATTGGAATAACTGCATACATGTGGATTCTGCATGTATGGTGAATGATCCTTCGTATTCATTCTTTATTAAATTGTTGAAATGATGCATGTATCGTGGATTACTGCATGGCGAGTGAAAATCCATTTTGCGATTTCAGTATATTCTATTATACTAAATCGAGATATCATTTCTTTTGTACTCGTCATGTAATATCATTTTCTTTGGTATTTTTTTTACGAGTTACTATTCATGAGTTACTATTCTCCCATTTACTATTCACTCTAGTATTATTCACTCGGGTATTCAGGATACTTTTCGTGCCAGAGTACTATTCATGAGTTACTATTTATGGGTTACTATTCACCCGATTACTATTCACTCTAGTATCATTCACTCGGGTATTCGGGACACTTTTCGTGTTGGGGTACTATTCACGGTACTTATTCGTACTTATTCTTGAGTGCTATTCACCCAAAAATATATTTCTTTTACATCCAAATTATTTTGGTACATGAATATTATTCTTGAATTTTACTCTACAAAGCAGTATCATGTTGACAATTTGGACATTATTAATTTCTGAATAAATTAAATTATAAATCTTTAAAATTTATCCTTGAACTTGTTTTATTGAATTATTATGTCATTGTCATCATCCTCGTGCTTATATTATGATTAAAGTCATCTTTGGCTTACGTGCATAGATGGACTTGATATGATTATGACCAGGGATTATTCGGTATAATCATGACCATAATGTGACGAATGATGTGGTAAAAGTCCTCATTAGCCCGTAGTTCATTGATGGACAGTTGTTCGTATGATTATGACTAAGGATTATTCGGTATAATCCTGACCATTGATGATTACACGAATATCCTTGGTCGTGGTGCAGGGATGATTTGATTTTATTTATTAAGCTGTGTCTCGGCGATAAAGTTGGTGAAAAACTTTTTAAATCATAGAAGATAGTAGATTTTATGCTCTACTTGACTCTTCTAATGGATTGCTTATTCTGTTGTAGTTGTTGATCTAAAACTTGTTGTCTATTATATTCTATCAGTTGTTATACTATTAAAGGCTAAGGATAATTTATTCTGCATTATCTTAGTCATAATATTTCTTACTAGGCTAGTTGAGCTCACCCTTTCTTTCATTGTTCTCTTCAGGAAATGAGAATATAGCTGGGATGAGTCGGGGAATGGAGTGATGGTCCAGGATAAATGGATTTAGTAGTCCTCACTATTCTACGGAATAATGTGAAAATAATTATAATGAGGACACCATTGAGTGTGGATATTGTCTAGATGAAAATATTCTTGTTTAAACTCCCAGCTATGTTTTGTCGTATTTTTACACGATTGTTGTATAATTAAGTTCTATTTGAATTTATGTACCATGTATCTGGCGACTCAAGATGGGTGATGTATACCTGTTTTGGGGGTTTCACAATCCACACTCAATGGAGTCCTCATTACATTTATTGTCACACTATTTTATAGAATAGTGAGGACTACTAAAACAACCATTTGGACTGTCAATCCGTTCCCCGACTCGTCCCAACTATATTCTCATTTCCTGAAGAGAACAGTGAAAGAAAGGGTGAACTCAACTAGCCCAGTAAGAAATATTATGACTAAGATAATTCAAAATAAATTATCCTTAGCCTTCAACAGTATAACAACTGATAGAAATAATAGACAACAAGTTTTAGATCAACAACTGAAGCGAAAAAAGCAATCCATTAGAAGAGTCAAGTAGAGCATAAAATCTACTATCTTCTATGATTTAAAAAGTTTTTCAACAATTTTATCGCTGAGACTCAGCTTAATAAATAAAATTGAATCATCCCTGTACCACGGCCAAGGATATTCATGTAATCATCAATGGTCAGGATTATACCGAATAATCCTTAGTCATAATCATACGAACAACTATCCATCAATGAATTACGGGCCAATGAGGACTTTTACCACATCATTCATCACATTACGGTCATGATTATACCGAATAATCTCTGGTCATAATCATACCAAGTCCATCTATGCACGTAAGCCAAAGATGACTTTCATCACAATATAAGCATGAGGATGATGATAATGACATAATAATTCAATAAAACAAGTTCAAGGATAAATTTTAAATATTTATAATTTAATTTATCCAGAAATCAATAACGTCCAAATTGTAACCATAATACTGCTTTGTAGAGTAAAATTCAAGAATAATATTCCTGTACCAAAAATAATTTGGACAGAAAAGAAATATATTTTTTGGGTGAATAGTACCCCGTGAATAGTACTTCGAGAATAGTACCCCGTGAATAGTACCCTAACACAAAAAGTATTCTGAATACCCGAGTGAATGATACTAGAGTGAATAGTAATTAGGGAATAGTAACCCATGAATAGTAATTCATGAATAGTACTCCGGCACAAAAAGTGCCCCGAATACCCGAGTGAATAATACTAAAGTGAATAGTGCAGGGTGAATAGTAACCCGTGAATATTAACTCGTAATGTAGAAAAAATGCCAAAGAAAATGATATTTCATATTTGAGTACAAAAGAAATGATATTCCAGATGAGTATAATAGAATATACTTAAATCGCAAAATGGATTTTCACCCGCCATGAGGTAATCCACGTGAGATGATCATTTCCACAATTTAATAAAGAATGAATACTAACGATCATTCACCATGCATGCGGTAATCCACATAGACAAAGTTATTCCAATGTAATAATAAAGAATGGAATAATGTAATAATTCACCATGCATGCGGTAATCCACATGACAAAAGTTATTCCAACATAATAATAAAGAATGGAACCGGTGTCCGCCAGAATCCGCATAGATGGATATTCCAAATGAAATAATAAAGAATGGAACCTGTGTCATGTAATCCTCATAGGCATGATATTCCAACATAATAATAAAGAATGGAATAACAATAGAATTCACCAAGCATGCGATAGATCGCATGCATGTGGTTATTCCAAGCGTAATAATAAAGAATGGAATAACGAGAAGAATTTCACCATGTATCTTGATGTACTTGCATGAGGCGAGTTATTCCAACATAGTAATAAAGAATGGAATAACAACCCTTACAAGTATTGAAAAAATAACTCTCTTCATGAATACGAAGAATAATACCCTTACCTCAAAAAGAAGACCTGGATCTTTGGAATAGTGAGGTAGCAGACTTCTCTTCTTCTTTCTCTCTATAATAATTGCTCTATAGCTTTTGTGAATTGGTGAAAAATAATGAAGGAATGAGCTTCTATTTATAGGAAAATATAGTTTTGATAATTACACGTTTTGGGGCTCGAAATATTACAGTATAATACCTTCCTCTTTTCCTTTATTTTTAATTTAGTCCTGCAAGTATTATCAAACTTGCACCATCTCCCCTAATAGTAAATCATGTGAATCAATAGTAAATCATGTGAATTAGTAGTTCTAGACATGTGAAAATACAAATTACAGTATAGTACCTCCATCTATACCTCTATTTTTAACTTAGTCATGCAAGTATTATCAAACTTGCACCAACTCCTCTAATAGTAAATGAATGTGAATCAATAGTACACACATGTGAACAAATAGTTATAATCATGTGAATCAATAGCAATTAATTACTCATTTATCCGGTTAATTACCCGATTCTTGATTCTTTTCAATTTAAACTTGTTCCAATCCACCATTAAAGAGTTCATATATGTAGGCATACTTCCTAAACACATTATAGCATGTTAATTTACATCAATTGACAGAGAATTTTAAGAAATTTTAAGAACTTGGCAAAAACCCAATTAAGCAAAAGTGAAGATTTTTATACCTCTTAAAGCTTATTAACTTAGTTTCCTCCTTCTGAATTTGGTAGCCTCTTCTTTGAACAATAATTCACTCACTCTCAAGTTATCAATGTTTCAATAGCCAAGAACAAACAACGTAAAACTAAAAATGGTCTGCTAACTTGGACTAGGCATTTGCATTGCACTGAGGTTGGAGTCCATGGTGTAATGGAAGGAAACATTGATTAATTAAGGGTAGTTAAACTACCCAGCACCAACCATCTTCTAGCCAATGAGTGCAGACTTGGAAGTTACGTAAATTAGTCCATAGGTTATTGTTCATGTATTGTTAGTGTAACTGATGAGTTTGATTTCCAGCAATGTGATTAATTTTGTTCAGTTAGTTACTTTTATTTCCAAAAATGGGTTTTAATGTACAATTGTTACACTAATAAAATAACGCAGTTAGGTATAATTGCCTAGGTACCTCCCATAATTATTTTTACTACTCATATAATCACATTATTTAATATTAACTATTCAGTTTACACACGTAATTTCTTTTCCAATTTCTGGAATACACAGATATTTAATTATTTCTGTATTAAAATCACATATGATTTTATTGTACTACTTGATACTTTATATCATTAGAATGTATTTTTATCATATGATTTTGTTCATGTCACACTTTACAATAATGTTCCCTTTCATTTCTATAGTAGAAAACTAATTTTTTTTTCAGATTGGCCCTTTGGCCTTAAATTGCGCCATTTTGTCTTCTTTGGGGAGGCGATTCTTGTGGGTCCTCGGCGAGTGCCAAAATGGTTTAGCTTCAAACCAGTTTTAATTTCTATCACCACACAAGTTTTATATGATATGAATTAACTTCTATAGTGGTGATATTACTAGTTTAAGAGTGTATTTATTCCTTATATGGAATCACATAATCATATACAATTAATCTTCCCCTTGGTTTAATCGCTTAAATTTCTCTTCTCACGCCACACAAGGCATTTCTCAATTATCATTTCAACTTTCCACTTATAAATTCAACTTGAATTAATTGAATACTCGTCTTACCATCAATATTTATATTCAAATAAATACTCATTTTCTTATCATATTGAAATAATTATTTATTCCTGAAATTCTCGGTTCTTACAGTTAAAATTAATCAAGGATTACGACTGTGATATTCTTTATCACCCGGGAAAGGAAAATGTAATAGCCGACGCGTTAAGCAAGAAAGGAAGGGAGAAGTTGTTTCAGCTAACAACTCAGGAGGAATTAATAAGGGAGATGGAGAAATTGGAGTTAGAGGTAAAGGAACCAGGGAGGTCTGAAGAAAAATTATTATCAGTGGAAGCTCGTCCAACCTTGTTGGACATAGTAAAAGAATCACAAGAGAAGGATGAAGAGTGCGAGAAAATCAAGAAGAGAATCACAGAAAATGAAGAAAATAAATTCAAAATGGACAAAGACGGTATTTTGAGATTCGAAGGAAGAGTGTGGGTGCCAGCAATAACCGAATTGAGGGAAGAAATTTTTCACAAGGCACACAATACGACGTATTCCGTTCATCCAGGAGGCACAAAGATGTACCAAGATTTGGGGTAACATTTTTGGTGGCCCAATCTGAAACGAGAAATTGCAGAGTGAGTTAGAAGATGTCTTACATGTCAATGGGTCAAAGCAGAGCACCAGAGGATGAGTGGTCTACATCAACCGTTAGAAATATCAGAGTGGAAATGGGAGCACATTATGATGGACTTCGTGGTAGGACTTCCAGTCACACAGAAAGGTTTCGATGCCATTTGGGTGATCGTAGATCGACTAATAAAGATAGCTCATTTTCTACCAATCAAAATATGATATAGTTTGAATCAATTAGCGAGCATGTACATAAAAAATATTGTTTCATGACATGGAGTGCCAGTATCAATCGTCTTTGACCGAGATTCACGCTTCACGTCAAAATTCTAGAAAAGATTACAAGAAAGGATGAGAACATAGTTGAGATTGAGTACTGCTTATCATCCGCATATAGACGGACAATGTGAGACCCCGAATTTTAGGAAATGAAAGTATTCAATTTTCTTATAATTATTCTATTTAATAAATGGTTAAATTGATAAAAGGTTAAAGTTAAGGGTGATATTTGAAATTTTTTCAAAGTAAGAAAGTTGTCATAAAATAATCGGTAGTAAAGGTACAGTAATACACGTAGTTGCATAGTAGCACACGATATTAATTATTAATGCTTACGTGAGAATTCACTCAGTTATACTCAATTTTTGCTACAGTAATTGCTGCATCATATCTCTCATATTATTGATTCAGTTGTTGTCACAGTATCATCTGTATAATATATTATATTATTAAATCAATAATTGAGACGACAAAGTTATTCATATTATTATTTAAAATATTGACAATGTGTAGAAGTTCTATTAAGGAGAGGTTAGATAATCTAATTGCACGCCAATAGGGAGAAATCCTTATTGGAAAGCCCCCTCTTTCCTGGGAATGACCTGGTTGTTAAATACTGTGAGTTATAATATTAATGACGAATAAGTTCATGTTGATTAAAGATAAATTTGATAGTTCCATTATGTCTGGAGGTTATATTGACCAATCGGGTAATTAATCGGATAAATTAGCAATTAATTTCTATTAATTCACATGCTTATAACTATGTGTTCACTTGTGTGTACTATTGATTCACATGATTTACTATTAGGGGAGTTGGTGAAAGATTAATAATACTTGAATGACTAAATTAAAAATGGAGGTATAGTTGAAGGTACTATACTATAATTAATTTTTTTCACATGTTTAGAACTATTGAGTCACGTGATTTACTATTGATTCACATGATTTACTATTAGGGGAGGTGGAGCAAGTTTGATAATACTTGCAGGACTAAATTAAAAATGAAGAAAAAGAGGGAGGTATTATATTGTAATATTTTGATCCCCAAAATGTGCAATTATTGAAACTATATTTTCCTATAAATAGAAGCTCATTCTTCCTTCATTTCTCACTAATTCACTAAGTCTCACAAGAGCAATTATAGAGATAGAAGCTATAAAGATAGAAGCTATAAAGAGAAAGAAGAAGCGAAGTCTGCTACTTCACTACTCTAGTATCCAGTCTTCTTTTGAGGTAAGGGTTATTTTTTTATATTCTGAAGAGATATTATTTTTCGTATTCGTATGAATATTATTATCATTCAATATTCATTATATTCGTTTAATATTCGTAAGGAATATTATTTTCATTCAATATTCGTAAGGAATATTATTTTCGTTCAACCGTTGTAAGTAAGGGGTTTCTGCCAGGGGCAGTTTCATAATTTTTCTGACCCTCAAAAATTCTGGAAAAATTTGAAAAGATAATTTGATGAGTTTTCTAGATTGTGTCCAAAAATGGCGATTTTTGGATGTATAGATTAGGAGTTATGAATTTTATGGAAAAATACTATTTTAAAAGTAAACCCTTATAATTCCTTGTGGTTAACTCCAAAATTGGTAAAATTTTCATTGGGAGTACATCTATATAACAGCAGTATATCCAATAAATTTCGGAATTTTTGGACAAAAGTACTGTTTTTGATAAATGTCTAAATATTCGGAAGTTTTAGCCATATGAAAAATAGTAAATGAATTTTAAAAATTCTGAGAAAAATATATGTTCAATATGGGACTATATTCTGCTAAATCTCAGAAAAGAAAATTTGTTTTTACTGATTTGGTATTTTTCATGAAAATAGACTAGTTATGAGTAAATGAATTAAATATGTTATATGAAGTAAGGAAATTGGAAAATAGGATTTTATGGCTTGAGAATCCAATATAAGGTATATGCAGATTTTTGATGAGAGTTTTGGTTATTGGTGATGAAATCTTATGAGTTTGTCATTTTAGGATGATTAAATACATTAATTAGTAAAGTGTAAACAATTAAAATAAATTATTTATAAGTTTAAGAAATGATTAAAATATTTTGGTAATATTAATAATATTAGATTATGAGATTATTAAGTGATTTATAACATTTGGATTAAGGTGTTATATGGGTTACTATTCACGTATACGACACTATTCACGTATACGGCACTATTCATGTATATGGCACTATTTGCGTGTATGACATTATTTATGTATACGGTACTATGTACAAATACAGAGTACTATTCATGAGTTACTATTCACTAGTTACTATTCATGAGTTACTATTTAAGAGTTACTATTCACGAGTTACTATTCACGGGGTACTATTTACTCGAAAAATATATTTCTTTTCTGTCGAAATTATTTTTGGTACATGGATACTATTCTTGAATTTTACTCCACAAAGAAGTATCATGTTGACAATTTGGATATTTTTAAACTCTGGATAAATTTAAAGTCTTTAATATTTATCCTTGATTTCGTTTGATTAATGCCTATATAATTGTCATCATCCTCATGCTTATATTGTGATGAAAGTCATCTATGGCTTACGTGCATAGATGGACTATTGATTATTGGTTTTATACTTGTATATTTTTTGGCTTACGTGCAAAGATGGATTGTTGATTATTGGTTTTATAGTTATATATCTTTGGCTTACGTGCAAAGATGGACAGGTGTATGACATGATCATAACCACAGGTGATAATAATGAATATCCTTGGCCCGTAGTGCATGGATAATTCGATGATGTGATTGGCAGGATCATGACCATTAGTTAACAGTTGAATGTCTTTGGCCGTAATGCACTGACAGACAATTGATTGGTATGATCATGACCATTAGTTAACAGTTGAATATCTTTGGCCCGTAGTGCAAAGGTAGACAACTGATTGGTATGATCGTTGTTATTACATTTGAATATCTTTAGCCTTTGGGGTAAGATATTGAGTAAACGTTCTATTAAGCCTTTGTGGCAAGGAGAAACTATTGAGTTATATGATTATAAATATGAATTGTGGATTTAATTATAATCTTTGGTTGTTTAGGTGAAGACAGGTGATGATAGTTCTTTTTGTCTTGGGTATAACAAAGAACTGTTGTTGAGTATTACAGGAATGAAATATTAACGATGGACTTTAATCTAGAAGAGATAGTAGACATTATGTTCTACTTGACTCTTCTAATGGATTGATTATTCCGCTGCAGTTGTTGATCTAAAACTTGTTGTCTATTATATTCCATCAGTTGTTATACTGTTGAAGGCTAAGGATAATTTATTCTGCATTATCTTAGTCGTAATAATTCTTATTGGGCTAGTTGAGCTCACCCTTTTCTTTCAATGTTCTCTTCAGGAAATGAGAATATAGCTTGGACTGGTCGGGGAATGGATTGATGGTCCGAGATGGTGGCTATAGTAGTCCTCACTATTTTTATAAAATAGTGTGATAATAATTGTAGTGAAGACTCCATTGAGTGTGGATATTGTTTAGAAGGCAATATTCGTGTTTAAACTCTCAGCTATGTTTTCTCGTATTTTGCATGATAATTGTATAATTAAGTTTGTAGTTGAGTTATGTACCATGTATCTGGCGACTCAAGATGGGTGATGTATACCTGTTTTGGGGGCGTCATAGAAAAAGTGAGCGAACGATACAAACGTTGGAGGACATGCTTAGGACTTCTGTGATGGACTTCAAAGGAAGTTGGGACGATCACCTACCCCTGGTGGAATTTGCATATAACAATAGTTATTATGCGAGTATAGGCATGCCACTATACGAAGTTCTTTATGGGAGAAAGTGTAGAACACCGTTGTGTTGGGATGAAGTCGGGGTTTATTAAAAATGTTGGGACCAGAGTTAGTGCAACAAACCGCAGATGTGGTGACAGTAATAAGAGCTAGATTAGTATCTGCACAAGATCGCTAGAAGAAATACGCAGATTTGCATCGTTAGGACCGCGACTTTGAAGTCGAAAGTTATGTATTTTTGAAAGTATCTCCTTGGAAGGGAAAGATAAGATTCGGTAAGAAGGGAAAGTTGAGTCAGAGATTCATAGGACCATTTGAGATATTGAAGCGAGTGGGTGAAGTGGCGTACAAAGTTGCATTACCACCCGAGTTGGATCACATCCACAATATGTTTCACATCTCTATGTTCCATCCGTACAAGCCTGACTACAAACATGTGATTTCTTACGAGCTCATTCAAGTGGAGAAGAATTTGGCATATGAAGAAATTTTTGTCCGGATATTAGATAGGAAAGAGCATACATTAAGAAATAAAATTACATCCTCTGTAAAAGTACTTTGGAAAAAACAACGCCGCCGAGAAGGCCACGTGGGAATTAGAAGATAAGATGTGAATGGACTATCCCTACCTATTCGTGTAACCTTGTACCAATTCCGAGGACGGAATTTTTATAAGGGGGGGAGGATGTAAAAACCCTAAATTTCATGAATAAATATTAATAATGATATTAATAAGAAAATGAATATTTATTTAAATATAAATTGTGACGCCCCCAAATCCGGGTATCTTTCAACCCGACAAATGGTGCTACACGGTGCTACAGTTCACACATACATTCAATTGAAATAACTCAAAAGAGTGAATATGTCTTCTATATATTCCAAAGCAATATTCCCTTTCCCAGGTTTTTTGTAACTGTTACATATGTTCTTTGTTATAATATCAAATAATTACAACATTCCTACTATACTATTACAAAGACAGCTTATTTGTCTGCCTTAGCCTTCCCTTTATCCTTATTGGATCCTTTAGGTCGTTCGGTCTTAGCTGCATTCATATGGTTCAAGCAAGAGTGAGCATAACTAGCTTAGCAAGTATGACAATTTCATTTAAACAATAGGCATGAATCGTAGGAATCATATATCTTCAATAATTGAACCAATAGTTATGAAGTACTATAGACAAATCAAAATAGCACTTCTCTTTTCTTTAAAACATTTCATAATGAACAACATTCATTAAATATAAATTTTGGTCCAAGACCTTGAGCATTTCGTTCTTTTCTTGAAAAGGATAACCCGGCACAAAGTCTATAAGTCCGGTATATCTTACGAGCACGTCTAGGTGATCAACTTATAGTACTCTATGTTGTACAACACTACTTCTTTAAACGTATTTATGTTTAAGTTTTGGCAACCTCACGTACCTGTCGTTTGATGACAAAACGTTTGTTTATTCATACTCAGTCTTTCTTTGAAAACCATAACAAAATAGTTTGGCAAAAGATAACAACATTGATAACATTTTGATAGTACTTAAAGAAATCCACAAAATATACTAAGTCTAGCCGAAGGAATTGGCTTCGACTTCATTACACATCAATTCATGCGTAAGATACATGAATCACAAAGCTTGTCCAGAATGAACATAGACAAGGGTTAGAACACTTGCCTTCAGCGTCTTCTACAAATAATATACTTTCCTTTTCAGTCTTTAAGGATTCTACAATACATAATCACATAACATAGCACATTAGGTCACAATCAATCATGTATAATCACTAATATATCTTACCCTTCTTCTCAATCTAATCATTCTTTAGATTGTTTAACATTGGTTACGATTATCGCATTTCTTTACATTTATGTTCAAGTAATCTTTCATCAACCTTTAGTTGTAATTCTTAAGGTTATTATCCTCCTCAAGAACATTACTTTAAGTTTATTAAGGTATTGATTCACCATTAATCAACTTCTATTCCTTTTACATTCATGAGCATTCTTCTCTGGTCCTTTCTAGTCTTTGGCGCTGCATGCTGACTTTCCTTATTAAGTCTCGTCTTTGCTTAGCTGACTTGACAATACTTGAGGTGCGGCTCGTATGCTGCGGCTATGGTCAGTACTAATGGTCGCACTACGGTGCCACTCTTCAGTGGGTTGGGTTTAGCCTTGGCACTTCATCGCTAATTATAAAGCTTTGGGTGGTGCTACAGTGCCAACCCTGAGCCTCAGATGGCTTTCACAGTTTTTTGCTTCTGTAAATTTTCCGGGCTTATAACTTGTTCATTATAATTTTGAATTGGCTCATTCAAAATCTGTAGCTCACATATCACATGAACTATGATTTTATTAGAAAATCTTACATTTTTGAATCTGTTAACACAGAATTCACCGTTCAAGTTCTTTATTATGAATTCGATAAACGTTCGTGAACGTTCATAGCTTGTTTCTTCGTTCTAAGTCAGAATTTGACAATTTTTGAGTTTGCAACTCCAAAATACAAACTTAGACTATTCTCCATTAAAAACCAATGTTTTCGAGTTTAATAATGACTTTTGACTTTCATTCTGAGAATTTAATGATTTCAATGATTACCGTCTAATCTCGTAAATTTTGCCATAACTTCGTTACTTGCGATTTTTACACCGTTCAAAATAGATTTATTCCATTATACAACATATATCATCTTAACCTACAAATGATGGTTTTAAACTTGTCCATCAACAATAAAATTATAATTCTTCAATGTTCTTTATTAGTTCATAACTTTTATGATTATGATTCCATTTAAACATGGTTTATTAAGGTTTACTTCCATTAATAACCATCCTTATACACCTTATAATACATGCACCACCAATACTCACTTCTCTATCAAAACTATGATGAAGAGATGGATATTAATGGTTAGGGATTCATTACATTTGATGTTCTTAACTTGGTTCTTCTTCTTTCTTCTTGAATTATCAAAACACTTCTCACTTTTCTCTCAATAATATAAGCTAAGATGTTGGTGTACTTTGAACAAGCAACAAATGAGCAACCAAGCCTCTTATTTATAGGATTTTCCAAGTGAGGGTATAAGGGTCTTCTAGGCCATCCCACCTCCTTAACTTCCACCTCCTTACTTTTCCTATCTTGGTCACGAAGTAAATCACTTTACTTGGTCACCAAGACGGCTGGCCATGTGCTCCATGGGGCCCACATGGGTTGCCCCATGGGTTTTTCTTACCTGGTAACCCATCGGTTCGATCCACTGGTCCGGTTCTTGGTTTGGGCTTAGTTTTTAATAACTTTAAGCTTAACATTTGGGCTTGCATTATCAATCATTGGGCCTTAACAAGTTTGCACTTGGGCTTGCCAAATTTCCTACACAAATCCTACAAGTCCATTACAATTGGTTTAAAGCTTATAACTTATAGTTCTCGTATACTAATTCGTATAATCATTCATCACATAGATACTTGTATAATACTTCGTATCATACTCGTATTCATTGCCTCGTATAATACTTGTGTATCATACTATAATCATTTATTACATCTTTACTTTCCTTAACATTCTCGAACTTAGTACGCAGGCAAAAAATTGTGTTTGTCATACTTGAATTATTATTACATAATCCATCATTCCTTATTATTCTATCATTACGTATTTTCTAGAAGTTCAAAAATAATTCCCGAGCAGATATTGATAAATAGTGTTTTTCAGAAAATTTCTCAAAAAGCTTTTATTTTCATCTTGGAAATTCAAACACTTTAATTCCTTCACGTAATACTACGCTATTTTGACATCTTTAGGTTATAGAATAACCTTCATCGTATTAACTCATTATAATAACATATAATATAATTTTATTCATTATTTAATCAAATAAAATTATTTTATAATTAATCCGATTTTCTCAATCGTTACTTAAATATTGATGTGTTGTGAGATGAGTAATTCAATTAATTCAAATTCAATTTATAAGAATTAAGAAAATGTGGAGTTTATGATGAGATTTTGAAAATGCCTTGTGTGGCATGAGAATAGAAATTTAAGTGGTTTAAATTAATTAAGGAATGAATAAATAAAGAAGTGAATGATTAATTAATATTATATTATTAATTAATTGATATTGTGAATAATAGAACGATAATGACCAAAATAAATCACATAATTAGAATTATATTTACACATTTAATTGATGCGTGCAAGATATGTAATAATATATAGTACCTACAGTAAAAAGAAAGTGTAGTGTGACAGTTTAAGGTGACTATATAATATATAAAACTATATAGTAAAATGGAATGAATTATAAGTTACATAAATATTGCTTATGTGACAACAAGTATGTGTGGTAACATTAATGATGTACTATAGCAAAAAAATTACAAATTATTTCAATAAGTGAGTCTAATTGGAATAATAAAGTTTTAAGGAGATATTATGTGACACCCCCAAATCCGGTACTTCAATTTCCACAGGATTTGGTGTTCACTGTACAAACATCATCTATCTATCTACCCATAAATAAATGCAACCATGCAATAGATAGAAATAAATAATAAAATCTCTCCCCTTATGGGGTTACATCAACTACATAATAAATAAATCCCAGGTTACTCTAACCTTAAATCATATGTGCGGAAAACATAAATAAATAAGTCTTAGTAACATCAATTCTAATTACATCACATAACCACAATAATAAAATAGTCTTCATTACTTGCTAAGCTTGCCCTTTCCCTTACTAGTGGAAGGTTCGTCTGCTCTTTCGTTCTTAACTGCAATGTTATTATTACGCAAGAGTGAGCACGATTGCCCACAAGTATAACAATATAACAAATGAATAATAACATGCGAGAGAAATAATAACTTTTGATATAAAGCTCAACTTTTGAATCAAGAATGGATAACAAGAATCAAAAGAAATTCTGAGGGTCGTAAGACATTGAACTATGTCCTAGGTTGTCAAGTGTTTTTACTTGAAACCTTTAACAGTCATAAGACTATGGACTCTTTTTCTCGTACTTAGGGGGATCAGCCCTTAGTACCATACTGTGCACAATATCTTAACGCTAAAGCAAAAATAATCCCCTATACAGGGTTGTTCATCTCAGTTTTGACATTCGAGTCCGCACCAAAAGAAGTTTGGTTTGGATAATTCATCAAGGGGTTCTGAAATTTAGAACGCTCATCAACTATGGACTAGTAGAATCAATAAGGGTTCGCTAGTCTAACAAGGTTTAATAAGTGAATGAATATTTAACTTGAATAACATCTAAAAAGGTATCTGATAGAATAATTATTGTATAACAACATCATGCTTGAAGATTAATAAGCTTTAATATATAAGACAGGCTTGATCAATAATAATGAGAACTTGCTCAATATCGAAAGATAAATTAATCAACTTATATAACAATAACAAGTAGGATTAGGAAACTTGCTCAACGAAAGTTTAGGGTAAGAAACTTGCTCAACGTAAATGTAGAGTTGGAAAACTTGCTCAATGTAACAAGATAAGGTTTAGAAACTTGCCTCGTGTGTAGATTACACTTAAACAAACTCGTTCTTTGAATTAAATCTTACATACCAATTATGTTCACAATTCCAGTCAATAACAACGTACTAACATCATAACTTTACTCTTTGTTTAACTCGAATTCATGACTATACTTAGTCAGTTATTACACTTAGTGTAAAATTAAGACTTCACAAAAAAAATAAACTAATTATGCATTCAATCATTCAATCCACACGTAATTGTGTTATGGACATGTTAAGAATTTATTTTAACATCTCATTATAGGTCTAACAAGTCTTTATAATCATTAGACTAAGTTGCTATCACATTTCCATACTTGTACACTTTTAAAAACTCATTTCTGACCATTATGCTAAGTGGTGCTGCGGCGCCACTTTTATACTATGACTTGGCCCATCATGGCCCTGATTGCGTATTGTACTGTATGCGAGTCTCGAACTGGAGTTGGCGCCACATTATGCGACACTCAAAATTCTAAATTTCCAGTTCGCGAAGAACACAAAATTCAGCGAAATAAACTCTACGTGATCATTAATTTCACCAATTTAAACATACCCACATGCTAGAATTTATACATAACCATTACCCAACATATATAGAGTGATTTTAACACATTAAAACATATAATCGTAGAATTAGAGCATGCAAATTGGACTGTTCTTGATGTTCTTGAAGTTCTTGAACAAAAACATGGATTTTAATGCTATGGATTCGTTATAAAGCCAAATCCAACAATTCAAGTTTCATTTTGTTCATTTTAACATGCATAATCATATACAAGTGGAAATTTTATAGAACAATTCATGTTTGACATATTAAAAACATGTATAAGGCCATATGGCCATATAACATACTCTGAAATCCTTTACTGTATAATTTCATGAAACTAAAGATATGGAAACCCATATAATACATATAAAACATGCTATGATGTTATTTATTAACACATAATCACATAATTGTTACCCTTTCCAACTACAGAAACTTTACAGAAGACTTAGGCCATATTCATGAAAACTTAAAAAGACGTAAAATAGGAATTTGGGTTGGAGAGAATTACTCAAGCGTAGATAAAATAATAGGAGATGAATTAAAGCCTTCCTCAATAATTCTCAAACACCAAGCAATCTCTCTCAACAATTTTCTCAAACTCTTTCTCTGTGATGTTTTTATCAGACTTAGAAGAATAATAGAAAAGAAGAAGACGTATGATAAATAGAAAAGGAACTGACGCATTGGTGGTCAGTTACCCAGTCATGGGTTAACTGCCCATAACCTCCCTTAGTGCCATGTTTGGCAAGCAAAAAATTAATTCAAAAACCATTTAATTTACTAAAACATTATCATATAGTTTAAATAATGTCACATCCATATAAAATAAATCAATTATTTAATTTAATTTATTTTAATTAAAATGTAGTAAATTCTCATTAATACACATAGTCACATAATTCAATTCTCTTTGATTAATAATGTCAAATTATTAAATCTCTAATTAATAATTAAATTAATTAAAATACTATCGAGCTTATTAAATATTTCTTTTAATACAATAAGCTCACATAATCACATACTTCAAATAATAAAAATTATCCGCATTAATTTAATAAATATAACACATATAATTAAATTAATCTACCACCACTTCATCAATTAATCATTTAATCTAATAATTAATTCATCGAAAAAATATTTATTCAATCTGATAAATATTTAAAATTAAATCACAAAGTCTCGGTTGTCACATATTAAATTATTAGTGACCAATTAAATTGATTCCATACATGTTACAAACATTAATTAGACTGGAGTAATGTACTTGGATTATATGATGTGGGTACATAAATAATCCCTAACTTTTCATTATGTAGTAGCATTAACACATTAAATTTATATTTGGAAGTCCAAGAGAACAAAATAAGCCTTATGTAATGTAGTTGTTGTGATTTAAAACCGTGTCCCAAAATCAGTGACCAACACAGTACAAACAGTAGCCTATCTTCCTCATTGCGTGAACTCCAACAGCTAGAATCTGTAGTGATGATGGCTATGAAATGGTAGTTGGCCAACTTCTGCATATCCATTGTTTTCTTCTAACTTCCATTGTTTCAAACCATGGTGCAAGACCATCAACTGGACAATCATTTCTCTATATATAGCAACCTCTTCTTCTCATTCTCAGTTACTTAAAGATTTGTCTAATAAGTGTAATTGAGAATGTTAGTTGTTGAGCATTGAGAGATTATAATTAGTACATTGAGGAATCAATTTAAGCTTCAATGAGGTATAAATTTTGTTTTTGTTCTTAACTTTGAGTTTTGTCAAATTCTTATAATTGCTTGAATTCTCTGTCAATTAGTATAACTAGTATGACATTGTGTTGTTTGAGTCTGTATGCATGTTTAGAAGCATTAGAATTAGTTTGAGTTGTAGCAGAAGAAGATTGGCAATTCTTGTGTTAAGGCTCTGCAGAAGCAGAGCCATTTTTTTTTGCCTCTTGACGAAGTGGCGCGACCATGCCACTTCCCTAGTACTTCACCGCGTAGCCACGCAGGGTGTCTGTCACAGATACTGATGTTAGTCCCTTGTATTGTCATGAGCATGCTACTTTAGTTTGAATATGCATATAGATGACCCTAAACTATGGAATGATGTTGTTTAATATATATTAAGTCTTTGTAGCTTAGTTTAGTACGTATTCAAAGAAAGCTTAATGATTTGGAAACTAGTTTGAGAAACATTGTGCGATACATGTTCTGACTTTATGTGCAAATGTATTAAGTTCTGATATGCCTTGACATGAGAATAAATATGTTAGATTACATTATTGGAGATGGCATAGACTATTCAAGTATGACTTAAAGGAAAATTGCAAGTAAAAGACTATATTAGTTAGGCGTAAATGAGCCATATATACTTTAAATTCCGAACTTGGGAACATGATATCATGATCTGATCACATATATACATAAGCATGAAAGCATTATTTAGAATATGTGGACTTACCTTGCATGTTGGATATGTTTTAACTAATGGAAACTTAAAGTTTCAAATACAAACTTGACAAACGATATACACTTTGAGTAAGGAACTTGTGAGCATGCTTATGTGGCTTAATATGTATATATGAGAGTATGATGTATAGTAAGTGAAGTGGCTTTTGCATGCTTGGTGGCTTAACATGAGATTTTCAAAGAAACCTTAAGAGTTGAAAACTAGTTTTGTCAATAAATACATTACGAGTATTCTGAATTTGACTATCATATTAGAGTGTGATTATCTGGACATGATTAACATGAATACCTAGCTAGTCATGTGCTTTGTAAATAGTTAAGAATGGGATATGACAAGTTTAAATGATGTAAAACTTCATAACTTGAAATACATGATTTATCTAACATAATCATGTATAGTTGAGACCTATTAAACACGTAACATATGTATAACGGCTAAACGTAAGAGAATTTATGAATTGAATACTTATAGTCTTGATTTAATGAGAATGGATAATGACCTATGTTAAAGATAAGATGTAGGGTCAAACTTAGTTATCCACATACTGACATGTGTGTTTTGCATGATTCTTCATGTATGTGCAAGTCGGGTGTACACTGGGTTTTTATAGGGACAACCATGTCTTAGTTTGCACCAGGAGCAGCGTGGCCACGCCATTCCTTAGTACAAACCAAGCGCAGTCGCGCCACCCTACAGTAGGATCTATTTTCTGTTGTTAATCTGAGGGTGTATGCATACCTATATTGTTACCTTAATCTGTAATACATGTCCAGTGTTGTATTCATGTGTCAATAAACATGTTAATAATAGAATCCTATGTTGAATAAGTGTTCATAACCTTAATTCAAAAGATGAGTACGAACTATGATTTTTGACTTCATAGAGTCTTACAAACTGATTTGGTACGTGATAACGTATGTATGGGATAAAGTTTTTAAAGGATGATGATATGATAATCATATGAACTAAAGTGAAACTTAAAATTATATGCTCAATGGTTAAGCATGAGTTGGAGATTGGTTTGTTTATATCATGTATATATGACTAATGTGTATACATAAATAGGATAATATAGTTCGTTAGGTGCTAGTAAGATATAAGTGGTAATCGACGCGACATGCAAGTTTCCTAACTTACACAACTTTGAATATTGTTCAAGTATCTATACATTATTTCGTTGACGTAAGCTCCTAACCATATTTTTATAGAGTATTATTCAAGCTTGTGCTATTATTGCTCTTACAAGTAAATCCTTGAAAGTATGATTCATATCTCGTGACTTATACTTCATAGTTTAGAAATTACATTGCTTATAGTTTTTGAACCTTGATTTCGGATGATAATTGCTCATTTATATACTTTAAAAGAAAGTTGTTTAAGCCGTTGATTCGGCTAGACTATTGGTATTTGATCAAAAGCTATCCAAACCAAATTAACTTGGGGCGGACTCTTATATCTGAGATGAACAACCCTCTTAGAAAGGGAATTATATATTTTGTCGGGAGACCGACGTGCGCACATGAGTATGATTAAATGTTATGCATAACGTATGGTACTTTAGGCTGATCACCTGTTGTACTCATTTTATTGGATAATCAGTTTATTACTGCTAATTCTAGTAGAAGTTTGTAGTCCTTAGTGACTGCTCAGTATTCATTACTTTGAAATCATGAATTGAATAAGCGTTGAATCTTATTAATTTTTTTCAGTCCTTAGCGACCTTTATTGAGAATCGTTGATAAATCTTGAATTATTATTCACTGTCATACCCTTGAAGATTGAATTCTATATATGATTTTTAATTATTGCGATATTACTTGCTGGGCAAAATTGTTGATCATCTTTGCTTTCCTTAAAACTTTCAGTTAAGGCAGAACGTGGTGAACCCTCTGGCAAGGACAAGGGTAAAGAGAAGGCTTTGGAGTAGTTTTGATTCATAGTATTAGGAATGTACTATTATTATGTTGTAGAAGAACTTATTTACTATGATATACTAAGCTATGGTTAATTTAAGTTGTCTTGTATTAGTAACGGTTGCGAGACTTTGGGACAAGAATAATTATGTTATAACAATGTAATTTATTCTATTATTCCAATGTGATGATTTTTGTATGATATTAGTGTTAGCACGTAACAAACCAAATTTGAGATATGTGTGGTCTGAATTTAGGGGTGTCACAGTCTACATAGGTGAGCTGGAATCATATGCCGAGGATGAGAACCTTAGAATGTAGTTGTTCCAAAAGAGCCTTACTATTGAAGCTTGAACTTGGTATGCTCGGATTGATAACTCCAAGGTCCATGGTTGGGAGGATCTAGCCCATGCTTTCTATGGCGCCCCCAAAATAGGTATACATCACCTATTCTGAGTCGCCAAATACATGGTACAAAATATAAATACAATCTTTAATATACAAAAAGAAAGCTGTGAGTTTTAATAAAAATATTGTCTTCTAGACAATATCCACACTCAGGATAAGTCCTCATTACATTTATTGTCACACTATTTAACAGAATAGTGAGGACTACTAATACTATCATCTGGACCGTCACTCCGTTCCCCGACTAGTCCCGACTACATTCTCATTTCCTAAAGAGAACAGTGAAAGAAAGGGTGAGCTCAACTAGCCCAGTAAAAAATATTATGACTAAGATAATGCAGAATAAATTATCATTAGTCTTCAACAATGTTAAACTGATAAAATACAATAGACATCAAGTTTAACTACAGCAGAACATGCAATCCATTAAAAGAGTCAAGTAGAGAATAAAGTCTACTATCTTTTATAATTTAAAAAGTTTTTCATCACTTTTATCATTTGAGACTCGACAATAAATAATCCACATCATCAAATCATCCCTGCACTACAGGCCAAGGATATTATTTAGTATCACGACCAAGAATTGTCCATGCACTACGGGCCAAAGATAATCGTGTTTTCATCAACGGTCCTGATCATGCCATAAAACGATTCATCTTTGCTCCCTTGGCCGAAGAGAATCCATAGCCATAAATCATACCAAAAATTGTCCATCAATGCACTACGGGTCAATGAGGACTTTTTCCACATCATTTGTAACTTTACGGTCATGATTATACCGAATAATCCCTGGTCATAATCATACCAAGTCTATCTATGCATTACAGGCCACAGATGACTTTCAACATAATATAAACATGAGGATGATGACAATGATATAAGAATTCAATAAAACAAATTCAAGAATTAATTTATCCAGGAACTAATAACGTCCAAATTGTCAACATGATACTTTTTTGTAGAGTAAAATTCAAGAATGCTCAGAAGAATATTTCCATGAAAAGATACTAGATAAAGAGAAATATCAAGGATATTCCACTAATTTCATGGAGTATAGAAGTCAAAACTTTAACCAATTGAGTGTAATAAAGAATGGAATAACAAAAGAAATCAACATGCATGCGGTGATTGCAGATGAGCGGAGTTATTCCAACGTAATAATAAATAACGAAAACTGTGTCAGCGTGTAATACGCGCCGAGCGAGGATATTCCAACATAATAATAAAGAATGGAATAACAACATAAATCACCATGCGTGCGGTACTTCGCATGGACAGGTTATTCCAACAGAGTAATAAATAATCGGAACTGTGTCCCAAACATAACGCATGAGATAGGATATTCCAATGAATAATAAAAAGGCGGAACCGTGTCCGGCAGAAATGCACGTATGTGATATTCCAATGAATAATAAAGAATGGAATAATGGAAGAATTTCACCAAGTATAGGGTAGCTGCAGTAATAAAAGTTATTCCAATGAGAATAATAAATAATGGAATAACGTAAGAATTTCACCGAGTATAGGGTAGACCACAGCGTACAAAAGTTATTCCAATGTAATAATAAAGAATGGAGTAATGAGAAGAATTTCACCAAGTATACCACGATACAAAAGTTATTCCAACAGAATAATAAAGAATAGAATAATGTAAGTTCTCTTCATGAATACTGAAAGAAATAATACCCTTACCTTATAAAGAAGAAACCGCATATAGAAGTAGTGAAGTAGCGTAATACTTTTCTTCTTTCTCTTTATAGTTTCTCTCTCTAGAGTTTCAGTGAATTCGTAAGAAATAATAAAGGAATGAGTTTCTATTTATAGAAGAATGGACTGAATAGTAACTAATTCCCGAATTGAGTTGCCAAATACATGGTACAAAATTCAAATACAACTTAATAATACAACTGTCGTGTAAAATACGACAAAACATAAACTAAGAGTTTTAATATGTATATTGTCATCTAGACAAAGATACAAACTCAAAGGAGTCCTCATTACATTTATTGTCACACTATTTAATCGTAATAGTGAGGACTACTAATGCTATCATCTCGAATGATCACTCCTTTCCCCGACTCGTCCCGCCTATATTCTCATTTCACAAGAGAACAAAGTGAAAGAAAGGGTGAGCTCAACTAGCCCAGTAAGAAATATTATAACTAAGATAATGCAGAATAAATTATCATTAGTCTTCAACAATGTTAAACTGATAAAATACAATAGACATCAAGTTTAACTGCAGCGGAACAAGAAATCTATTAGAAGAGCCAAGTAGAGAATAAAATCTACTAGTTTCTATGATTTAAAATGTTTTCATCAATTTTTATTGCTGAGACTCAGCTTAATAAATAAACCACATCATCGAATCATCCCTGCTCTATGGGCCAAGGATATTCTTTAAATCATCAATGGTCATGACTATACCGAATAATCCTTGGTCATAATCATACCAAGTCCATCTCTGCACGTAAGCCAAAGATATACAACAATAAAACCAATAATCAACAATCTATTTTTGCACGTAAGCCAAAGATATATAATTTCGTAAACAACAATCCATCTTCGCACGTAAGCCAAAGATAACTTTCATCACCATATAAGCATGAGGATGATGACAATGATATATGCATTAATCAAACTAAAACAAGGATAAATATTAAAGACTTTAAATTTATCCAAATATTATCAATCACCTAATAAACTCATAATCTAATATTATTAATATTATAACAATATTTTAATTTCACCTCTAAACTTATAAACAATTTATTTCAATTGTTTACACTTTACCAAATAATGCATTTAATCATTCAAAGGATGCCATAATCATAAGATTTCATCACCAATAATCAAATCCCTCATCAAAAATCTGCATATTCCTTATATAGGATTTCCAAGCCATAAAATCCTATTTTCCAACTTTGTTACTTCACATAACATATTTAACTCATATGTTCGTAACTAAACTATTTTCATGAAAAATACCAAATCAATTCCAAAAATATTTCTTTTCTGGGATTTAGCAGAATATAGTCCCATGATGAACATATATTTTTCTCGGAATTTTTAAAATTAATTTACTATTTTCCAAAAATCAATTTCTATTTAATTCCTTAAGAAATTAGCTACCTCAAGTTTTACTCCAGAAATTCCCAAATCTTGGCAGGATCTTATACATGTTAACGTGATCTTCCAGTTTAAATTTCATGGTCATCGGAGTTATAGAACTCCGATATAGCATTTTTTGTCGGAAAAGCCTAAATATTAAAATGGTCATAACTTGCTCATTTTAAGTCAGAATGAGCTCATTTTTGGACAGGAGGTTCTTTATACCATATACTTTCATGTCCCAAAAGGCCATAATTTTTCTCACAAATTAAGTGGCCGAAATAGCCCTTCTAAAAATCTGGACAGTAGCATTTCGGTAATTTCCAGCTTTTGACTCCTTTGCTAAAATCAGTCCACAAGAAAATCTACAACACCTTTTCCAGTGATTCCACTTGGAGATGCTACAAAACTCATAGATATAACTCTAAAACTTGACCACACTCGAAAATTCAAAATATAATAGGAGATAAGGTCAATTGAATTTCATGTTCTATGTTCTCCAAAATTTGATTTTCAACCCTTTGTGATTTCTAGGAAACTTTCATGTTTTCACATAATAACCAACATAACTCATCATGACAATGACATAACAATTCAATAAAACAAGTTCAAGAATAAATTTTAAAGATTTATAAGTTAATTTATCCTGAACTCAATAATGTCCAAATTGTCAACATGATACTTCTTTGTAAAGTAAAATTCAAGAATGCTCAGAAAAATATTTCTATGAAAAGATAATAGATGAAGCGCAAATATCAAGGATATTCCACAAATTTAATGGAGTATAGAAGTCAAAAGTTTAACCAACTGAGTATAATAAACATCAACAGTTCTTTGTTATACTTAAGACAAATAGAACTTTCATCACTTGTCTTCACCTGAACCACCAAAGATGTTAGTTAAATTCACAATTCATATTTATAAAAATGTGAATTAACAGTTCCTTCTTGCCACAAAGGCTTAATAGAATGTTTACTCAATATCCTTATCCCAAAGGCTGAAGATATTCAAATGTAATAACAATGATCATACCAATCAGTTGTCCATCTTTGCATTATGGGCCAAAGATATTCAACTATAAAACCAATGGTCATGATCATACCAATCAATTGCCTGTCAGTGCACTACGGCCAAAGACATTCAACTGTTAACTAATGGTCATGATCCTGCCAATCACATCATTGAATTATCCATGCACTACGGCCAAGGATATTCGTTAGTATCACTAGTGGTCATGATCATGTCATACACCTGTCCATCTTCGCACTACGGGTCAAAGCTATCAAACAATAGATCATCTTTGCACTACAGGCCAAAGATATTCAACAACATATAATCTTTGCACTACAGGCCAAAGACATACAACCGTAAAAACCAATAACCAACAGTATAATAAAGAATGGAATAATAAAAGAATTTTACCATGTATGTAGTACTTCGCATAGACAGGTTATTCCAACATAATAATAAAGAATGGAATAATAAAAGAATTTCACCATGTATGCAGTACTTCTCATAGATAGGTTATTCCAACATAATAATAAAGAATGGAATAATAAAAGAATTTCACCATGCATGCGTAAGAATCAAGATTGCAAGTTATTCAAACGTAATAATAAATAATGGAACTGTGTCATGCGAATCGCACGCATTAGGATATTCCAATGTAATAATAAAGAATGGAATAATAGAAGAATTTCACCATGTATGCGGTACTTCGCATAAATAGGTTATTCCAACATAATAATAAAGAATGAAATAATAGAAGAATTTCACAATGTATGCGATACTTCGCATAAACATGTTATTCCAACATAATAATAAAGAATGGAATAATAGAAGAATTTCACCATGTATGCGATACTTCGCATAAACAGGTTATTCCAACATAATAATAAAGAATGGAATAATAAAAGAATTTCACCATGTATGCGGTACTTCGCATAAACAGGTTATTCCAACATAATAATAAAGAATGGAATAATAGAAGAATTTCACTATGTATGCGATATTCCAACATAATAATAAAGAATGAAATAATAGAAGAATTTCACCATGTATGTAGTACTTCGCATAAACAGGTTATTTCAACATAATAATAAAGAATAGAATAATAGAAGAATTTCACCATGTATGCGATACTTCGCATATACAGGTTATTCCAACATAATAATAAATAATGGAATAATAGAAGTTCTCTTCATAAATACAAAAGAAATACTACCCCTTACGAGTACAACAAATAATATCCCTTACCTTTGAAAGAAGAGTATTCCTACTGGTAGGGCGAGGATATACTCGAAGAAAACTTGCACTATCTTCTACGCTCAAAGCTTTCTTAAACTCAAAAGAAATACGCTCGAGATTACAGAAGAAGAACTCTCTCTAGAGTAATAGTGAATTCGTAAGAAATAATGAAGGAATGAGCTTTTATTTATAGGAGAATGGACTGAATAGTAACTAATTCATGAACGGTCCAGATTGATTTACTTTTAATCGGACGGTCCATATTGATTTAATAAAATATTCTAATAAAACAAAATCTTTTAAATAAAATATAATATATTCTATTTATAATCTAATAAAACGAATAATTTATAAAAGTATTATGTTTTATATACAAAGATTTTACTATGCAAAACACAAGCAACTGTGATGCCCCCAAAAATAGGTATACATCACCCATCTTGAGTCGCCAGATACATGGTACAAAATACAAATACAATCTTTAATATATAACAAGAGAGCTGGGAGTTTTAATACAAATATTTTCTTCTAGACAATATCCACTCTCAGAATAAGTCCTCATTACATTTATTGTCACACTATTTAATAGAATAGTGAGGACTACTAATGTTATCATTTGGACTATCAAACCATTCCCCGACTCGTCCCAGCTATATTCTCATTTCCTGAAGAGAACAATGAAGGAAAGGGTGAGCTCAACTAGCCCAGTAAGAAATATTATGACTAAGATAATGCCGAATAAATTATCATTAGTCTTCAACAATGTTAAACTGATAAAATTTAATAGACATCAAGTTTAACTACAACGGAACAAGCAATACATTAAAAGAGTCAAGTAGAGAATAAAATCTACTATCTTTTATGATTTAAAAAGTTTTTCATCACTTTTATCGCTGAGACTCAGCTTAATAAATAATCCACATCATCAAATCATCCTTGCACTATAGGCCAAGGATATTATTTAGTATCACGACCACGAACTATCCATGCACTACGGGCCAAAGATAATCGCGTTTTCATCAATCATTCCCGATCATGCCATAAAATAATTCATCTTTGCTCCTTGGTCAAGAGAATCCATAGCCATAATCATACCAAAATCTGGTCCATTAATGCACTACGGGCCAATGAGGACTTTTTCCACATCATTTGTAACATTACGGTCATGATTATACGGAATAATCCCTGGTCATAATCATACCAAGTCCATCTATGCACTACATGCCACAGATGACTTTCAACAAAATATAAACATGAGGATGATGACAATGATATAAGAATTCAATAAAACAAGTTCAAGAATTAAATTATTCAGGAACAAATAATGTCTAAATTGTCAACATGATACTTCTTTGTAGAGTAAAATTCAAGAATGCTCGGAAGAATATTTCCATGAAAAGATCTTTGGATGAAGCACAAATATCAAGGATATTCCACTAATTTCATGGAGTATAGAAGTCAAAATTTAATCAACTCGAGTATAATAAAGAATGGAATAACAAAAGAAATCACCATGCATGCGCGGTGCCCGCCAAGGCAAAGTTATTCCAATGTAATAATAAACAAAGGAACTGTGTCAGCGTGTAATACGACAAGCGGTGATATTCCAATGTAATAATAAAGAATGGAATAACAATGTAAATCACCATGCATGCAGACGTCAGACAGGCAAAAGTTATTCCAACAGAATAATAAATAACGGAACCAGGTTAGGCAAAATTTGAACTGACAGGATGTTCCAACAGAGTAATAAAGAATGAAATAACAACATAAATCACCATGCATGCGGTACTTCACATGACAAAGTTATTCCAATGAATAATAAATAACGGAACCAGTCCGAAACGTAAAATGCATGCATGAGGATATTCAATAAAATAATAAAGACAAAACCAAGTTCGACGTAAAATGCATGTGCATGGATATTCCAAATGTAATAATAAAGAATGGAATAATGTAAGAATTTCACCATGTATGCGGTATCAGATAGACAAAGTTATTCAACATAATAGTAAATAATGGAATAATGTAAGAATTTCACCAAGTATAGGGTAGCTCATGATGATACAAAGTTATTCCAATGTAACAATAAAGAATGGAATAACAGAAGTTCTCTTCATGAATATGAAAAAAATAATACGCCTTACCTTATAAAGAAGAAACTGGATATAGAAGTAGTGAAGTAGCAGAATACTTTTCTTCTTTCTCTCTATAGTTTCTCTCTCTAGAGTTTCAGTGAATTCGTAAGATATAATGAAGTAATGAGCTTCTATTTATAGAAGAATGGACTGAATAGTAACTAATTCCTGAACGGTCCAGATTGATTTACTTTTAATCGGACGGTCCAGATTTAAAGCAAAATCTTTTTAATAAAATATAATATATTCTATTTATAATCTAATAAAACGAATAACTTTATAAAAGTATTCTATTTTATATAAAAAGATTTTACTATGCAAAACACTATGCAGACACTATGCAACACTATGCATAATAAAATATAATATATTCTATTTATAGAATAATTTTATAAAAGTATTCTGTTTTATATAAAAAGATTTTACTATGCAAAACACTATGCATAATAGAATATAATGGTCAATGAGGACTTTTTCCACATCATTTGTAACATTACGGGCATGATTATACCATAATCCCTGGTCATAATCATACCAAGTCCATCTATGCACTACAGGCCACAAATAACTTTCAACATAATATAAACATGAGGATGATGACAATGATATAAGAATTCAATAAAAACAAGTTAAGAATTAATTTATCCAGGAACTAATAACGTCCAAATTGTCAACATGATACTTCTTTGTAGAGTAAAATTCAAGAATACTCAGAAGAATATTTCCATGAAAAGATACTAGATAAAGCGCAAATATCAAGGATATTCCACTAATTTCATGGAGTATAGAAGTCAAAACTTTAACCAACTGAGTATAATAAAGAATGGAATAACAAAAGAAATCACCATGCATACGGTAGATTGTGACAGACAAAGTTATTCCAATGTAATAATAAATAATTATTAGGTCAAAATGAATACGCACCGTATGTGATATTCCAATGAATAATAAAGAATGGAATAACAACATAAATCACCATGCATGCGGTATTGCATGGACAAAGTTATTCAACAGAGTAATAAATAACGGAACCGGTCCCACAAAAACATACAGTATAAGATATTCCAATGAATAATAAAGACGGAATTCAGTCCGGCAGAAAACGCATTGCAGACAAGATATTCCAACAAAATAATAAAGAATGGAATAAAAGAAGAATTTCACCAAGTATAGGGTAGCCAGCGATACAAAAGTTATTCCAATGTAATAATAAATAATGGAATAACAAAAGAATTTCATTAGTATAGGGTGAGCCAGCGTACAAAGTTATTCCAATGTAATAATAAAGAATAGAGTAATGAGAAGAATTTCACCAAGTATACCACGATACAAAAGTTATTCCAATAGAATAATAAAGAATGAAATAATGTAAGTTCTCTTTCCGAATACGAAAAGAAATAATACCCCTTACCTTATAAAGAAGAAAGTGGGTATAGAAGTAGTGAAGTAGCAGAATACTTTTCTTCTTTCTCTCTATAGTTCTCTCTCTCTAGAGTTTCACTGAATTCGTAAGAAATAATGAAGGAATGAGCTTCTATTTATAGAAGAATGGGGTGAATAGTAACTAATTCTAACGGTCCAGTATTGATTTACTTTTTAACGGAGATCATCAGCATTGGTTTACTATAAAATATTCTAATAAAACAAAATCTTTTAAATAAAATATAATATATTCTATTTATAATCTAATAAAATGAATAACTTTATAAAAGTATTCTTTTTTATAAAAAAGATATTTATTATGCAAACACTATACGTGCACTATGCAAATACTATGCATAATAAAATATAATATATTCTAATTATTGTCTAATAAAATAGATAACTTTATAAAAGTATTCATTTTATATAAAAAAATTACTATTAGCCTAATAAAACGAATAACTTAATAAAAGTATTCATTTTATATAAAAAGTTTTTCTATTTTATTACATTAATAATTCTAATAAAACAAAACTTATATATATTACAATCAACAATAATTGAATCAAATAACGTGAGATACTATGCAGCAATTACTGTAGCAATAATTGAACAAAACTGAGTGACTTCTCACGTAAGCATCAATAATCAATACCGTGTGCTACTATGCAACCCACACGACATCGTACTTTTACTCTTGACTAGTTCAACAAAGATTAATGGTAAACTCGCCGTTATTTTCATAAAATATTTTTGTCGTTTTCTCAATCCAACAATAATAATTCCGTTAGGGGTCCACTAATGATTGCGTTGTTTATTTAATATTCCCTGCTAAAACGAATATTCCCCGACCAATCGAATATAATACAACAACTTCCATACTTTGCAAAATTTATAAATACTACCCACAACTATAACATTATTTTAAATCCATACCATAATATTAAAAAAAATATTTCGAGAAAATTAAATCTTTATTCGTAAAATTTGGGATTTTACACTTTCCTCAACTAATAAAGCTTCCAATCCCAGATGGCCCCTAATGGCTACCAAGTAACCAAAGTTAAGAAACCGAGCAATGAGTCAATCAGAGAATACACACAGAGGTAGAGACGTATGGTAGCCCAAGTTAACATACCAATAAATGAAGGTGAAATGGTAATGACTTTTATTGACATCCAAGAAGCCCCATATTACGAGAGAGTCATGGCAAGGATAGGCAAATCCTTCTCCGAAATGATGAAACACGGGGAAATGGCTGAAATGGATTAAAATCTAGCAAAATCAAGGACCTTATAGCCTTGGAGGCAGTGGCAGAGAATATACAATCGGGCAATTACTCGAACGCTCCCAAAAGGGTACCTAAAAGGAAGGAGGAAGATGTTTCTTTAATCTTGCAAGGGCAATCAGCAAGCAAGAACAGTAATCCACCTATACAGAAGCAAGACAATTACCCTGTAACTATAAACACCTGAAATCCTACGGTTATTCAAACCCTAAACTCTTAGGTTTCATTGGTAAATAGTGTCTATTTTGTCTTTTTCTCAGAAAAATTTATTTTCTCAGCAAAATTTTATTTTTGTCCTCAAAATTCTTATGCATTTATTCTAACTCATAGCCAAAATTCTCCCGTTTTATAGTCATCCTAGGTTATAAAATGAAACATAAACACATGATAACACATAATATAATTAATAAAAATTCATTTATTAATTATTAATTTTTTAAACTTAATTTTTAGGACAATCCAATTTTCGGGTTGTCACAAATCTAGTCCTTCAGCTCTTAGGATATACCTAGAATTTAGGGTTAATTGCATATTAAATCCCGAAGTATACACCCTTTTTACCATTTGTACTCTGATGTTTAAACGCTCGCATCCCGCTATCCAAAGTACCGTTAAATAACCACGATAGACCCTTTTGTAATTTTCGATCAATTTCTTTTGCCGAAAAATTGCCATATGTTGCTCGTTTTACCGATCAATATATGCGTGCAAGTATACACGGTCAACAAGTAATAAAGAGTAAGTAAAGTATCGTTCCCACAGAGAATTAACTAATAAATTTCACCAAGCATTAGCTCATAACCATTTCAGTCTTATTTAAACGAATGATACTATATTTTTTTATGTAAACTATGAAATAAAATAAACCTAACTATTCCTAGAGTGAGACTAGATAATGAAGACCTGAGATCATAATTTCATCACTTGACTCATTCAAATCCATAGACTTCATGTTAAGCCAAACTACTTGTATCGGTTTGTTAGTCGAGAACATGAAAGTAAAGTATAGCCATCTCTCAATGTACCATACCCATATCACATATAATCCATAGTTGATAGAATACACATGAACACCCACATTACCTAAACCACTATATGTCTATGTGATTTATGAATAATTAGGGTTTAATACCAAGTTCTCAATTGACTACGAATGGTGCGTCGGTATATGTCTATCCTAAGCACAAATCATACATCCCAACACAATGTAGAATATACAATCATAAGCTATTAAGATCATATCCAAACCCATACTTCATCTCTCAAGTCCATATGGATTATCACAATAATTGATGGCCAATCAACTAAGCAATTAAGCATGAATCTTAATAGACAAACCCATAAAAATCAATAAGGCTATCAATGAAACATATCAAAAATAATTAATCCATAGAATCCATTACAATCTCAGAATAGTGTTTAAATCATAACTGAATTAAAGCTATCATCCACATATTGAATAAACATCATAAGATACAATTAGGAATCAAAGAGAGAGAAAGAATAAAGAATGGTAGTGCAAATCTGTTCTCTTGATCCAAGGTTGAATCTCAAATGCTTTCCAACCGCTTCAAGTCTTCAATCTAATCAATTCTAGAAATCACTACTTTAATCTACTCTAATCTAATTATTCCAAAGTGAAGAAAGAAAATAGCAGTTGCTTGAGCCCCCAAGGGGTGGTATATCTCTTACATAATGAAAATACGTCTAGTATATTAGGAGTCCCCCTCGTAACATTCCTCTCCAAGCCATCACTCTATTAGATCGAGCAAGAAGTCAACTGCTTTTACGATTGGCGCAATTGCTACTGTGAATAGCCTCAGATAGGGCGCATTTGCTGCTTATACCGGGTCTCGGGAAGTTTATTCGTCTGGCAAATCGCGCCATGTCATAGGCCAAGTTGGGCGCAGCTACGCTGCAGCACCGCCTAGGCGGACTTATTTTGCTTTTTTCTGCAACAACCTCTCACGCCTTTTAGCCTCATAGCACTTCACTCCAAGACTTCAATCCAACCTTTAGCAACATGCTTAACTCCATTTCCTATCCATCATCATTCCATCATAGCTTTGAACACAATTGAGCTCCAATAACACCAAAGAAGTTTCCAATACTAAAACTGTAAAACAAAGCACAAAGGCATAAAAATCTCTACAATAACATGAGATTAAGCACAAATTCAAGTTAATTAATATCCGAATAAGTGGTTATAAAACCACTTATCAAATACCCCCAAACTTAAACTGGTGTTTACCCTCAAGCAACCAAAATAAAACCAAATCAAAATGCGATGTAGAAGCTACCATGTATGCATCCTACACTATCATGAACATGAATCCAATAGTCAACTAGAAATGAAATTCAATTGCAATGCCTCAGAACAACTACGAGATAATCAAAAGAAAAAAAAACAACCCAAGATAAGATCATAATGCATAACACCTTGCAAATCCAAATCGGTCTGCACTGATATAGTGTGTGAGTGTAAAGCAACCATTAACATGCTACTGAACAAATTTTTCACATACTATGCTTCTTAGGGGGAAAGAACCAGTTTTAACTTAGGGATTTCAGTACATCAAGCAAGTTCTAACCAAGACCATGCATTACTTAAGTTCAGAGCTAACAAGGAAATGTATGCCTTCATTCCCTCACGAGGCCGATTCTCGCACTTTCCCGTCGGGTTTATAGCTAGTGCGTTTTACGCTCCATCTCACTTTTTATTCCCCTTTAAATGAGTGCGTTTTACACTCCATCTCGCTCTCTTTTTTTTTATGCATGACACTGAATTCCCCCAAACTTAAGCTTTTAATAGTTCTAGCTATCACCAGATGAAGTACTCACATTTGTTTATTAAAACAAAGACTTCCCACCAGAAGGCAAATATGTGAAAATTTAAACTAAGCATATCATAATGGTTACTCAGAAGTGCTAACTGGTTATATCAGATTCAGGTAGATAAGGATTTATATAATGATATGACATCACAGCCAAGCTTAAGTCTCAAATCAATTCCACAATCAAGTAGTTTTAATTTCATCACAGGCCAACTAAATAACACACCAGCTGACACTGGATTCATACAATTACAAAATGCAAGAAATTATTTTTTTTAACATAATTACTCAAAAGAATGCAACACTTCCTAACACAATAAACTAAAATAGGACAAAATGCAACATGACATGACATATACTAAATGCAACAACTAAACCTAGTACCCCCAAACTTAAAAACTACAATGTCTTAATTGGAGATAAAAGGTAAATGAAAACTCCTTTAGCTGTCATCCTTATCACCATCCTCCTCTTGCTCAGGTGGAGTGTCTAGAGGTGGATAAGGAGTAGTTGTCCCATACGTCGGGAATTGAACCTGTGCTCCCAGCTGGCTAAAGGCATTTGATAGGATTCCAGAAAATTCGGCAGTGTAAGCTTGGAAGTCCGTATGCATCTCATCCATCCTTATTTGGAGGCGGCGAATGTCATGATCCTGCTTGCCTAGAGGTGGCCTAGCTGAATGAGGGGCATCAGTTCCCTCTTCTTCTTCTTCTTCTTCTTCTTCTTCTCCATCTTCTTCACTTTCTGACTCATCCTGAGGTATGATAAACCCCCAGCCCCAGGGATGAGACTCTGCACCATTCCAAATGGTGTATTTCTGAATAGTGGTGTGGTCAATATCCCTCATCGGCATCTAGAGAGCCTCATCATCCCAATCAATTCCCTCAGCCAAGCACAGTCGAGTAATAAGAGAAGCGTGTGGTATGCCCCCTAAAGTACTCCCTCTCATGTATTTCAGCATTGACTGATTTATGATATGCCCTATGTCAATTGATTTCATCTTCAGAATGCCATATAGAAATGTAGCTCTGTCAGTCATGACATCGGCATGATGGCTCGTGGGGAGTAGGTTCGCACATATGAAGCTATACCACGCCTTGGCGTATCAGTTGAGCGAGGTCTGCGGGAAATGAACTTTTCTATCAGTGCCGGATTTGGTGGTCCATTTTGTGCCTGGCTTGCACAGTTCCTTCACCAACCTATCTAAGTCTGTTTCAAACCTTTTTGACTCAGCCCAGTTCTCAGTCCCTGATGGTAGTGTCCCCAAATAGAATATCTCATTGATTGCTTCTTTAGTATACCCACTTGATTTCCCCACACAAAGGAGATGCCATTTTGGGTTTCGCGAGCGTTGGCATAGAATTCCCTTACTATCGCCATTGGTGCTGCCACCGGTTTGACTACCACTGAGAGCCATCCATGCCCCCTAATATGTTCCTTCAACTTTCCATCTTCTTCCCCTAGTCTGAATCCCCTCTCTGGTACAAAGGATTTGCCCACTAAAACATCCATATAATAGTGTCAAGAGAGGTTCACAAATCAAGGTAAAGGTCCAAACATTTTTCATTGTTATCCCCACTCTCATGATCACTGCTCGATGAAGGAGATGGAGTTCTAAATCTCTTAGGTGCCATGATTTTGATGAAAGCATTATCTTGGATGCTACTGAACCCTTCAATGAATCCCCAAACTCTATCAATTCTGAATCAACCCAATGTAGACCCTCGACCCTTTCTGACCTTTAATAAAACAACCTCTGTGCACCACTACATGAAGAACTAGGGCTCGGTTGAGAGGGAGAGTGGTGATGAGATTACGGTAGGAGTGAATTAGGGGGTAAGATTGTTAGTGGTAATGTAAACCTAACCTCTTGTTAAAATTCGTTGGAACAAGGGATGAGCAGACCTGATTCCCTTGAATGCTAGCAATTTTCAAACACTGCTAAGGGGATGAAGAACTAGGGTTTAGTAGGGGAAGAGAGAATAGTGTTGGATGCAATCAACAATAGATATGTAGAGTGGAATCTAGGGTGTGAATTAGGGCTCTTAGATGTTCGGTTTTTGTTAGGGAGAAGGAGTTTGAGAGTTTTGAAATGTAGAGGAAATATTAAGGTAGAATGCGTGCTCTGATCCAGCTCCTTAACTGATTTTAAAAACCCACATACAGCCCGGGCACAGCTGCGTTATAAATGGCTGGGAATGGGGCGCAGTTGCGCTGTGTTAAATCTGGCAGTATTCATGTGGCTCAGTTGCGCTTGTTTTGAACTATGATTGGGCGCAGCTGTGCTGCCCTGAACCTGGTCCTGACTCACTGCTCTTAAACTTGATCCTTGTATTACTAAATTCTTTGCCCCATTGGTTATCCCTAATGAAGATTAAAAAGAACTATTAGACTTTATTTAACTATAATCAATACTTACTACTAAAAAATTAATTACTATAAAAATAACGAACTAATTAATTAAGACAAAAAGTATTAAACACGGCGAAAGGAAAATGATAGACTATAAATACTAAAGAATTAAACGAGTAAGAAGAGAGAGATTTGATGGGGTTCCTCCCATCAAGCGCTCGATTTATAGTCCGTTAGCTGGACTCTGTTTCTTGACACCGCTATCCAATTCCCCTACGATAAGATAGGAACCCTTCATCCATTAGAACTGCAATGTGCGTAGGTAGGTTCTCCATCTTGCAATTCTGTGAATTGAAACAACCTAGCGTATTTCCTGTACATGATGTCTCTAGTTTCATTGCATAGCTAGGTGTCTCGTCCATTGTATTTGGGAATAAATTGTTGCACTGAGGCATGGAATATACAACGGACTTTTCCTCTTTTATTTTCTCTTCCTCAACCCACCATGGTGTATACGAGGCCTCTTTATCATACTGCTCATTGCCTTGAATGTGACTACCTAGAGGATATGGGTGTGCAAAACTCACTAGATTTTTCAACTCTGGTCGAGAAGGTACTTGGGGTATAATACAGGTGATATGATATTCTTCATTTTCCAAACCCCAGTTGTCTCCTCAATGTCCACTCCTTTCAGTTCATCCAGTGGCATGTACACTTCTGGCTCTCCATTAGTTTCATCATCCATGTCATAGTACCAATTATTTTGAGGGCGATTGTTCAAGATTTCGAACATTTGATCCATCTGATTTTGCAGATTTCGAATCGACCTCTCTTGCTCAATCATCTTCTCCTCAGTTGATGCTACAAACTTGAACCACAAACTCTCCAAACTTGAATTATCTTGTTCAGTTTCGGAATCCATGTATTGAGGACTATTCATTGATGAGTTAATGAGTTGTTCCATCTGTCTATTAAGATTTTGGGTTGATAAGTCCTGACTAATTATCATCTCTTTTTTTTCTGCTATACTCCTTAACATGAATTCCTTCAACTCTGAATTGTCTTCTTGTCGCATTGGAGATGGATATAAGAAATCTGATGGATATGTTGGACCTAGAATGCAGTCTTGGTCTTGATTGTTATATTTCCATTCATAATCTGGGTGATACCCCCAACCTTGTTGATAATCAGGATAAACATCGTTGTTGAAGTAATCACCCCCAAACTGCACTTGTCCAACCTTGATGTTAATCGATAACTCCGGATGCTCGCCAAAGACAAGATTCACATGTAACTACTATCTCTCGAGTGCGTTGGGTAAGAATATCCAACCTCTCCGAAAGTGTTGTAATTTATGCTGACAATGTAGAAAATACATTGAGTCCCTCAGTGCTTGTGTTCCTTGGGTGAATCATATTTGCATAAGGCCATTAATAAGCAAAGTCATCCATGGTACCTAGAAAAAGAAAAATATAGGAAGATAATTAAAATAAAATAAAATGTTTAAATTAAGACTAATTTGATTGAAATTAATGTTGGCAAAAATTTATTAAGCTAATTCCCCGGCAACGGCGCCAAAAACTTGTTGCTCGTTTTACCGATCAATATATGCGTGTAAGTATACACGGTCAACAAGTAATAAAGAGTAAGTAAAGTATCGTTCCCACGGAGAATTACCTAATAAATTTCACCAAGCATTAGCCCATAACCATTTTAGTATTATTTAAAAGAATGATACTATATTTTTTTATGTAAACTATGAAATAAAATAAACCTAACTATTCCTAGAGTGAGACTAGATAATGAAGACCTGAGATCATAATTTCATCTCTTGACTCATTCAAATCTATACACTTCATGTTAAGCCAAACTAATTGTATCGGTTTGTTAGTCGAGAACACGAAAGTAAAGTATAGCCATCTCTCAATGTACAATACCCATATCACATATAATCCACAGTTGATAGAATACACATGAACACCCACATTACCTAAACCACTATATGTTTATGTGATTTATGAATAATTAGGGTTTAATCCCAAGTTCTCAATTGACTACGAATGGTGCGTCGGTATATGTCTATCCTAAGCACAAATTATACATCCCAACACAATGTAAAATATACAATCATAAGCTATTAAGATCATATCCAAACCCATACTTCATCTCTCAAGTCCATATGGATTATCACAATAATTGATGACCAATCAACTAAGCAATTAAGCATGAATCTTAATAGACAAACCCATAGAAATCAATAAGGCTATCAATGAAACATATCAAAAATAATTAATCCATAGAATCCATTACAATCTCAGAATAGTGTTTAAATCATAACTGAATTAAAGCTATCATCCACATATTGAATAAACATCATAAGATACAATTAGGAATCAAAGAGAGAGTAAGAATAAAGAATGGTAGTGCAAATCTGTTCTCTTGATCCAAGGTTAAATCTCCAATGCTTTCCAATCGCTTCAAGTCTTCAATCTAATCAACTCTAAAAATCACTACTCTAATCTAATTATTCCAAAGTTAAGAAAGAAAATAGCAGTAGCTTGAGCCCCCAAGGGGTCGTATATCTCTTACATAATGAAAATACGTCTAGTATATTAGGAGTCCCCATCGTAACATTCCTCTCCAAGCCATCACTCTATTAGATCGAGCAACTAAAAGTCAATCGCTTTTACGATGGCGCAATTGCTAGCTGTGAATAACTCAGAGATAGGCGGCATAACATTTTGTCTTTGGTCTGGCATTTATTCTGCTCATGCAGCCTTGAGGCCATATGTCATACCAAGTTAGGCAATGCTAGCAGGCACCAAATTAGGCGTGACTTGTTTTGCTTGTTCTGCTGTAACCTTCTACTGCCTTTTAGCCTCATAGCAGTTCACTCCAAGACTTCAATCCAACCTTTGGCAACATGCTGAACTCCATTTCCTATCCATCATCATTCCATCATAACTTTGAACACAATTGAGCTCCAATAATACCAAAGAAGTTTCCAATACTACAACTGCAAAACAAAGCACAAAGGCATAAAAATCTCTACAATAACATGAGATTAAGCACAAATTCAAGTTAATTAATATCCAAATAAGTGGTTATAAAACCACTTATCACCATGTGTCATTGTTTAATTTTTAAATATAGTTGATCGTATAAATACGTATTTGACTTATTAAAATAGTAAAAATACATAGAAGGAAAAAATGATAATATATTAAAGGTGTATAAAAATTCATACATAATTAATTATTAACTAACAAATTAAAGTAATTAACTCAAATAATTAATACAAAATAAAATAATTAACATACTAATTAATCTAAATAAAATAATTAACAAAATAAATTGTGTCAAATAAATTACTTAATTAAACTAATTAAACCAAATAAAGTTATTAGCAAACTAATTACCTAAAATAAATAAATAATCTAATATATCAACTAAAATACAATTTGGGAAAAATGATTTGATTTGAAACCCAAATCTCAATTTGGGCTCTCTGTTTCTCCCTCAATATTGTCGGATTTCTCAAGGGAAAGTGTGATTTTCTCACCTTGAAAAAAGGAGAAAGATGGAGAACTGGGTTTGGAATTGAAGTCACGAAATGGGTCTTTCGATCAACTTTGAATTCTGGGTGTTCATCAATGGAGTCTCGGTCACCTCCTTGAAGAATTGGTTGTTTTTTGTGCTCTCCAAAAATTACAAATTTGTGCCTACAAATCTACGAACCAAGACCAGCTTTCTCCATTGAATTTTCTGGAATTTGATGCTATAAATCTATAACCCATGACCACTGGCTCCATAGTAGACAACCCTCTCGACCCAAGCCCAAGCCTGCAAATCTACAAATTTGAAAATCTGAGCCAACAACTCAAAGTGGCAAATTTATAAATCCACCGTTTGATAGAACATAGTTTTCAAATTTGGGCTTTATGTTTTAGAGAAAGAACATGCTTCAGATTTAGATTTTTTTCCCAATTTGGGTTTCAGATTTGGGTTTCATGATAGAACATGGTTTTGGGAGTTTTGATAGAACATAGTTTTAAGATTTGGGTTTTATGTTTTAGAGAGAACATGCTTCAGATTAGATTTCTTCCCCAATTTGTGTTTCAGATTAATTTGGGTTTCATGAATGATTTGAGTAGTTTGGATTTTGAAAATTTTGAGTTTAATGGTAGATGGGAAGATGATGAAGAAGAGAAAAAAGAAATTACATTATTTTTGGGTATTTGAATATGATTGGTACGTATTTTTGAATAAGATTAATATAAAATAATTTTTAAGTTAATTTTATACGGTCAAACCATACTTATACTTCCTCTACCGGAACACGTGGCAGTTCCGACCACTTTTTTGATCGAAAATTACAAAAGGGTCGGTTATACTTACTAAACAGTAATTTGGATAACAAAATGAGAACGTTTAAATATGGGTGTACGAATGATAAAAGGGTGTATACTTCGGGATTTAATATGCAATTAACCCTAGAATTTATTGAGCCATGAAGTTATAGTTTAACAATAGAACAATATTATTCACAAAAATATTTTCTAAGTTTTCATTTTTTACAAAAATCCCATAATGACTTAGATTACTCATTACTCATCATGTAACGAATGAGAAATTCGGATCCTTTGTAAAATAATTTTATTTAATAAAATAATGAATAGAATTATATTACTTGTTATTATTGCGTGTTAGTAAGATGAATGTTGTTCTACAACCTAGAAATGTCGGAACTTAGTAGTATTTTGACTACGTGAGAGAATTATAGTGTTTGAATTTCCAAGATGAAAATAGAAGTTTCCGGAGAAATTTTCCAAAAAACACTATTCATCAATTTCTGCTCAGGAATTATTTTTGAACTTCCGAGAAATACGTAACGATAGAATATCGAAGTGAATTTGATTATGTAATAATAATTCAAGTATGGAAAACGTAATTTTTTGCATGCGGACGTAATTCGAGAATGTTAGGAAAATAAAGTGTTAAAAGTTAATGTAATGATCGTATGATATGTATGTATTGTACGAGCTAACGAATACGAGTATGATACGAAGTATTATATGAGTATGTATGAAGGATGGAATATCGTATATTAAGAATGAGTATACGAGTTAGAATATGAGAATAATACGTAAACAATATGTAATAAGGCTTTTAGTCAATTGAAATGGAATTATGGGATTGCTTAGCAATTTGTAGAGTCCAATGGAATATAATGTGCAAGCCCAAGTGGGAGAAATGGTAAAGCCCAAAAGCTTAAGTTAAGTTAATTAATCCAAGCCCAAGCTAGGATCCAATGGGTTAAAGTAATCCATTGGGAAACCCATGATCATTTAATTATTCTTGGTGGCCAAGGTAATTATGTGATGACCAAGATAATGTTATGATGGCCAAGTAATTAGTGTAGGGAGAAAGTTTACTTAACAAGTGGGTAATGAATAGTATAGAGGTGTAATAAGGATGTGGGATTGGTTTTTGTCCAATATACCCTAACCTTAGCAATCCTATAAATAGAGAGAGAGAGAGTTGGATCATTTTTACACTTGTTAATTTCATCCAACATAATACAACTTAATTGTTAGAGAGAATAAGCAAGAATAAGCTACTTTCATTTGTTAGAAAAGAGAAGAAGAAAGCTAGTTCAACAAGGGTAAGCCTTTCATGTCATTAGTCTTCCATCTCTACCATTGTAGGTTGATAAGAGAAGTGTGGATTAATGATCATGATTGCAAAGAATGATAGGAAGAAATAAACTAAGGGCTTAAGTCCTAATTAGCCGAGAATAAGCACTTTGTTCATATATAAGCTATGAACTAAGGAAGAACTTGTAAATCTTGAAACATGTTTACATGATTGAATTTATATGTTAATAAGATGTAAGAATGTTGGTTAAAGGACTTAAACTATCATAAGTCATGAGAATTGAAACTATAAGTAGTTTATACTTTGATAAGTTATAAACTCATGAAGAATAAGCCCTAACTTACCATGGAAATAAGTTGATGTAATATATAGGTCAAGATGTCAATATGATGGATAGAATCCATTTGAAATGATAATCAAATCATAAGTAACGAAGCTATGCCAGAATTCTCACGATTGGATGATAATCGTCGAATTCGTGAAATTCTCGGATTAGAGGTCAAATTTTGATTTTTAGCTCGAAAACATTGGTTTTCGATGGGAGTAAGTCTTATTTGGCATTATAGAGTTGCGAACTTGAAAATGGCTGAATTCCAATTTAGAACGAAGAAACGAGCGTTGAACATTCACGGACGTTTATCATTTTCGTTAAAAATGAACCAATAGGTGAATTTTGAGTTAACAAAGTCAAAATTATAAAATTCTTTCATGGACACGTAGAGTATGTGATTTGTGAGCTAATGGCTTTTGAACGAGCCAATTCAGACTTAAAATGATCAAATTTGGAGTCCAGGAAGTTCGTTGTGTAAATCAAAACTGTCAACTATCTGTTGGCCAATGTCGATGTCCTGTAACGCCGTTGTTGGGTAAGACTGCTCCCTGTGTGAGTTCAATCGGAGCTGGCACCGCGGCGCCAGCCCAAGGCCAATGTGTGGCACTGCAGCGCTGTGCATAGTGTCTTGACCTCTTTGGAGAGTGGTATCATAACGCGATTCTCAATCGAGAATGGCACTTATAACGCCAAGGCCGAATGAGAGTCTCTTGGAAACCCGCGTCATGATCGCGAGTTGAAAGGTAATGACTGGCGCCACAGTGCCAGCCCTAGGGTTTGGTCAGTGAAGAAGGTTTAAATGTATAGAATGAATGGTAATTGTTTAACAAATGAAGTAAAGCTTATTTATAGCACTGAAAAGCATTGTGAAACCTTAATTATGATACATAAAGGTTGAAGATAAGTAATCGAATATGAACGTAAGAATAATGTAAACTATATTGGAAAGCCGGAACCTATAAGTACTAAGTCTAATATGTGATTAGATTGAGAAGAAGGGTAAGATTCTTTAAGAACCATGTATGTATTATGTGATGTGATCATCTACTATAGGGACCTTAAAGACTTAAAGTGAATGTGTAATACCAGTAGCAAACGCTGAAGGCAAGTATTCTAACCCTTGTCTATGTTCAATCTAGACGAGATTTGTGATTCATGTATTCTTACGCATGAATTGATGTACGATGAAGTCAAAGCCAATTCTTTCGGCTAGACTTATGATATGTTGGATTTCTTACAATCTATCAAAGTATGGTCAATGTTTTACCAAGTTATATTGGTGTGGTTCTCAAATGAAGACTGAGTGTGCTAAAAATGCTTTGTCGTCAAACGACAGACACGTGAGGTTGCCACAACTTAAACGTACATACGTTTAATGAATGTATTATTGATAAACATAGAGTACTATAGTCTGATCACCTATACGTGCTCATAAGAAATGTCGAACTCTTACAGACTTTGTGTCGGGATGTCCTTTTCAAAGAAAGTATGAAATGCTCAAGGTCTTGGACCGAAATTGATGTTTTAATGCATATTATCATTGTAAAATGTTTTAGAGAAAAGAGAAGTGCTATTTTGAATTATCGATAGTACTTCATAACTATTGTTCAGTTATTGAAGATATATGATTTATATGATTCAAGCATATTATTAAATAGAATTGTTGTACTTGCTGAGCTAGTCATGCTTACTCTTGCTTGAACCATATAAATACAGCTAAGACCGAATGGACTGAAAGATCTGGCAAGGATAAAGGAAAGGCAAAGATGAACCTATATAATTACTTATGTAATAGTATAGGTTTGTAATGATAATATTTGATATTATGACAAGAACAATTGTAACGGTTATAAAGAACCTGGGGAATGGTAATATTGATTTGTGATATATATAAGACATATTCATTCTTTTGAGGTTTATCGATTGAATGTTTGTGTGAACTGTAGCACCGTGGAGCACCATCTATTGGGTTGGAAGATAGCCGGATTTGGGGGCGTCACACATCACGTTCAAGTTATTTAAAGTTTCATAATATCTATATTGAACTTATCTTACGGATACACATTTTAAAACTAAAAATGTATATAAAGTATAAATAATTCCATTTCTAGTGATTTTCAATTATAATTAAATTATTTAGATTTGGATTACAAAATAAGAAGGTAAAAAATAATCACCAGGCTTAACTAACTTTCGGAAGGGAAAATTTATCCTAGTAGTTTTGACTATTGTGAAGTCAATTGTAGTTGTAATGCATAAAATGAGATTGAAGACGACTATTATAGGTTAATTACAAATTTTAGTTTTATAATAATAATAATTACCAATTTTATTGCTAGATTCTAAACATGTGATTATATTTTTTAGGGTATGATTATTAGGGCCCAATTTAGGTGGTGGGCTAAAGTCTAGGTGGAGGTATTTACCCTGTGTAGGAATCTGATTTGACAGTTGAGTATTTAAAGAAATCAAAGATTCTAAGTTACATTTAATTTCTAACTCCTAGGAAAACTGTCAAGATATAATCCTACTTCCTTTCTTTAAGTAGATTCAGTTTGATCCCATTAAGGAATAATACCTAATGAGGAATCATATTTCTATACGGGGAAGGAGGTGTGATCACTATAAATACAAGACTATACTTTGGTTATCAGGTACACACACAACATTATTTTTATAACACTATTGCATAAATCCTCCATTGTTAAACCTTATCCAGCCTATACTTATTCTCACACCGGAGATATCCCCCGGCAGCCTAAGCCATCAAGCTTCAAGTGTGATTTCGTTTTTATGAAAGATTGTACGCGCTTTTAATGATTGAGGCACATGGACTAATCTTGGCATTAACATTGGCGCTAAAAGGAGGGCACTTTAGTGCTACAAAATTTTTCAATCACAAGAAATTGGTCCAAGAGTAATGGTGACTAGTAAGGTGAAGACGGTCTCTGTACAAGATCAATCCATGGCTGATCCTCCTCCTCAACCACGGGGTTTAGCTAAAGACAGGTTAGGGTCATCCCTAAGTGCCTCGCAAAGACTTGGGTCCCACATAAATTATGGGGCCCCACTAAATGACAAGGCAGATATTGTTTGTCATCGGTTGTTCTTAATGGCTAGGAAGGAAGCAAAGCCCAACGAAGGTGTGGATGACCACCTGTCTCAAACATGGACCCAATGAGACCAGGACTCCAGAAGGGATGGCCACAATAAGAGGAGGTTAATCTTGGCCAAAAAGGCACATGAGATTGATGAGGCCCTGAAAGCTTTACTCCTTCAGCGAAAGGAGATTGACGCACAGATGAAACTTTTAGTAGGTGTAGAGGATGGTGCTTCCAGCAGTAGCTGAAGGCAGGAGCATTTTCCAGGGAATCAGTCCAGGACACATCATCTGGAAGATTCTTAGCGGACCGGAACATGTATTGAAGTCGCTCTCAAGAAAGGAGCATGCACCAAAGTCGCTCACAAGAGATGAGCAGACACCGAAGCTACTCACAATAGATTGGCTAACCAAATGGATTGATGTTGGGCACTGAAGTTGCTCACAGAAGAGGAGCAGACATAGGAGATTAATAACCCGTAGAGTGTCGGGACTCTTCGTGCAGAGGATCATCGTAAGATTTTTTTAAGCAAAGTAAAGTAGATGGTTGCTAAGAGATCGTAGAGGGTGACTTTACGATGTCGTCATTGTAAACAGAAATTTAACAACGGATGAAAGTAAATATGAGAACATAAGGAGAACTGCATGGAATTTACAAGGTTTGGGAATGAAGGATTCAAAGTAGATCGTTCTAGTGGCATATCTAATAACTCTTGCAAACTTTTTAGCCACCAACTTTAAATTTTAATACCTAGAATAGGTCTATCTTATGAAAATTTGATATCTTTACACAATTTCTTTGAGTAAGAGTGACATAACATAGAATAATTTATCACTATTTAGTTCATAAACCGTTATACTTCTGTCTATCTCCAAATCGTAGAAGGGAGTGAACAAAGGATCTATAGAGTATAACACTCTCATTCTACCTATCCTTATGCATATCCCTTAGAGGTAGGATCCTCTGGCTTTACAATCGCAGGGTCAAAACTTGTGTTGATATCTTCTACTACATTCTTGATAACTTGGGTCAGTCGTAGAGAAGTATCTGATGAATAAACTGGTCGTTGAACTGGATCTTGCTTGTGCTTAGTCTACCGTTCTTTCATCTTTCTCTTTTCTTTTCTCCTCTTTTGCTTCTCTACTTCCTTTTTCTTTTTCATTTCCTCTTCGTTCTTTTTGGCTTTCCTTTTTCTCCTATCATCCTTCTCGGTCATCTTTCTCAGTTTTCTTTCCTTATTTTTCTCTTTCAGCTCATGACTTGTAGCCTTAATAGCCTGATTAACATCATCATCAATAGGCTCTGGCCCATAAGCCATCACCGCCAATTCTTCTGCATTTTATGGCTCAGGCGTAGAAGACTTCACAGCCGAAGTATCAGTTACCTATGGCTCAGGCACAGTAGTCGTCTCAGCCATTACTCTATTAACATCCTAAGGCTCAGTTATATAAAACATGGTACAACCACATCTTCTTCATTCCTTGGTTTAGAGGAACTAGATTTTCTTTTCCCTTGATTCTTTATGATCAGCTCATATTGTTCTTCTTCTGTTTCTTCTTCCTCTTTAATCTCTACGATCGGCAGAGGCATGGATTCTCCCGCTTGTTCTTCAAGTTGAATAAATGCTTTCTCTATCAATTTATCCTTTTTCTCTTCGGAACCATCTTTGATCGAGGAGTGTTAACATCTTTTTCATCTTTCCTCTTCTTAGAAGTTTGCAAATTCTCCTGAGTGTCCTTGGGAATTTCTTTCACTACTTCCTTAGACTTCTTCTTTTTCTTCTTTAGTTGGTTGGCACTAGAGTCAGAAGCTCTACTAACTTTAAGAGCATTCGACCTTTGAGAAGCTTCTTCTTTAACTGTTTCCACCTTCCTCTTACCTTTAGCTTTGATGGGCTTCTGCACCTCACTAGTTGTTCATTTCCTCCTTCAGATTGGTTTGATCTCATAATTTCAAGAGGGTTTCTCTTCCAATTTTCAAATAATTTTGGGGTGATCTTCTTATTGGCATTCAGGGGTTCTCCTTCATTATCAGCGATATGCAAAATCTTCTTTAGAATAACGCTTATTAGCCTCCCATGGAATATCTTTTGAGTAGGCTTACCTAACGCCTCCTTCTTACCAAAATCCTCAATCCATTTAGCCAGCCAATCGATGAATATAGGGCCAACATTTATTTCTTTCCCTTAAGAACCTGTAGTCATGAACTTCATTTGTAGTTCACTTACTAAATCATGAGCAGTGTCTTTGCAGAGTATACACTTGCATACAATTTTAACAAGAAACTTAAATTCTTGAGGAAATTTCTTTTTCTTCATCCCCTTGAGCTGGGGGTTCTTCTTGTGACTCATCTCCTTCGGTCTTTCTTTAGTATCAACTTCATCTAACGAAGTAAGACCTTGACTAAGAAATCCCAAATATTTATTGATTTCATCATCTCCCATCTGCAGTGTAACTCCTTTGACTTTAGTAACAAAAACATCATCACCAAATACATCATTCAGATAGAATTCCTTGATGAGCTCTGTGTAGATCTTTGTGTTGGAGTTAAGACACTCAGAGAAACCAGCTTGATGAACAAGTTGGAGAATGTCTCTAAATTTCTTCTCTTGAGAAAAGAACTTGTCATAGTAAAGTTGAATACCTGTCAAAATTTAGAAACTTGTCATTTGGATACGTTTGTACTGAAAAGATTTGCAAAAGTGTTTTAAGTTTTCTGAGGAATTTATGAACTAGGGTTCTAAAGCTCTTTGAAAATTGAAAGCTTTAAAACTTAAATTGCAATATGAAAGCGTAAAGGTAAAAAAATATATTTGAAAAGGTTTTATATTACTTCCCTCTAATTTTGTGGAATGGGATACGTGTTATGATATCATAGGATGCATGTCGTTTCGATTTTTCTTTTTCATAGTTGTAGGGCAGTAACTTTATAATCCACTCACTTTCCTGAAAGTGAGTTTTATGCGCCTTTTACTTTAATCAACTTCAATTTATCCCTCATAGAGTAACCTTTTTGGCAGTTGTTAACTCTAAGAAAGTCCTTCAACTTTACGAACTTCTTTCATTTTATGATTGTTAAACCACTCTATGATCTTATTCATTCCTTAGACATCTCAACGACTCTCTTTCTTTCACTTGTTAGTAACATCTAGAAATATAGTATTATGGATGCAAGTTGAGCATACCTAACTCACTTATAAATTTGTTAACTCTAGATTTGTCTAATGGTTTAGTAAACGCATCTAGTAGCTGATTTTCAGTTGACATAAAATGCAAAGATATATCTCTATTTTGTATATGATCTTTAATGAAGTGATATCAGATGTCTATATATTTAGTTCTAGAATGCATGACAGGATTATGAGTAATTGAGATAGCACTAGTATTCTCACAAAAGATGGGAATAGACTTTAAATCAAACCTATAATCAGTCGAGTTGGTTCTTCATCCATAGTATTTGAGCATAACAGCTACTAGCAGCAATATACTCAGCTTTTGCAGTAGAAGTTAACACTAAGTTCTGATTTTTGCTAAACCATGAAACAAGCTTGTTGCCCAATAATTAACAAGTCCCACTAGTGCTTTTCCTGTCAATTTTATATCCTTCAAAATCTACATCTGAATATCCTGTTAGTTCCCAGAGGTACAAAAGTTATCTAGAAGGGGGGTTGAATAGATATTTTTAAAATTCTTTGTTCCAAAATACTTGTTAGTTTTGATAATGATTTAATCACAGCGTAATTAAGATTTATTTGTTTTTCCTTTAAGATATAACGAGTTAATAGGAGTTAGGCAGATATAGCAGTTATGGCAGGAATATAAGAGATACGGTGATTTTAAGTGGTTTAGAGCACGCAAAGCTCCTAGTTCACTCTTCTACTCCTCAAGTAGGAGATCCACTAAGGATATCTTTACAATTTTTGAATCTCATAGATTCCTTCAAGACCAGCAGTCTTGGAACTTCTTAGTTCATTATTGAACTCTTCAAGTCCAACAGACTTGGTACTTCTCAGTTCACTTAGAACTCTTCAAGTCCTTCTAACTTAGAACTTCTTACTTCACTTGATAATAGTTGAGTTCTTGAATGGTGCTACTCAGTTTCAGTTAAGCTTGAGTGAAAAGAACCGAGTAGTCGAAAGCAAGCTTTCTTTTCAGATCGTAGAGTTGAGCGTTGAGTATTCTTGATGTTTTTGTTCTTTGCTTACTTGATCTTTCATCATCGCTTATATTTTGTATATATAATGCTTTTGAAATATATCTGTTTGAAGACATCCGTTGAAGCATTAATTGTATTTGACATTTCTGAGCACTGATGGTGACTTTCTAGAAATCTTCTGTCCAGCCGTCTAACCCACTGACACTGCAGACTGCTATCTCACCTAACACCTGAAAAGGTGTTTTCTGCTGACCCATAGTACTTTCCTTAGCTTCTTCAATACGTTTCTTTGTTACATACTAAGGATGATTGTTGTGTCATTGGGACTTCAGATACTCTCAACATCTATAATCTATTCCATATTTGTTGATTTTTATTCTTAAAACTAATGGACACGACCCGATGCTTCTGGTGCAGACAGATGATACACTACGATCTTGATCGTGGTGTCTTGCCACCTTGGAGTTTGATCTGGTATTGATGAATGAGAACACTAAAATTTCTCTTAAGTACTGGAACACTACGATCTTCACTTTCTTGACTTGCAGACTCTACGCTTCCGATAACACTCTACGATTCTTGAGTTTGACTCAGTAGGAGTTTGGACCACTCTACGATTTCATGAGAGGTTCTCCAAAGCAAACAGACTACAATTCTCGATGCTCTACGATTCTACCTTGGCTTCTGCAATCTTTTGATCAGCTTGATAGACTACGATTCTGCTGAAGCCTATCTATTACATCTCAAGATATAGATCAACTTAACAGCTTTGATCTTTTCTTCTATACATTCATTTACATAATGATAAACATTAAAGCCCAGATCAACCTAACAAGTTTGATCTACCACTAAGTCCTTGTACATGTATTCCTTGAAGGACTTTACATATAATCATGAATATTTACTTTCAACATCAAATTTTAAATATGCAATCTCCCAACAATCTCCCCCTACTTGATGTTGACATAACCAGGGAGTTTTGTATCATGATTATCAATTTCTAGATGCAGTTGCTAGAAAGTAAATATGACTTAGCATTTCAGTGAGCAACTAAAATCTCTAGAGTATAAGCATGAATTTATTGATGTTTTAAAGACATATATTACAATAAAGCTTAGTTAAATCAACAAGAAATGAGTTCCAACTTATCTCTATTTCTTCTGCCTTTTGTTCCTTGGAGGATTAGCATATTCTGCAGCTCTTCTTCTCCTACTGGCTTCGTCTCTCCATGCTATATCTTCCAGCTCGCTTTGACTTAGCCTTTCCTAATGATCGTGTTTATTCATGAATGTAGGATCTCCAATTGGCATGTTTAGGCCTGTAGTGGTTACCTCTTGTGAGCTGGGAGAAGGCCCTTAACTCCTTAGTGGTTGCGCCATGATAATTTGATGTTGTTCAGGTCGTGGAGTCTGATGGCTAGGCTGTCTTGCAGGAGGGCTCCTTGAAGATTGAGCAATGTTGCCTTTGCCTCTACCTTTCTCTCCTTCCCCTTTATTCTCCCCCTTTATGTCATCATCAAGGGGGAGAATATCTTCAGATAGTCGCATCATGCCTTGTATGAGCTCGTGGAGCTGATTCTGGGAGTGAGCAATGTCTGCACGATTTTCTTGGATTGGAGAATCAGTTCGAGATTCTCTCTTTAGAATGGCCAAGATAGTTTCTATTTGTTGCATTTGGCACATGGAAAATGCTTGGAATTCTTTCATTTGGGTTTGTAGACTGGTGAGACTCTCCATTATCAGCTTATTTTGAGATTCCTGAGTCTTTTGCAGAAGGAGAACTACTTCATTGTGCTTCTTGGCAGCCTGAAAATGAATTTGATCCCTTTCATTCTTGCTCTTAATCATTTCCTTTATGATCTCCCTAAGCTTCTTTGTAAGCTTAGTACTTAGGTTGCTGGGGAGGGTGTTGGCAGCATCGATCAAATGAGTAAGCCTCAGATGAACAAGGTCTGAGTGAACTTCAAGATCTTCTTGTATGTCCTTGGTTACCTTCTAAGATTTTTAAACAACTCTGTTTTGGAAGGAAGATCTGATATGAGTTCAAGGAGTTGTTGATTATTTGGAGAAGAGGTTCTTGTATATTAATCTTTTATATTGTAGAGAGCAAGATCAAGATTGAAATAGTTATTTGGTTAATGAGGAAGGGATGTCTGATGGAGGAGCAGGTGTGTGAGGTTGAGTCTCAAGAGGAGGTGACTCTACAATTTGAGCAGGTGACTTTACAATTGGATTAGGATCAGTAATTGTAGAGTGAGATATGGTCTGAGATTGAATCAATACAAGATTAGGCATATTTGGTTCATCAGTTACAGAAAGTTGGGATTCTGTAACTGAAAATTGGTTTAGTGGATGTAGTATCACTTCCAACCATCTTGGTAATGTAGACACTCAAAATTTTCTGTACACCTGTTACTAACATTGCAAGAGGGAAAATTCGTCTTTTAGAGATAACCCTAGAAGACAGATCATATCCATTTTGGATACCACCGGAAGTTCAGTCTCAACCCCAGAACACACACTAGGAGTATCAGTTCCAACCTCGGAGATAACCCCGAGTTTCATCCTTGGAGATAACCCCAAGGAATGTCGTTGCAGTTCATGCGATAACTCCAGAAATGCTTGTTTCAAATGCATGCAATCAGCTTTAACCTCGGAACTCCCGCCGAGGCACTTATTCTAAAGACCCGGAGATAACACCGAGAAGACAGGCACACTTAAGGATGACCCTGAGGAATTCAAACACTTGTAGCATTCCAATCTCAGAGATAACCCTGAGCAACATCTGTTTTCTCAACCCAAACCGGAGATAACCCCAGTGAGGGGAAAAATCATCATCTTGCCACCTCAACCCCACATTGTGCCATCTCAACATCTCATACATACATTTCTACAAAACAATGTCCCACAAGAGCCAAGGAGTTCCAATCTCGAGTGACTATTACGCAGGGCAGTACACCGAATAGAATTTGAAGCTTGAAGACCATGTACATGGTCCCCTCTTCCTAACTTCGTAAAACCTCTAATCCCATGTCATTGTGTAACTCTCGACAACGACGGTCCGAAAAGGGTCTTGTACACCTCAATCGGATGCTCGGATTGAAGTTCAGCAAGTTTGAGTGGACATCACAGTGTACGAGTGCACGTACTTCGAGACGGTGGGACCCACGGAGCCCGGCATCATGGTAGCCTTGCAGTGCATCACTGTTACGCCAAGAATACATCATCTGAACCACCAGCTCTATAAATATAGAGCTTGGGGTGGCCATATTTCAAGAGGAAAAGGTGAGGAAGCCCTGTCCAATTTTCTCTGTACACACCCCATATTGAGTGCTTTCTCATTTTTAACACTTGTTAGCTCACATATAGCTATATTTTTATCGACGGGAGCTGAGTGTTCATCCATTTATAGTCATAGAAGTCTTCTTTGGCAGCCCACTGTAAGCCTTCTTACACACTATAAAGCCTTTCTCTTCATCTTTGCACACATTATTCTTCATATTGAGAGTCGTGTTGTGTGTGTAAGCCCGAACTTCGGTCCGTGGTTTTCATTTCTGTCTATATATATATACTTATATATGTATATATTTATATATATGGACTAACATTATCGAGTTATGCCTCGATTGAGCCTAGACTTATGTCTGGAGCGTTTACTTGCTTTTATATATATATATATATGAACTGTTGTTCGACTCTGTCCGATGAGCCTGGATTTTATATCCTAGGAGCGCATTGCTTATATATATATATATATATATGAACTATTAATAGGACTCATCCGATAAGCCCTGATTTTATATCCTATATGCTTTTACTATATATATATATATATATATATATATATATATATATATATATATATATATATATATATATATATCAACAAATCGTTGAAATGATAAATGTTTTAGATTGAGAAACATCCTATCGTTTATCGCTTATATATATATATATATATATATATATATATATATATATATATTACATAGTTCACAGGTTTAGTTTTCATGGCATTTTACTGCTTTATTTACATTCCATCCCGCCTGGAGTTTACTTCGTGGTGGTTGATCGCATTTACTGTTTTATTTACATTTCTAATCCCCCATGGAGGTGCTTCGTGGTGGTTGATCATGTTTCTATATATATATATATATATATATACCGTTTTTATATATTTACATTTTTGATTCCCCATAGAGGTGCTTCGTGGTGGTTGATCATGTCTGTATATATATTTACAACTTTTATATATATAAATGCTTACTGCTTTTCATATAAACTACAGCATCATGTGAGCCTAGGAATCATGTGATCACAGATTCAGTCCACTGAATCTAGATTCAGTTCACATGATGGACATTTCATATGTAAGCAGCTTGTAAATTATTCACGGGGCTTGAATTTCCTTAGATGGCTTTCATGCCCATGAGGAGTTCTAAGATTGCTATATATTATTTTCTCAAAGATGCTTCGTGATCTCAAAATAAAAGCAATCAAGCCGAACATTTAATAATAAAATGGAGGTATGAAAAGGTCTCAATTACTATTGAGCACAGGGTTTGAAAAACCTCTTTTACAAAACCTCACTGATATATCATGTTTATAACTGAATTTTTATACAAATTCAAACCCTTTGTATATAGGTACGAACGAGGCCTCGCACTACTTCCACATAAATTGCACATTGATCCATACACACACACACACACATTTATAAATCAGTTTCTTGAAAAGTGGCGGTCACCATGGTAACACGGATGTCGGGGGGTGCATAACACCCTCCCTCCGCATAATCAAGCCCCCAAACCCAAATGAATCTCGGTTTCATAGACCCGTTTAACAGTGTCACATCACTGGGTGTCAATGTGCAAACCCTCTCTCGATTGCGTTAGTGCAACCAGTTAAAAACACCAACTGGCGACTCTTACCGTCAAATCGTCGACATATACATGTCGGACCTTTTTTACTTGTTTTTTCAAACAAATCTCACATAACATGTGAACACCAAAGAACAAGAACAGAAAAAGGGACAAATAAAAATCTCGACGTCGACAGGTGGGAACTCTGCTGGGGACACCAATAAGAGGGCTTAAGCCGCTACTACAAGCTTTTCAAAACTGTTATATGCTTGTGTGTGGATGTTGCATTTACATTTATGATGAATGTGTACAAATGCATTTTACTTACTGCGCTGCAATATATCTATCTGTGATATTAGTGCTTCCCACATGTCATCATTTTCATAAACAGTGAGACACTTTGTTTGTGAATGTATGTTGTGTGGTTCCTCCACCACGAGGCTATCCTGTCGGTGTTTGATTACAAGACTCGGAGGGAGACTAATTCCAACAAGGCTCAGGAAAGGCACCACCCAGATTCGCTCCAGTTGAAAGACCGAATTAACTTCCCGTCAAGTAGATTGCGATGATCAGGAAACCTTCATGCCAAAAAGTCGTGAGAGTAACCTAAGATAGGTCAGCCTTTGATAAACCAAATTCGGAGGAAAGTCTCTTCATACTTTCCATTTTCAATTACTTGTAATTTCATTCCATGTTCATCCCTATGTAATAGAAAATATGAAGAATATTTTCACATGCATGACATGCTGTCAAATGACACCCGTTTTGCAGGATAATATTCCTAAAATGGACACATTGTGATAGCATGTAAACATTTATACATTCCCTGAGACTAAACTACATAAGTTTTTGTAGGGAAATAATTGGGCCAGTTACCCGCTCAAAATCCAAAAAGGCCACGAGCCTACAGCCAATCATGTCTTCTTCTGACTAGTCTAATCCCATTTCTCAAGAAGAATTTGACGGATTAAGTAAACAAATTACAGATTTGGCTGTTTTGCTTAAAGAATTTCATCAGTCTACTCAGGGCCCAAAGATGCCTACACATATAGAATCCTCTGCACAAGGAAGAGCACGAGGTTCAGATAAAACAAATCCTGAACTGCAGTTGGATACGATCAACAAAATTCCTGAAAATACCCATCTTAAAGGAGATCCAGACACTGCTGATATCAGGAAGAAGGTCCTTCAAATGGAAGAAACCATCCGTTCTCTCAAAGGGATTGGAACACATGGGAGTGTTTCATATGCTGACCTTTGCATATTCCCTGGTGTTCATTATCCAGAGAAATTTAAAACCCCTGACTTTGAAAATTATGACAGATTAGGGGATCCTTACACACATTTGAATGTGTTCATTAGAGAACTTGGATCTTATGCAGAAAACGAGAAGCTCAGAATGCAGCAGTTTTAGAAGAGTCTGAATGGAGAAGCCCGTTCATGGTATACCAGATTATAGAACTCAAAGATCCAGAGCTCGGAAGAGCTAGCTCACACATTCCTTACTTAGTACAGCTTCCAGTCTCAGATGGCTCCTGACCGGTATCAGATTACCAAGGTCAAGAAACAATCCAATGAGTCTTTCAGAGAGTATGCTCAAAGGTGGAGATGCCTTACTACTCAAGTTATTCCTTCTATGACAGAATCAGAAAGGGTCATAACCTTCATAGACATACAAGAAACTTCCTTCTACGAGAGAGTCTTAGCTGGTATTGGCAAACCATTTTCTGAAATGATCAAACATGGAGAGATGGCTGAGATGGGGTTAAAGTCAGGAAAGATTCAAGACCTAGCCGCTCTTAAAGCAGTTGCTGAGCACATCCAGTCCATAACTTATGGAAACAACCCCTATAGGGTCCATAAAAAGAAAGAGGTGGATGTTTCCTTTATACTACAAGGTCAAAAAGGCAATCAGAATATGCACTCCCCTTTTTAAGCACAGTCTTCAAACCCTCCATTGCCTAAAAATGGAGAAGTAAAGTGCCCTCGAACGTTCACACCCTTAGGGGACTCGCTTGAGAACATTCTTACTCTTCTGACTACTCAGAAGAAAATCACACATCTTCTTCCACCAGCCAACCCTAATGGGAGGGGTTTTAATGCTACTCGGAAGTGTGTTTATCATTCTAGGGCACCTGGACATGATACTCAAGATTGTTGGGCCTTAAAACACGAGATCCAAGATTTAATAGACAACGGTGAGGTCATGGTTACCAAACCAAATCAACCTCATGTGCAAGACAACCCTCTTCCTCAACATAAAGAAGAAGAGGTCAATATGATTAGATGAAGCAGTGGACAGAGTTCCAATTGTAATGGTGAATCATCCCAGACCATCAAAGACGGTGTTGATAGATGGGATTACACAAAGTTCTAATTTGTTATGGAACGAAAGATGAAAGCTCTTTGTAAGCAAGTTGAATAATTGGCAGAACTGGTGATCCATCAGCATCAAGTCACACGCCAGTTAGTCAGCCAGGAGTATGCCTGTCTCCTTCCTTTTGTTATAAAGGCTCCATCATCACCTTCAAAAATTGAAGCACTAGAGGACAAGGTTGCAAAGAGAGAAAATGCTAAAGCATGTCAGGATTTTGCCAATAGAAGGGAATTTACATACCTGGGCCAACCTATGGAGGAGATATTTCAAATGTTAATAAACAAAGAAAGAATCACCTCCCTTCTACCTCCAATTAATCTTCATTCAAAACGGTTCAACTCTGATGGAGTGTGTCAATATCATTCACATTCTCGCGGTCACAGCACAGAAGAATGTTGGGCACTCCGCCACCTTATTCAGAATCTAATTAACAGCGGTGTCCTGCAGTTGGCAGAAGATAACACGGTGCTACTCGAGAGTGGGAATACCTGTCCTACTAAGTGGAAGGGGCTAATAGCAGTTATATCCTCTGAGACTGATGTGACTGATGAGACTGTTGGGCCATTTCCCATACCAGCAATTCAACTCAAAGGTGGTGATAATCCTTTGAAGGTGGCTGCACCAGAGCCAATTTTCTTACCATTTAGACCACAATATCATGTTATCAGCTTGCAAAAAGTTCCATGGAATTATGGAGAAGCTGAAGGATCCACGTCTCACACTACTACTACAGTGTCGAAGGAAAATCCACTGTATCTTCCTTAGAGGGTGATGAAGCCTACCAAAAAAGCAAAGGGGAAGATTCCCATAGAGAAGATTAAGAAATTCATCCGCACTATGGGTCATAATAAAGCCAAGGTGGTTTTAAGCTTAAAAGAAGCTCCACATCAAATCTCAATACTGGACTTGGTTTTCTCTTCCGAGGATCACAGGAAGATCTTATTGAAGGTTTTGGAAGAAGCCTACTTACCAAAATTAGTGGATGTGGAAAAATTTCAACATCTGGTTGATCACATTTTTAACAACAATGTGATATCTTTCATTGATGACGACATACCGCCCGAAGGGACCGGTCATTGCAAGTCGTTGCACATTACAGTTTTGTCCTCCGGGTATATGTTAGCTGGAGTTTTGATAGATGGAGGTTCATCTCAAAATATCTGTCCTTATGCTACCTTGGAGAAGATGAATATCAACCCCAAAAGGATCAAAAGCAGCCATACAGTTATCAAAGCTTTTGATGGGTCCTGACGAAATGTCGTTGGAGTGATTGAATTACCAATTGAGATTGGTCCAAATACATTCAATGTATCCTTTCATGTGCTCAGGATAGATTAAGGATACAACCTGCTATTGGGAAGACTGTGGATCCACATGGCTGGAGTCGTCCCTTCTACACTTCATCAATAACTTAAATACATTATCAACAATAGCCTAGTCACTATCAACGCTGAGTCAGAATATTCTAAACAAGGAGACCTACCACTCATCAGTTTCAATTCAGAAGTTAAGTCGGCCAGTTTTCGTACTTTGGAAGTGAGCAACACGCAATACCATCCTATTGGAGCGCCACTTCCCGTACCCAAGATTTCTACTGAACTGATGGCAACTACACAAGAAATGATATCATGGGGTCATCATCCTGGACAAGGGATGGGTAAAAATCAGCAGGGTATTAAGCACCCAATTCAAGTGCCTAGTCAAAACCAGGACAGTCGGACTAGGCTATTCTACCAGTTCCAGTCATAGGAATCCTCATAAGCACAAGCAAATTCCTCAAGCTTCTGCCACACGACGATTTTCTCCACCTTCAATTCCTAAGCTTGTACAATCTCCGCTAAAGGTGCCAGCCCATGTTATGGCTATGCTATTTACCAAACCAGTACCAGTTAAAGTAAAAGAGGTGCTGATTCCTGATCCCGAAGTGGAAGAGAGGGAACGAAAACATAAACAACACATCACCCTGATGATGTCAGGCATATGCATCATTGTCCATGATGAGCATACAAACAGATACACCCCAGACGATGATTTCCCAGATGTTATGGTCATCATTCGAGAGAAGGAGGACGACGATAGCCCCTCCATCACTGCAGTCCATCAGGGCTTTACCCTTGACAATTGGAACAACACTCCATGCATTGGTCGACGAGGGTAAAATGGGCAAAAAATTCCATATGCCCTATAGATAACTTTAACTGCTTACTTTTCTGTACAGTATTAGCAGTTGTTTTATTAGTACATGCTAACACTTTGTATGATTAAATAATTTCATATATTAAGTGAAAGCATATTTTGTTTCAGGACTCTGAATTTAGATGTGCATGTACTTACTAATGAGGTGCCTTTTCTCCACAAGGACTGTAACTTTGATGAAAAGCTGGACTCAGACTTGATGGAAGTACAAGAGGACATTGAGACACCTCAGGAGATTAAGGAATGGGTCGAAGATAAACCTAAACCTAATCTTGATCAAACCACTTCTTTCAATCTCGGAACCTTAGAAAGCCCTAAGCTAATCCAGATTTGTTCAGACCTTAGCCCAAACCAACGGAATGACATGGTTACATTACTAACTCAATTTCAGGATGTGTTTGCATGGTCTCATGAAAACATGGTGGGTTTATCCACTGACATTGTCCTTCATCGCCTTCCCATCAAAGAGGGATTTAAGCCAGCTAGACAGAAGCTCAGGCGATTGAAACCTGAATGGAGTTTAAAGGTTAAAGAAGAAATTGTGAAATAATTTCAATCTGACATTATCATGGTGTCTACATATCCTGAATGGATATCCAACATAGTTTCCGTGCCTAAACCGGGAGGAAAGGTGTTAGTTTGCATGGATTACTGGGATCTTAACAAAGCTTGCCTTAAAGATAGCTTTCTCGTGCCATTTATCCATATTCTCAATGATAATACTGCTCAATACGGCATGTACTCCTTTGCGAATTGCTTCGCGGGGTATCATCAGATTATGGTCGCTGAGGAGGATCGTGAGAAAACTGCTTTCATCATGCCTTGGGGAACCTTCTGCTATAGATGGTTGTCATTCGGCCTCATCAATGTCAAGGCAACCTATCAGCGAGCTATGATGGCTCTTTTCCACGATTTAATGCACAAAGAGATAGAGATCTATGTGGATGACATCATTATCAAATCCCGAAGGGAGGAAGACCACCTAAACCATCTCAAAAAGCTCTTCAACTGGTTGCGTAAGTACAACATGAAGTTGAATCCAGCCAAATGCACCTTTGGCATTAAATCAGGCAAGTTACTAGGATTTGTAGTCAGCCACAAAGGGATTAAGCTTGTGACGCCCCTGAATCCGGGTCCTCTGACCCCAGTTTGGTCATCACGATAAAATACTAACATCCACCTCTAAAAAACATATGATAACTAAAACGCGAAATATGATAAACGTACGTCGTTCATTCAAAAGGTGTTACTAGTCCCAAGATACGATAATCTTAATATCATCTTACAAACATACCCTAAAATAAATATTAGGGTTCATATTACACAATAGTAATTTAAACTAAGTGCAAGGTAAAGTCTGCTTCTTGCCACTTTTCTACATCTTTCCTTTACCCTTGTCCTTCCCTAAGGTATCGGGCTTAGCTGTAATATATTCATTATATAGCAAGGATGAGCAACAAGTTTGCTCAACAAGTTTAAATACAACAATAAAGATATATTATGATGAATGGAAAGATATCTGGCAATAGATTCAATAATATGAATATCTGAAGGATTCAACAATATGAATATCGCAATCAAAGATAATGATTGCTTTTAGAATAACTTCTAGTCAAATAGACTTTGAACTATAATACTCCAATGGAATCAATAGTTAATTGACCATTTGGTTACTAGATACAGAATAAGTACTTGAGGGTATCAGCCTCACGTACACTATTTATATGCATAACATTTAAATCTGCTCTGTGTATCTTATTTTAGATACCTGGTACTCCCCTATCATAGAAAGGTGTGTTCTTTCAGACTAAGAATCCTTACCCTCAATAGGTTTAGATAGCTTTTATAAAACTTCATAGGCTTGTCTGACCGAACAAAGGTTCAGACTCTATCTCACACAGTTCAAGAATTATTTGAACTTTAAATGATGTACAAGTCCAAGACTGTATGAACTCAAGTGCACTAAGTGCGAATATCAATAATATCGATGTGGAATAATTGTAAGGTAATTAAACCACTTAATAACATGCTTCGAAATAAGATTCAACCTTCACTGAATTACTTTCAATTCAACAATAACCTACACAATACATTATGAGAAGGATTAGAAACTTTCACAAAAAACAAAGTTGTGTAAGTTAGGAAACTTGCAACACAATAAAATAGTGTTCGTATACTTGCTCAAGTAAAAGAGTAAGAAATAAGGAACTTGCACAATCAAAGAGTGAACTTCACAGAAACTTGCATAAACATATACCTGTTTGTACAAAATAAAGGTAGTGCGTAAGGTTTAGATACTTGCCTGTTTTCTCAGCTACAATTAATTCTAGCTTTAATTACTTACGTTGAAACGACCTAATATTAACAAGTTGGTCTCTTCAATTAGTATGTGTAAACTAGTGCAAGTCTACACTTAAAAGAATCAAGTCTTCAAATAGCATGCTTCTCAACACATTATATGGCACATTGGTCACATATTACAAGATAAAGAAATCATATAAGCATGCCTTAAAATTCAGAACAAAAAAATAGAATATGGCAAAAGCAGGACAGATTTGACCTTGTGTGTCGGTCTAGTCTAAACTTAGGGACTGGTAATTGCTGGCTTATCCCTCGGCAGACCAAGGTTGAGCTTCTGCTCTTCCTAACTTTAGTCCAACTCTTACATACACATATACATACATATTAACATACATACATGCTAGAGTCTCACATATAACACATGATCATACTTCAATTCATTACCACAAGTTTAACTTACAATCTATATGTTATTAAAACATAAAAGGTCATGTAATCATTTGTACCTTACAACTTGATCATTCAATACTTAGTAGTCATACTTCTATATAGACAACACATGTATACTTTACTCACATAGTTTATATTTTAAAATTTTCCCTTTTCTGACTATGTGTGAATAAGTAAAAAACATACATTAACCAAACGATGTTCATGCCAATATATCTATTGGTATAATGAGTCCTAATATATATGCTTGCATGGTCATAACGTACTTTACTCATTTCTTGATGACATTAGCTTTCTCATTCTAATTTTCTTTGAATTTTACACTAAGTCAACTTAGCATATACAAGGCATATTAGCATATAACTCGCATGCATTTACAACATATAATAAAGTCATATATGTATGCTCAAATAGTCAGAACTTACTAGATAAAAATCTTCATCAAGTTCTCTTTGAAAAGCTTTAAGTTTCTTATCTTTGAAATAGTCTTAACTTTCAATCATGTATGCTAGTGTGTTTAATCACTTTAGTCTTGCATTTCATGTTAATATCAACCATATTATCAAGTTCATAAAATCAAAATGTTCACATGATGTGTTCATGACAAAATTCACTTTGAAATCTCAAATATCATTTCAAGACCAAAAGTGTTGTGTCAATCATTGCAATACTTGTTCGTCCTATATGCATGTGCTTACATGTGCGTGCTAAAACAGTTTACAAGCTTGCTTTAACAGTGTACCAACAAGTTAGCATGAACAGAAACTGAACAGAAATTATCATAGCTGGTGTAGGATTGGCGCAGCTGCGCTGCACCCTAGTATAATTAGGGCGCAGCTGCGCCATGCCAGAAACAAAACTAATTTTGGGTTACTGTTTGAGTAGTATTGCTTGCACCCTAGTACAATTAAAGTATGCAATTTACCGTACTTTTATATCGAGAGATAGTAACCGGACTACATTTTGCATAGCCTTAACCAACTTGGTTTCACTTACTTCAAACATGTTCCAAACCATCATTTGAGAGTTCAAACATATAAGCCTACTTCCTAAACACATAATAACATGCTAATTCAATTTGATTAACAAAGAATTTCAAGTAATTTCTATCATTTGACAAAACCCATTTCAAGAACACAAGTTAAGATTTTATACCTCTTGAAGCTTAAAGAACTTATTTCCCTCTTCTGAGCTTGCTAACTTCTTCTTTAGACAATACACTCACAAACTCAAATTCTCAGTGTTGCAACAGACAAAACAAAGCAACGTAAAAGCTAAAATTGAAGCTACCATTTATAGAAGAAGCTTGTACTAGGCATTCAATTTATACTGAGGTTTGAATCAAAGGAAACATCAAGAAAACATTGGACAATAGTAAGTTGGCCAACTGCCACTTCCATAGCCAATGGCCTAGAATTTACTAGCCATTGAAGTTACGTAAACTAGCTCAAGACACTGTTCATGTACTAATGTGACTCTTAATTTGGGACAAGCTCAGCAATAAGTTATTTAAGGCTTAGTTTGGATACTATAATTCCTAAAATGTAATATAAATGTGTTACTACTACTACACAAAGGAAATTTGGGATTTATTTATGTACTCACATTATATAACCCATGTATATTAAATACACGCAGTAAAATAATGTAGTTAGGTATATTAACTAGGTATCTCCATAATTATATTTTACTACACACATAAACACATAATAACATTATTTAATATTATATATCCATTGTGCACACATAACTTCTTTTCCAACTTCTGGAATATGCAGACATTCATTTATTTCTGTTTAACAATCACTTATGATTTTATTGCACTACTTGATACTCCATATCATTAGAATATATTCTTATCATATGATTCTATGCATGTCACACATTTCTCCAATGTTCCAATTCATTTTCTATAGCAGAACTTAAGCTATCTCGGATGGACCTTTGGCCTTGCATTGCCATTTTGTACTCTCTTGAAGAATGCACCATTACTTATTTGGTCCCCTGGCGATACCAAAATAGGTTAGCTTCAAGCCAGTTCCAAATCCTATCACCACATAAGTTTCATATGGGATAATTAACTTCTTCAATGGTGATATACCCATACTTGACATAAATTAATATGTACAAATCTTGCCACTATATCCAAATAGATTGAATATTTAAACAATAAGAATCCTATCAATTTCTTGATATTAAAACTCTTAGGGTTAGTCCACTAATTTAAATAACTATTAGTGACTCCCTTTAACCATTTCATAAATTCACATAACCACATAAGGTTTGAATAGACTCACAAAACTAACTCATTAAAATTAAATCACATATTTAATTAATAAGGAGTTTAAAATTTGTGGACGTTGCATCCCTCCCCCTTATAAAAATTCCTTCCTTGGAATTGTAAAAATAAGGTTATTCAAATAAAAACGGATATTTCGCTCTCATTTTCTCTTCTAGCTCCCACGTAGCTTCTTCTACTGCGTGATTCCTCCAAAGAATCTTAACGAAATGAATAATCTTATTCCTCAGCTTCTGTTCCTTCCTATCTAGTATCTGGACAAGAACTTCCTCGTACGATAAATCTTTCTCGACTTGAATTGGTTCATAAGAGATAATGTAATTGTAGTCTGGTTTATATGGTAGTAATACTGACACATGAAACACGTTGTAAATGTACTCAAGTTCAGGAGGTAACGCTGCCTCATACACCACTTCACCAACTCGCCTCAAAATCTTGAACGGTCTTATGAACCTAGGGCTCAACTTGCCCTTCTTCCCAAAATGAATCTTCCCTTTCCAGGGAGATACTTTCAGAAATGCATAGCTTCCTACTTCAAAATCTCTCTTCTTGCGATGCAAGTCCACATATTTCTTCTAGCAATCTTGAGCTGCTACTAGTCGAGCTCTTATCACCGAGATGATTTCTACCATCTGTTGTACCAACTCTGGTCCCAACAGTCGACGTTCTCCAACTTCGTCCCAACATAAGGGCATTCTACATTTCCTACCATATAGTGCTTCGTACGGCGGCATTCCAATACTGGCGTGATAACTATTATTATACGTGAACTCTACTAATGGAAGGTGATCCTCCCAACTACCCTTGAAGTCCATCACACAAGCTCAGAGCATGTCTTCAAGTGTCTGAATCGTTATCTCACTTTGCCCATCGGTCTGCGGATGATACGCGGTACTCATTCGTAGTTGTGTCCCCATTCTTTCTTAAAGACTCTTCCAGAAGTTTGACGTGAATCACGGATCTCTATCTGATACAATAGATATCGGCACCCCATGCCTCAAGATAATTTCCTTAACATACAATTTGGCTAACTGGTCCAAACTATACTTAATCCTAATCGACAAAAAGTGAGCTGACTTAGTAAGACGATCTACAATTATCCATATGGTGTCGTGCCCTTTTGCGTTGCCAGAAGTCCCACCACAAAATCCATTATGATGTGCTCCCATTTCCATTCTAGAATCTCTAATGGTTTTAATAACCTGCTTGTTCGTTGGTGCTCTACCTTGACCCTCTAACAAGTTAGGCATCTACTTACGCATTCCGCAACCTCTCTCTTCATGTTTGGCCACCAGAAGTGGTGACGCAAATCTTAGTACATCTTCATGCTTCCTGGGTGTATCGAATATATCATACTGTACGCTTCTTGCAAAATCTCTTCTCTCAGTCCTGGTACTAGAGGTATCCAAATTCGTCCTTCAAATCTTAACAGTCCAGTGCTATCAATCTTAAATTTTAATTCATCATCTTCAGTCAATCGCTTCTTGATGTTAATGCAATCTTCGTCCTTTTCTTGTGCTTCTTTAACCTTATCCAATAAATTCAGACTTGCTGTCACCGTAAATAATTATTCGTTGGTCTCCATCGGATACTTAATCTCCAAGTCTAATTGTTCAAAATCTTTTACCAATTCATCTTGAATGGTTAATTTCAATAACTTCTCTCTACCTTTCCTGCTCAAGGCATCTGCCACTACATTTTCTTTGCCTGGATGGTATAGAATCTCACAATCATAATCTTTTATCAATTCTAGCCATCGACGTTGCCTCATGTTTAACTCTCTCAGTGTGAAGATATACTTCAGACTCTTGTGGTCCGTATATATCTCACATTTCTCGCTATACAAATAATCCCTCCAAATCTTCAAGGCAAAAACTACTGCTGCTAATTCTAGATTATGAGTCGGATATCCCTTCTCATAATCTTTTAGCTAATGTGAGGCGTACGCAATGACTTTGCCATGTTGCATCAGTACACAGCTAAAACCCTTGTGTGACGCATCACTATACACTATAAATCCTCCTGTGTTGTCTGGTAAAGCCAACACAGGTGCTTAACTAAGCCTCTTCTTTAATTCTAGGAAACTTTCTTCACACTTCTCCGTTCAAATGAACTTAACTATCTTTCTGGTAAGATTGGTTAACGGTGATGCTAATTTCAAAAAATCTCGAATAAATCTTTGATAATATCCTACCAATCCTAAGAAACTCCTAAATTCGTTCGGCGTCTTCGGCTACTCCCAATTGATAACCGCTTCTACCTTCGCTGGATCCACCAAAACATCATTCTTGTCGATAATGTGTCCTAAAAACTGCACTCTTTGCAACCAAAACTCACACTTGGAGAATTTTTCATACAACTTCTCCCTCCTTAATGTTTTCAACACTATCCGAAGATGCTTAGCATGTTCTTCCTCCATTTTTGAATATTCGAGAATGTCATCAATGAATATGACAACAAACTTATCCAAATACTATTTGAACACTCTATTCATCAAATCCATAAATATTGCTGGTGCGTTCGTTAATCCAAATGTCATTACCAGAAACTCAAAGTGTCCATACCGAGTTCTGAATGTCGTCTTTGGAATATCCTCCGGCCTCACTTTCAGTTGGTGATAAACGGCTCTTAAGTCAATCTTTGAAAAGTACTTTGTCCCCTTCAACTGATCAAATAAATCGTCTATCCTGGGCAACGGGTACTTATTCTTAATGGTGACCTTATTCAACTCTCGGTAGTCGATACAAAGTCTTAGCGACCCATCTTTCTTCTTTACAAATAAGACTGGTGCTCCCCACGGTGATACGCTCGGTCGAATGTATCCCTTATATAACAACTCTTGTAATTGAGTCATTAGTTCTTTCATCTCTACTGGTGCCATACGATACGGCGCTTTGTATACCGGTGTTGTCCCTGGTGCCAAATCAATGACAAACTCAATCTCTCTATCCAGTGGCAATCCCGGAATCTCGTCTGGGAAGACATTAACAAAATCCCTTACAATATGTATTTGACTCAGTTCACCCTCGACTCGTCGAGTATCAACCACGTGAGCCAAATAACCTATACAACCCTTCCTAAGCAATCTTTGTGCTTGCACCATCGTCAGACAATGAGATTGTCTCGGTGATTTACTACCATAAAATACCACCTTTGACTTATTCAGAGTCTTAAGGTGTACACACTTCTTCTTACAGTCTATAACTGCTCCGTGAACTGATAACCAATCCATTCCAAGGATTACATCGAACTCCCCCAAACGAATCGGTATCAAATCCACTTTAAGCCTAAATCTTCGTAATTCGGTATAACAATTCCTATGAATGTATTCTATGGGGATAATTTCCTTGTTCGCTACTTCTACGTTAATAGGGTGTTCTAATCTCTCACGGGGTAAGTCTAACTGTTTATCAAATTCTTCGGATACAAAAGAGCAGGTAGCACCCGAATCAAATAACACATATACATCTATATCATTGATCGGAATTATACCTGACACCACGTCCTTAGACTCCACCACATCTTGTACGGTCATGTTGAACATTCGTGTCATTGGTGCATTGGCTTGGTGGCGAGCCCCTCAATGTTCAACCCATTGTTGTTGTTGTTATTTGCGGTTGCTTGCTTAATTTGCATCGCCTTTTTTTCTTGAGGCGATCCTTAATTTGATGGTCTATGGCTCTACATGAGAAACAACCTCCCTTCTACTTATTCAAAAACTGAGGAGCCATGTGCCTCGGTTATCCACAATGATAACAAACACTCTTTCCCTTCATGCACTCTCCCGAGTGATTCCTCCCACAGTTATTGCACCTCATACTTTTCTTAGCTTCTCCCCTGGACTTATTACCTCCAGAGGATTGGCTCTCTGTCCATTTACGCTTATTGGGGTTGCTACCTCCGTTGCTTCCCCCTTTCTGTCCTTCTTGATATGCCTTCTTTTCTTGTTTGAATCAAGCGATGGCTTCATTGCCTCCTTCGGCAATGATAGCCCTTTCCAAAAGATCAAAGTAAGTCTTGATCTTCAACACAGCCCCTGTCTTCTGCACCCATGGTTTCAGTCCTAATTCGAACCTTCTTGCCTTCTTGGCCTCCGTGTCAACCTGATGTGAAGCGAATCGGGCCAACTCGTTAAATTTTGTTGCATACTCTACGACAGACATACTACCTTGCTTCAGTTCCAAAAACTTAACCTCCATATCTTGTTGTGTATTCTTCGAGAAGTAATTCTCAAGGAATAGCTCCTTAAATCTCTCCCAAGGAATAACTCCTTCGTCTGCTCGGCCCCTATTGGCTTTCCACCAATAGTTAGCTTCGCCCTTCATCATGAAAGTGGCAAAACTCATCTTCTGTTCTTCGGCCACACGTGCGATCTCAAATACCTTCTCCATCTCTTCTATCCATGTCTGGGCTTCAATTGGATCCAAAGTTCCTCGGAACTCCAGTGGTCCTACCAATTTAAAGTCCTTAAAGCTAGCCAAGTGTTGTCCTGGCTGCCCTACTGCAGGTGGGGATCTGTTTTACATTGCCTCAGTTAACAGGTTAACGAAGTTCTGCATTGGGTCAACATTTTCCCCTCCACCATTGTTAATGGATCCTTCCTCCCTTTGATTCCGTGGAATTCTCCTAGGTGGCATGATCTGAGGAAAGGAAGAAAATTATTGGGCTTTATATGATATACTATTCATCTTAGCATTATGAAGTTTAAGACGTCTATCAATCATTTTTGATTTAAATAAACAACTTCATTATCACAATAAAACTTGATGGATTTCCTCAACCCATCACTTACATACTCTACTTGAGTTTTCTAATAAGGTTATAACCTAGGTTTCGCATTCCTAACGTTTATAACCTACAGCTCTGATACCAACATGTGACGCCCCCGAATTCGAGTCCCTTGACCCTAGTTCAGTCATCTCGATAAAATACTAACATCCACCTCTAAACAACATATGATAACTAAAATGCAGAATATGATAAATGTACGCCGTTCTCAAAAGGTGTTACTAGTCCCAAGATACGATAACCTTAATATCATCTTACAAACATACCCTAAAATAAATATTAGGGTTCATATTACACAATAGTAATTTAAACTAAGTGCAAGGTAAAGTATGCTCCTTGCCACTATTCTACATCTTTCCTTTACCCTTATCCTTCCCTGAGGTCTCGGGCTTAGCTGCAATATATTCATGATATAGCAAGGATGAGCAACAAGTTTGCTCAACAAGTTTAAATACAATAATAAAGATATATTATGATGAATGGAAAAATATCTGGCAATGGATTCAACAATATGAATATCTGAAGGATTCAACAATATGAATATCGCAAGTAAAGGTAATGATTGCTTTTAGAATAACTGCTAGTCAAATAGACTTTGAACTATAACACTCCAATGGAATCAATAGCTAATTGACCCTTTAGTTACTGGCTACAGAATAAGTACTTGAGGGGATCAGCCTCACGTACACTATGTATATGCATAACATTAAAATCTGCTTTGTTTATCTTATTTTAGATACCTGGTACTCCCCTATCATAGAAAGGGGTGTTCTTTCAGTCTAAGAATCCTTACCCTCAATAGGTTTAGATAGCTTTTATAAAACTTCATACTCTTGTCGGCAATAGAACAAAGGTTGAGACTTCTATCTCTACAGATTCAAGAATTATTTGAACTTTAAATGATGTACAAGTCCAAGACTGTATGAACTCAAGTGCACTAAGTGCGAATATAAATAATATCGATGTGGAATAATTATAAGGTAATTAAACCCCTTAATAACATGCTTGGAAATAAGATTCAAGCTTCACTGAATAACTTTCAATTCAACAATAACCTACTCAATACAATATGAGAAGGATTAGAAACTTTCACAACAAGCAAAGTTGTGTAAGTTAGGAAACTTGCAACACAATAAAATAGTGTTCATATACTTGCTCAAGTAAAAGAGTAAGAATTAAGGAACTTGCACAATCAAAGAGTGAAGTTCACAGAAACTTGCATAAACATATACCTGTTTGCACAAAATAAAGGTAGTGCGTAAGGTTTAGATACTTTCCTGTTTGCTCAGCTACAATTAATTCTAGCTTTAATTACTTGCGTTGAAACGACATAATATTAACAAGTTGGTCTCTTCAATTAGTATGTGTATACTAGTGCGAGTCTACACTTAAAAGAATCAAGTCATCACATAGCATGCTATTCAACACATTATATGGTACATTGGTTACATATTACAAGATAAAGAAATCATATAAGCATGCCTTAAATTTCAGAACAAAAAAAACAGAATCTGGCAAAGCGTAGGGCCCAGTGCGGTGTGCATTCAGTCTAAGCTTAGGATGAGAAGCAATATTTGTCCTTGCCAGACTCAAGGTTAAGCTCTACTCTTTCCCGCCTTGGACCAACTCTAACATACACCTATACATTCATATTAACATACATACATTCTAGAGTCTCACATATAACACATGATCATACTTGAATTCATTACCACAAGTTTAACTTACAATCTATATGTCATTAAAACATAAAAGGTCATGTAATCATTTGTGCCTTACAACTTGATCATTCAATACTTAGTAGTCATACTTGTATATAGACAACACGTGTATACGTTACTCACATAGTTCATATTTTAGAAATTTCCCTTTTATGACTATGAGTGAATAAGTGAAAACAATACATTAACCAAACGATGTTCATGCCAATATATCTATAGGCATAATGAGTCCTAATATACATGCTTGCATGGTAATAACGTACTTTACTCATTTCTTGATGACATTAGCTTTCTCATTCTAATTTTCTTTGAATTTTACACTAAGTCAACTTAGCATATACAAGGCATATTAGCATATAACTCTCATGCAATTACAACATATAATAAAGTCATATATGTATGCTCAAATAGTCAGAACTTACTAGATAAAAATCTTCGTCAAGTTCTCTTTGAAAAGCTTTAAGTTTCTTATCTTTGAAATAGTCTTAACTTTCAATCATGTATGATAGTGTGTACAATCACTTTAGTCTTGCATTTCATGTTAATATCAACCATATTATCAAGTTTATAAAATCAAAATGGTCACATGATGTGTTCGTGACAAAGTTCACTTTGAAATCTCAAATATCATTTTAAGACCATAAGTGTTGTGTCAATCATTACTATACTTGTTAATCCTATATGCATGTGCTTACATGTGCATGCTAAAACAGTTTACAAGCTTGCTTTAACAGTGTACCAACAAGTTAGCATGAAATGAACCTAAACGAAATTATCATAGCTAGTGCGAGCCTCAAGGTTGCACCTATAGTACAAATTAGGCGTAAGCCACGCCATGCCGTAAACAAAAGCGATTTTAGGTCACTTTTACAATTTGCTAACAAGACCCTAGTACAATTAGGCGTAATTTGTTTGTGCATGTATCGAGAGGAGATGTAAGAAGACTGCATTTGCGAGCCTTAACTAACTTGGTTTCACTTACTTCAAACATGTTCCAAACCATCATTTGAGAGTTTAAACATGTAAGCCTACTTCCTAAACACATAATAACATGCTAATTCACTTTGATTAACAAAGAATTTCAAGTAATTTCTATCATTTGACAAAACCCATTTCAAGAACACAAGTTAAGATTTTATACCTCTTGAAGCTTAAAGAACTTAGTTTCCCTCACTCACAAATTCTCAGTGTTGCAACAGACAAAACAAAGCAACGTAAAAACTAAAATTGAAGCTGCAATTTATAGAAGAAGCTTGTACTGGGCATTCAATTTATACTGAGGTTTGAATCAAAGGAAACATCAAGAAAACATTGGACAATAGAAAGTTGGCCAACTGCCACTTCCATAGCCAATGGCCTAGAATTTACTAGCCATTGAAGTTACGTAAACTAGCTCAAGACACTATTCATGTACTAATGTGACTCTTAATTTGGGACAAGGTCAGCAATAAGTTATTTAAGGCTTAGTTTGGATACTATAATTCCCAAAATGTAATATAAATGTGTTACTACTACTACACAAAGGAAATTTGGGATTTATTTATGTACTCATATTATATAACCCATGTACATTAAATACACGCAGTAAAATAATGTAGTTAGGTATATTAACTAGGTATCTCCATAATTATATTTTACTACACACATAAACACATAATAACATTATTTAATATTATATATCCAATTTGCACACATAACTTCTTTTCCAACTTCTGGAATACGCAGACATTCATTTATTTCTGTTCAACAATCACTTATGATTTTGTTGCACTACTTGATACTCCATATCATTAGAATATATTCTTATCATATGATTCTATGCATGTCACACATTTCTCCAATGTTCCAATTCATTTTCTATAGCAGAACTTAACTGTCTCAGATCGACCTTTGGTGCATGCCTACGCCATTTAAATCAGATCTTTGGGGCCAGTATAATATGCTAGTTCTGGCGAGTGCCAAAATAGGTTAGCTTCAAGCCAGTTCCAAATCCTATCACCACATAAGTTTCATATGGGATAATTAACTTCTTCAATGATGATATACCCATACTTGACATAAATTAATATGTACAAATCTTGCCACTATATCCAAATAGATTGAATATTTAAACAATAAGAATCCTATCAATTTCTTGATATTAAAACTCTTAGGGTTAGTCCACTAATTTAAATAACTATTAGTGACTCCCTTTAATCATTTCATAAATTCACATAAGCACATAAGGTTTTAATAGACTCACAAAACTAACTCATTAAAATTAAATCACATATTTAATTAATAAGGAGTTTAAAATTTGTGGACGTTACAAAGTTGGATCCCACCAAGATCTAGGCCATCACTGAAATGCCCATTTCTCAGACAGAGAAGGAAATACGAGGATTTTTGGGAAGAATCAACTTCATTAGCAGGTTTATTTCTTAACTCACAGCAACCTGTGAACCCATCTTCAAATTGTTAAGGAAGAACTCGTCCATGAAATGGAACGATGATTGTCAGAAAGCCTTCCTTATAATCAAAGAGCAGCTAGTTAAAGCTCCTATTTTGGTACCTCCCCAGGATGATGTTCCCCTGTTCATGTACCTGTCCATTAACGACAATGTCATGGGCTGCATGCTAGGACAAAAAGATGATAGAGGCCAAGAACGAGCTATCTATTACCTCAGCAAAAGAATCAGCATCAGTGAACACAAGTACACTCTGATTGAGAAGACTTGTTGTGCTTTAGCATGGGCTTCCATGAGGTTACAACATTACCTCCATGGTCACACAACCCATCTCATATCCCGCGTAGATCCTCTCAAGTACATGTTCAGTAAGCCCATACTGAATTGTCGGCTGTCCAGATGGTAGTTGATCCTACAGGAATTTGATATTGTCTACGTAACGCAAAAGTCTATCAAAGGTTAAGGAATTGCGGATCAACTGGTCTTCGCACCTGCAGGGGACTTCAAACCCTTGGAAACATATTTCCCCGATGAAGGGGTAATGGCAGTTCAGCAACACCATCAGTACAACACATGCCGTACATGGAAAATATATTTTGATGGAGCTGTTAACACATAAGGGTCTGGAGCTGGAGTAGTTCTAGTATCCAGTATGGGGGAGTAGTATCTCGTCGTCTTCAAATTGCAGTTTGTCAGCACCAACAACACAGCTGAGTATGAAGGCTGTAACATGGGGCTAAAACTTGCCTAATAAATGGGTATCAGACGGCTAACTGTCTTTGGGGATTCCAAATTGGTAATCAAACAATCCACGGGAATCTATCAAACCAAGGAACTACATTTGTTACCTTACCATCGACAAGTTTTACAGATGGCTTTAGAGTTTGAAGAAATCTCCTTCCTACACATTCCTCGTAATAGGAATGATTTTGCAGATGCGCTAGCAACATTGGCCTCCTTGATTCACATACCTGACAAGGAAAACATGTCAAGCATCACATGTGCCCTGCAAAAGGCCTCAGCCTATGGGAACTATGTTGGAGAAGTATCAGATGAGCTACCTCCCATCCATAACCCTTGGTAGCAGCACATCAAGGAGTACTTACGAGATGGATTTACACCCGCTGAGACAAGCCCAACTGAAAAGAAAGCGAATCCATTGAATGGCTATAAAATTCTACCTGATCGGGGATGCACTCTACAAAAGAAATGCAGGATTAGGTCTCCTCAGATGTCTTGACAAGGACCAAGCTCAAAGACTCGTGGATGAGATCCATGGTGGAGTATATGGCCCACACATAAGCGTACCCCTACTTGTTAAGAAAATCCTCATAACAGGGAATTACTGGCTTACGCTCAAAGCTGACTATGATGATCACGTCAAGAGGTGCTATCAATGCCAAATACATAGAAATGCCATCCACGCCCCTCCAAGGGAACTCCACAACATGAGTTCACCTTGGCCCTTCTCAATGTGGGGAATGGACGTGATCGGGACCATCGAGCCCAAAGCCAGTACTGGGAATAGGTTTATCTTCACCATGATCGACTACTTCATCAAGTCGGTAGAAGCAGCCTCCTTCCCTAGGGTTACCAAAGAAGTCATCATTGTTTTCATCAGAAACAATGTCATTTGTTGATATGGACAACCAGAGGTAATTGTGTCAGACAATGCTAAGAACCTCAACAACAAAATGATGGAGGAGTTATGCAGCAAATTCCACATCAAACACCTTAACTCCGTCATCTACCGTCCAAAGATGAATGGTCCTGTTGAAGTGGCTAATAAAAACATCAAGAAGATCATGCAGAAGATGTCCGTCAATCACAAAGGATGGCCTGACCTCTTACCTCTGACTTTATTAGCCTACAGAACTTCAATGCGTACTTCCACTAGGGCAACCCCCTATTCATTAGTCTATGGGATGGAAGCAGTACTCCCCATAAAGATGGAAATGGAATCCCTCAGAGTGTTGATGGACGATCAGCTGGATGAAGACCAATGGGTACAAGACAGATATCACCAATTGTCTTTAATAGATGAAAAGAGAATCGCGACTATCTTCCATGGTCAGTTATATCAGCAAAGGATCACCAGATCCTACAACAGGAAAGTCCGGCTACGGAAGTTTAAACAACACGACTTAGTTTTGAAGATGCTCATTGACAACCAAGATCAATCTAAGGGAAAATTCGCTCCTAACTGGGAAGGCCCGTTTGTTGTCAAGGAGGTATTGACAGGAGGCGATCTCAGACTACAGGAAATAGACGGCGATGAATTTCCATAACTCATTAACTCAGACAACGTGAAATGGTACTATGTCTGATGTTACCATCAAACAGACATCCTAGTTTTGGATCATCAGATCACCGGTCATTCTGGTTTTCTAATCCTTTTACATACTCTTTTTCCCCTCAGGGAAACATACACTTCAAACTAGCAGTATGGTTTCACCTCATTTCAAGCCTTTCATACAATTTCGGTTATCCCATCAGGGATTAAACCTTTCACACCTGTAGTTTATCCTGAAGACGGGATTAAACTTTTCACACCTGCAGTTTATCCTAAAGACGGGATTAAACTTTTTCATACCTGCATTTTGTCCCAAGAATGGGATCAAACTTTCTTTTCCCAGTATAGCCTGCCCATGGGATTCAAACTTCTCTTCGTCTGCAAATCGTCCTGAGGGACAAACTACATCAACCTGATCTCCCTGATACCCGGGAGTACATAGGCAACCATATTCTATATGGCCCGGTCGCAATAAAAAAATAACAAAACATTTTCGCCCTTTTTTTTACCAAAGCAAAAACCACAAAAATACTTCTACATCCTTCTTCATCAATAAAGCTTCTACACTTATTTACACCTTTTTACATTCAACGTTGAACCTCTTACACCGTGTTGAACTATGCAAAAACGATCTCTCTTCAATAGAGTACGTGGCGACCATTTATGGTTCGGTCTAACCCCTACCAAAACACAAATACTTGTCAGCGGTACTAGGATCAAACTTTTATCCACCACATTTCATCGGCTTCAGACCAAAGGGATGGAACTACCTAACATCTCCTCACAAATAATAGATTTGGCGACCATCTAAGCTACGGTTGTGCCTCAAAGAGTAACACCAATCCATAAGGCAACCATCAGTGGTGCGGTCAACCTTAGAGAGGAAAAGCCACACTCCTCTCCACATCTACATACAGAAACTAGTCCCAAGACACCAAAGATGGAAGGAATACACACAGATCAATGATCCATTCTGAAAGATCCTGTGATGTCTCAATGTCCACACATCAAGGATGAGTTCAGAATACATCAAGATCACAGGCCCTGAAGAAATAGGCAAATATCAAGCAAGTAGCAAGGCACAACTTAAAGGGAAGTGAATCAAAATATATTTCCCTGCCATATATAATACTGTTTGATATATACATATGTGTTGTACATGACAAAATGGCTAAGCTAGTCTGTGCAGGAAAATACAAGTCTATCTACGGATCTGTGTGTATGCGGACTATCAGATCTAACATAACATCCCTCTCCAAAGAAGGAGGTAACTCTGCAAGCTCCTACCCAATGGTATCTACATGAGCTAGCATATTTGAGGCTAACTGCATGGTGACATAATGCTCATCAATGTATGCACTCATATCAGCAAGGATGCCAGTCGTATGGGATTTCACTGAAGTATTGTCTGTGATGGCTACATCCCGGGCAGATAGGGTAGCATCCCGCTCTACAATCAAGGCATCTCTGGCATCACAGTGTATGCAGAGTCATAAGGGACTGCCATAAAGACAAATTAAAAATCTGCAAACAGTTATCAAAAATTATCGAACCTCTCTCTCTCCCAGTTTTCAAACCCTAGAATCCTTCTCTAAGCCAGAATCTGTTAACCCTCCAGAGCATTTCCCAAATCACATGCATCGATCTCTCAAAAGATTCTGTAAATTAAATACCCATATTCTTTGAACTCTTCTAATGGTAGACTGGTAAGTAATCACTAGCATTCAGCTAGGAACCAAGTTGTTTGAGAAATCCAAAAAGAATTTTAGAGACATTCTTGAACTTGTAAAGAAAGTTGGATTCTCAGAGTGTCTTGAGGCAAGCACTCGAGTATATACTGAACTGGTTAAGGAGTTTTACTCAAATCCATCCATAAATTTTGAAACCCTGTCTACCAAGGTCAAAGGTCAGTCTCTAAAGCTGAAATCATCTGACATCAATCAATGCTTAGGCTTCCCTGACCGAGGACTGAAGAGCCTTGATGAGATCGACACTGAAGAAGAAACCCTAGTCTGAAGGACATGAAGAAAAAGGAGTTTCCAGAAGAATTCGAGTTCGTTGCTAAGATAGTGGGAAAATGTATACTATGTAAGAACACTACACATGACACTGTGCTTGATCAACAGCTGAAGATAATGTCTGCAATAGTTCTGAAGAAGCAAATAAACTTTGGAGCTATCTTGTTTGATCAAATCTCCAAATCGGTGGAAAAGGTTGAGACAAAGAAGTCTACGGATAAACCCCTCACAAAGGTTTTCCATGGAAAACTATTGAGCATTGTGCTAAAGAAGAAACTGGGAGGCAAGATCAAGGATGATGAAGGAGAGCCTCTGAATGTTCACAAAGTAATGTCTCCACGACTGTTTGTGAACTAGAAGAAAAACCCAAAGGAAAACAGGAGGTTAACAATAACTGGGAGCAACAGAAAGAACTCTGCGAAGAAGAGGAAGGCAAAAGAGGTGGAAAGCTCTAAATCTAGTGAATCTGTACCAATGGAAACCACACCAGCAAGGAAGAAATCCAAGGGTGTGAAGAAAACTGAGTCCTTACCAAGAAGTCTCTCCACAGAAGACAAGGATGAAGATGAAAATGTCTCAACTACAGAGACCACAAAGAGGAGAAGTAACAGGTTGCTTCAAGGGCCATCCAGAAAGAAAGTCAAGGTGGTAAACAGGCCAGCTCCAATTATCCAAGAAAGTACATCTGACGAAGAAGAGGACGTAGAGTCAGAAGAAGAGAAGGGAACTGATGGTCTCAAGACTGAGTCTTCAAAGAGAAAATCCAGCGATGAAGGTGGAGCTGGATTCATGAAAGAAAATGTAAACTCTGCTAATGAAAAAGAATATGTAAGCCTTATGGCTAACTCTCAGAGCATTTACTCTAATGATGAAGAAAAGCTACAAGATGAACCAACTGCATCTCCAAATGCAAATGCTCCAATAAGCCCAGATGATGAGTCAAATGGTGTTGATTCGGAAGAAGAAGAAGGACTTGTCCCTACCAATGCTAAACGTCAAGGAAGTTTTCCTGATGATACAAAGGCCTCAGAGTCTGAAGAGGAAGAACAGTCTGACTCTCCTATAGCTAAACCCTTAAGGAGAAGAAAGAGCTATAGACTACTTGCTAAATTTGCCCCCCAAGAAGAAAAGTGATCACTCTACTGCAGCCATTGAAGTAAGTGATGATGAGTCTGAATCCGAAGGAAAAGATGCTGAAGAAGACTCTAATAATGAAAATTAACATGAAGAATCCTCTAAAGAATCCGATGAAAGGAGTCAGCGTGATACATGCTCAGAAGGTGAAGAAATAGAGAATGATGATACACTAAAGGAACAAACTGATGAGTCCAATGAGGGAAATCTATAAAGGTCCAACTCCAGTTTAGAATAGAGAGAAGATGGAAGAAACTCCAGTTCTGCAGAAGAAGAACCAGAAGATTTTCACATTCCCCATCCTATAAATCGCAAGAGAAAGATTGTAGTTGAAATTGATGAATCACTAAATGTGCTTCCTGGCAGATGGATCATTCATGGGAATGAAAGGCTAAATGTAGTAATGATGACTGCAGAAAATGCGCTAAACAATCGTAAGGCTATGAAGCTAGACACATCAACTATAATATATGAGCCTGAAGTTAAGAACCACGCAATAAGATGGTTCCACCCTCATATGCCATGGGTAAAGGCATCTCTCACTAAAGACAACAGTTATCTAACATGGGTCTTCTTTCACCTTCCCAACTTAGAGATGGTGGCACAGAACTTCCCAAGAGTCAAGAAATTTGCAACTCAAATGATAAAGGACCAGTCTCACTCCAAAGCCTAACGACATGCTGGCAACCATTATATTCCTTATGATCGTAGAGTGGACTCTGATGGCAGAAGGAGAATGGCCAAGGAGATGATCGTAGAGTCTGTTCACTCTACCAATGATGTTGATCAAGTCCAAAATAAGAAGTCTCCCTTGGCCCAAGCACTATTATTCGACACTCCTTCATCCTCGAATAGCGATTAGTACTCAATGATTGTTCAGATTCTCAACGCTTTTGAAAACCTGTCCAAAAATGATAATCGTAGAGTCCAATCTGGTGTTCAATAAGAGGATGCCCAATCAGATGATCAAATTCCCATGGAGAAGGAGCTATTAAAGAATCCTGATGAGCTAGTTGAGAAGATATCTCAAATCAATGAAGAGTCAAAGATGTTGAAAGCAGCAGGAGATAATTCAACTCAAGACAGACGTCAAGCCACTATGGTTGATCTATCTCTCAAAATCAAAGAGAGAGATCAAATTTATCTGAAAGCCATACATGATCAGAAGGCAGAAGCTCTGCGAGCACAGAAGGCCAATGAAGAGCAAATTCAAGTCCTCTCTGACAAGATTGACAACCTAAATCAGTCTTTCTCCATGCAACTTGAGCTGAGCCAACAAGAACTCAAGATTGAAGTTGGTAACTCCTCTTATCTGATGCAGCAGCGTATGTCTAACATGGAACAGCTCTCTCAAGTGATTAATGACAAAAAGGGGGAGAAAAAGAGGCATTCAAGGAAGAGAAAGGAGAGCAAAAGTAAAGAAGACAAGAAGGCAAAGGAGAAGGCAAAGAAGAAGATAACAGCAGCAGAAGCAGAATCATCATCTGAGGGAGAGCCAAAGGATGATGATCCTATGAATGCAGAGTTTTAGGGGGAGCCAGAAAAAGAAGAAGAACATGAGTCCTAGGGGGAGCAGGAGCAAAGAAACCAAACAGATGAATAACTGATCAACAGACATACTGGAAACTCACATGGAGCCAAAGAGGTACATCTCTAACTAGTTAGGTATGTTCTGGATCCAGGATGTAAAGTGTCATAGTTTATGTAGTCCCATATCATTATCAAATGATATTCATGATTGCCTATTTTTAGAAATACAGCTGCTCACTGTATATAAGATTCATTCATATCATGCATATGCACTTATTGTTTTTGTCATAATCAAATAGGGGGAGATTGTTAGGAATAAGCATGTGAATGATATTCCTATTTATGTATGATTTGATTATGATATAAATGAATGAATATGCAAGTATGCTTGGATTAAGAAAAGCTGTAAAGTCCTTTGATAGATAATAGAAACTTATGTACAAGGACTTAAAATGAATTGATCAAATGTGTTAGGTTGATCCTACATAAGCAAAATAGCTTTGTGAAGTCCTTAAAAAGAAATAATGTACAAGGACTATAAATATAGAAAGATCAAACTTGTTAGGTTGATCATATGATGTAATAAATAGGCTTATCTGAACGTCGAGCACTGCACCAAAAATTGTAGTCTGCCAGGAAAGTCAAGGAAAACTCGAGAGTTGTCGAGGCAGAATCGTAGTCTGCAAGATGGTAGATCGTAGACTGCCAGGAGAGACGAGGAAGGATCGTAGTGTGTCGAGAAGAACTTCCTCAGAGCCGTAGTCTGTTGAGGAAGTCATGTGTAGAATCGTAGAGACAGCCTGGCAACGAGCCAACCGAGCATCTGCCAAAGCCTAGTCAAGAATCGTAGACTACACTCGAAGTCATAGAGTCTACTAATCTTATCAGAGACAGAGATCGTAGTCGAGCAAGATCAGATGAAGACATCAAGCACAATGACAGAAATCATAGAGTGTCAAGATTAATCTTAGAGTCGTACTGTCTGCACAGCCAAAGCTGAATCATAGAGTGTAGAACTGAGATTTCAACAGATGTGCTCACAATGCCAAGGCAGAATCATAGAGCAAACACGATTCTCAACAATTGAGCACTCCCAGAATATCCAAAGGAACGAAGCCTATGGTTGGTACTGCAAAGATACATCCTACCTAAAGGAAACCAGAGAGCACTCAACAAATGGCATGTAAGCTAACAGAATATCTAAGCACCAACTAGATCAACATCCAGATTGAGTTGTGAAGTCATTCGAGATGACGTCTTCCACAAGTTGATCAAAAGAAGACTTCAGTAACTGACTAAGGAAAGTCAACAAGTACAGTAGCTGTCAAGAAAATAAAAGATGACGATCTTGAAAACAATCAGGATCATAGTGTTTGCCAAATAAAGAAGGAACTGATGAAGTGTACACAAAGATACTGGATAGCTTTTGAAGAACAAGGCTAAAGTGATTAAGCATTGGGTCAGTCCATTGATGATAAGTGAATGGAAGATCACAAGGAGAAAGCGAGTTGGACACGCCACAAATCTGAAGTGTCTTGCTATTCAGAAGGGGCCAGAACAAAGAGTCAAGCCATCAGTATCTGAGAGCAGTTGAAGCAAACAGAAGTATTGAAGCACTGTACAAGAAAAGGAAGAGATGTTCTACATTAAAGATCCAATCAACACTCTTCAAGATTGAAGTGTTGACTCTACCTGTCAACTAGACACTACGATCAGGTCCAAGAAGATATGCATCAGAATCATAGAGTTCAGTCGTCTGAAGGTTGAAGCATTGGCAACGGTTCAATCTGAAGATTGATAGTCGAGCAAAGCTTATTGTAGAGCATCGATGCAAAAGGACAACCTTTGATCCAGAAATCAGAAGAAGGAAATAAAGTTGACTACCTACCTAAGACATCAAGACATCTCTGACAGGGTAGGTGAAACAGTAGACTGTAGTGTCAGAAAGTCAGAAAATGGGATGTCATGTCACATTTGCAGTCTACACCAAATAACTCAAGATCTGCGAAGCAATTCAAAAAGCTTTTAACAACTACTTTCCAACGGGAAGATTGGGAAGGAGTATAAATCAACAGAGCTTTAAAGATCAAGAGGAGTTGATGATTGCTAAGTTACAGAATCATTGAGTTGTTGGGATGCTATTGTTGACTCTACGAGTTCCACCAGAGATCAACAAGAACAAGTCTCAGTAACAGTGAGACTACATAGATGGAAGTGAAGCAGCCTTGAAGAAGGACTTAAACAGGAGCTTCACTCAACAAAGATGAGAATGCCACTGAAGATGGCAGCTAAGCTGAGAGCCGAGAAGGGCAAGAAGATAGCATTCAGAAAAGTGGCAGAGTACAAAGAAGATCAAGAAAGCCACTCTATACATCACCATGAACCAAAGGTTGAAAAGAACAGATGCAGAATCATGTCTGTAAAGCATTCAAGAAGGGTTCAGGAATTGCTAAAGGTCATACGAAGTCTACCAAAGGCTCAGAGACTTAGAAAATCCAGATGGTGATGGTGCACAGCTGACATCAGATGAAGATGAGCAGAAAAGAGTAAAGATCAGCTGCACCAAAGAAGATGTAGTCCAGACTCCAAGCAGAATGCCAAGAGGACTACGCCAAGCTGCTAAGTACATAAGATGTTCAAGCTTAAAGACATCTTATCAGCTCAGCACCAACAACAACAACAAGAAGCCAGGGCCTGAGGAGTCCTTGTCCGGAGGGACTAAACAAAGTTCCAAGCCTACTGGGCTTGAAGAGTTCCTAGGGAACTAAAGGAATTCTAAGGCTACTGGCCTTGAAGAGTTCTTAGTGAACTAAAGTTCCAAAGCTACTGGCCTTGAAGGAATCCTAGTGATTCAGGGTGCTTCCCTTTCTTAGTGGAAATCCTGTTAGTTGAAAGCAGAAGAGTGGATTAGGAGCTTGAGTCTCTGAACCACTTAAAATCCCTTATGTCTTTTACTTTATGTCATTTACATTATGTACTTAACTGTTATAACTGCTATGTATGTATTAATTACTTACAATTTAACTAATTCTAAGAACAATAGCTGTATGATTTTGAATATATCAATAAAGGGGATCTTTTACTTATTTTGTTGTGCTTGAAAAGATTCTTATGTGTGTCAAATGCTAATTTATTAGCAATACAAAACAAAAGTGAAAAGTATTTGAAAAACAAAAGGATCTATTCAACCCCCCCCTTCTAGATCTATTATGTGCCTACTGGGAACTAACTATTTCTTGACAAGTTTTTTCTTTGACTTCTTAGGCTGAGCCACAGCCTCAGTATTCTTTTCAACTTTAGCTCTGAAAGTTTGATCAGGATGAGAAGCTGTTGCAGCATCCTCTTCTGGAGTGGTGTCAAGTCTGGACTCTACAATCGGTGGTGACTCTATGACCGAAGAGAAAGAAGATTTATTGGACTTATGACTGCGTTTTCCCTTCTTAAGCAGTTGAGAGATAGTAGCTCTATCTTCTTCTTCTTCAGATTACTGTTCCTTCCCTTTCATTTTTTTCAGAGTTTCAGTGCCTGAACTCCCTTGAGGTGCATCAGTGGTTGAACCTTGAGGCTCCTCTATTGTCTAAGCCTTCATCTTTCTCTTGCCCTTGCTTTTTTTGACCAAAGCAATGGGTTCTTCTTTATTGATTTCTTCTTCATCATCATTTTCTTTCACAACTAATAAGTTCCATGGTAGTCCTGACTCCTTTACTTCACCAGTCCTTCCACTAGATTCAGACCTCATTCTGACATTTTTTTCTGGATTTCTTTTCCAGTTCTGAAATAGCTGTTGGGTCATCCTTCTGTTGGGATTGATAGATTCTCCTTCATTATCCCCAATTTTATCACCCAGAGCTGATTGCAGTATGATGCTTGTAAACCGCCCGTAGAGTATCTTTCCAGGGCTCTTTGATTTCTTTGAATTGAGTATACATTTCCCAATCCAATCAATGAGTAGAGCTCTATAGTTGAGGTGAATCCCAAAGCAGATTGTTGTCATGAGCTTAAGTTGCACTTCATTAACAGAGTCATGGCCAGAGCTCTTACAGCATATGCATTTCCCAACAATATCGGCCAAAAACTCATACTTTTGGGGAAACTCTTTCTTCTTGTATCTCTTGACGGTCTGAAACTTTTTGTGATGCATCTTCTTCAGTCCTTCATGAAAGTCGATGACCTCCATAGATAGAAGTCCCTTTAATTTAAAACCTAGGGCTAGGTTTATATCTTCAGCTTTGAGTTTAATTTGTACTCTCTTGACCCTTGTGGTGATGATGTCGTTCTCAAAAAATCCATTACTGTAGAACTCTTTCACCAGCTTCGGGTAGATCCATATGCTAGTACCCAGAGCTTCTTCAAGACCATCTTTCTTCAATGGAGATAAAATTTGTGAAATTGAGGGTCAGCTGTCTTGAACTCATCGAAGCAGAGTCGGTAACTAGTGATAACGTTTAAAACCGCCATTGATTTCCTTGCACTGAGGTTGGTTGAGCATTTCTGAAAGCTAGGGTTTCTGCTGGTAGAGAGAGGAATAAGCTTTTTTAACTTCTGAGGTGAATTTTCAAAATGAGCTTTTCAAACTGTACTTGTAACTTCCCTCTGTGACGACCTGAGAATTTAAACAATTTATTAAAATCATAAATGATTGATTTAAGGTCAAATAATAGACCTAGACAGAAAATAAGTGTATGCATTTGATATTTTTGGGATGAAATTTTGAGGATTTCAAAATCCTGTGTAGGCTTTTGGTGAATTATTCAGGATTAAGTGTATATGTGAATATGTTCTGTGGATATGGTATTAGATGTGTTCAGAATATGTGATTAAGGTTCAAGGGTTGACCAGATAAATTTTATTAGTATCAAACCCTAATATTATTAAGCACGTCAACGTTCAGTTAGAAAACCCTAATGATGGATAAGAAACCCTAGAAACCGGTTCTGAAACCCTAATTTCAGTTCCGGGAATTTAAAACCCTAATTTGAAATTTAAAAACCCTAATGTACAATTACGGACTTAATTGCTAAATTAGCAATTTAAATTGGGATAAAATAATCCTAATTAATAAGATTGATTTATGAATGGGAAAGTTTAATTTAATTCGAGAATCCTAATTACAATTTAGAAATATTAATTTTTTATTTTTTGAAAACCCTAAGGGTTAATAACCGTGAATTTTAAGTCACTATATATGTATGTACATTATTGATATTTAAAAAGCGTGTTATACAATTGATTTAATATGTGACAACATATGTGAAGTGGTGCATGGATCAATAAACATGTATACTATAGTTATGGATATATACATTTATAGATTTCATTAAAAAAATGAAAGCTTCGTAACCTAATTATACATTAGGTGAGACAATTAAATAACCTAAGGTTATGGTAATAAGGAAAGGTTAGTATTTAATATGTATACTAACTTAAGTGGATAATCTTGTTATTTCAAGTGACTAATAATTTTAAACTTATTTCGTGTAAACCTAATTGGGTTATGAGCTAAAATCACATGTATAAGTAATTAAATTTCATAAGATTGGAAATGGAAACCCTAAATAAACAATTTGGGTAGCATATATTAAAATTGTTAGACTATGTTCATTACATGGCCCAAAATAATTAAAGGGGAAGCCCAAAAGAAATAAAATACAAGCCCAAACATAGTCTACTCGATTAAGGGTATTTTAGACCTTTGATTTATCTAATTTATGCATTAAAATAAAGGCTAAATGAAGGAATTAGTGGGTATATATATAGCTGGCCCTATTAGGCCTTTTAAGGCAACTAATTAAGCTAAACAATGTCCATAATTAGTAACTCTTACACACAAGTACATGGTTGTCAAGCTCTCATTGGTTGCAAATCTATTAAGCACTCTTAACCACATGATTAAGCTTAATTGAAAGGGATAAGGTGAAGCCTTTTATCCATGGGACAAGGAAAGTATGGGGGATAATAATGAATCAACCATTTCATTTGCTAGAATACTCCACTTTCTCTCATTCTTCTTCTTCTAACTTTTTCTCCCAAGCTAGCAACTTCAAGACAGAGAAAAGAGAGAGAGGTTCGGTTTTGAGAGAGAGAGCAAGGGAGGGAGAGGTGTGCTAGGTTAATTGATGCATCCTAAGTTCATTACTTACTTTGATAAATCAAGGAAGGTAGCCATTAAATCAAGGTATAACCTAACTTTCATTTTCTTCTTCTACTTTGTTTTATAGCTTGAGTTTTGTTGGGGTTATGAACAAATACTCAAGATACCCTAGTTCTACATATCATCATGTATGGAACTAAGTATCTTGAGTGTTGGATCAAAGGCTTAGAGGAAGAAAATGAGCATATGTTCTCCAAGGGTGAAAACTCTTGTTTTTTTCTTCCACTAAATCTTGTGTAACTCAAGTTTTACAACTTGGATTTGTGATCTGTCGAAAGGGGGTGCTAGATACATGAGTTACCTAGTAAACCCAAGTGGTAGAACACAAATCTAGCAAGTTTTGAAACTCTTGGGACTGTTTTCCCCAAAACAGTCGACTTTGAATGTTAAGGGTTCAAAACCCTAAAATAGTTACTATTCCATTTTTCTTGAGGCTGTTTCAGTCAGTTTCTAGTCTTTTAAAAACCTGGGAAAAATCACAGAGGTACCTTAAGAAGTTATCTACGTGTAGGAAAAAGAACGGACGCGTTTCGAGTTATAGGTTGTGCGTAATGGCTATTTCAGTAAAGGACTCTGAAATATTAACCTTCGAATATCTCAGTGTGTATACAATGGAAAACTCCGAAAGTTTTACAGTAGGTTCACGTATGTTTGGAGAGCATACCCTAAAAATTTTAGATTTTTCTGAGCAAAACTCAATTTGTGAAAAATGAAGCAAGATCCGAGTGTTTTGGGCACTTTAAAAATAGTAAATCATTTTCTAAACTTCCAGAAAATTTTAGGGATCATTTTTGGTTCATATTCTGTCAAAATCCATAAGTTGAGAATTTTTGGAATCGGTTTGCTATTTTTCCTAAAAATGATTAAGTTATGAATAAAAGGAAATAAATAGTTAAATGATGTCTTTAATAAGAAAAATGTGATTTTTATGCTTAAATACTCATAATATGTTATATCATGACTATCTTAGGGTATTTTGGTAATTTATGATAAGAAATATCATTTATGACCTTTTATGGATATTAAATAAGAGGTTTAATAAAGGGTGAACAATTAGAATAAATTGTTTATTAATCTAATAAATTATTAAAATATTATTATGATATTAATAATATTAGAATATAATATTGTTAAGTAAATAAAAATATTAAGATTAAGATTTCTATAAAATATTATTAAATGGTTAATAATATTTGATTTAAGCACCAATAAATGATTAAAATGTTATTAAATAATTAATAATATTAGTAATGGAATAAGATATTAATAAAAGATATTATTCAATGATTAAAGTATTATTAAATGATTAATAATATTAGATTAATATGTTAATCTTAGATTAAAATATTATTAAAAGATTAATAATATTAAATTAAAGTATTATTAAATAATTAAAATATTATTAAGTAAATAATAATATTCCGATTAAATAAAATATTATTAATATAATAACATTAGTAAAGGAATAAAATATTATTAAATGATTAATAATATTAGTAAATAAATAAAATATTAGTAAATGAATAAAATATTAGTAAATAATTAAAAGTATTATTAATTTATTAATGATACTAAAGCATAAGTAAGATATTATTAAGGTAATAATATTAATGCATGATTAAAATATTATTAAGAGGATTAATAATATTAGTAATGTATTAAAATATTATTAAGGTGTCAATAATATTAGTAAGCGAGTAAAAGAATTATTAGGGAACTAATAATACTAAGAGGTGAATTAAATATTATCAAGATTAATAATATTAAGTGAATTAAAGGTAGTTGTTATCTGAAAATTATTGCAAATCTATGAAAATTGTTTTGACTGATAAGAAAATTTTCTAAGATATTGTTAAGTGTTTAGGCAGAGTTTAATTGAACTTAAACTCGATGATTATCCGACTAGACCGTCGGGATGTTAGAATTTTGTCGAATTCAACTCGGACTTAAATAGTCTGACTTGATGCTAAGTCTTATGTGTATTATAGACTGATAGGATTATGTGCTATGTGTTTAGGTTAATCTATGTTTATATATATATAGTAGTATTATATTGTGATGATAGTATTCTAATATTGGAGATCTATATTACTAATATTAGGTCTTCGGATAAAGCGTTATAAATTGTGTAGCGGTAAACAACGGTTCAGGCAAGTTTTACTTAACTCTACTAAGAGTTGTTTTATTCAGTTATGCTTATGGTTAATCATTGTTGATTGCCATGAAGAATTGTACTCTGTACATATTGCATGTATAAGTCAGGTATGAAAGGTTGATCACCTTCATTACCATTTGGTCCAGATATATTTGTTCATGTTCAATACTTGTTCAGTCAAAAGTTTGTTCGTGCTAGTTCTCAATTATATTGATGAATTATAGCCAGCTTATTATTCAGACTTTTTCAATCATGATATATCCTTAAATTGTATTTAAACTTGCTGGGCAACTTTCATGTTCACCCTTGCTATATCATGATAAAACATTGCAGATAAGGCGAATGCGTTAGATTCAGGAAAAGGATAATGTCAAGTTCAGCTTGGGATAAAATGTGCGGCTAATTTGTAATAGTATAGCTTGATAATAATGATTATGTGTTAGACAGTTTATAAATTGTGTATAAGCTAAGGTTACTCGATTTTGGGGAATAGTGTGTAAAGTGTATTGTATAAAAAATTTATGTTTATATCTTTCGCAAATAGTTATAGAATGATTGGACCGAATCCGCGGTGATTTGGGACCCGGATTTGGGGCTCTCACAGTTGGTATCAAAGCTATTGGTTATGAACCTTAGGTAGGAATACCTGAGACCAATAAACGCAGTGATTAGGATAAGTACTAACTCACATAGAGTTAATCGGTCAGTAAGATTCAAAGTCGAATCTCAGCAAGTTGTAAAGATACGGAGTTCCCTAACTCTGATAACAAAGTTAAACAATAGTGGTGAATAGATAGAGTCTAAAAGACTAAAAGAATCGGGATAGGAGATCGTAAAATAAAACGATCAAGATATAGAAATGAATCATAATATATACGATGAGATCACCCCGTGATCTGATAAAGTTATAGCAGGAAGAAGAATCAATCTAAGGATTGAAAATTTTATAGCAAGATTGTTGTGTGGCAGTTGTACCATGAATTGGTACAAATACAGGAAAGCATTATGAATACGTGTTAAATGAAATTCGTATTGAGAAGGGGGTTAGTAATAGGTGGGGATTCAATTGAGGACTCATGTCGGCAGCTAGTTGTATGATTCCTTGTATGGGCAAGGAATTGTACTTGGTGTAAAAACCACTTAGTTTCTGACACTGATAATCATTGAAATGTTTGTGTCGCGCTATTTGTTATATGCATGTTAAGAGGGTGATTCCTTTCTCATGTGTATAACAGGTAGATAGGTCATAGATAGAGAATATAAGGTTAAGTATGAGTTCTTAAAACTTATACTTATGTGACATTCTTGACTCATAGTTATATGAAATGTTTATGAACCCCTCAGCGAATGGACGCCAAAGGTCTGACTAGGAAAAGTTCTTAAACTCATATGATTGTGGCAATTTATGAACTCATAAGTGTGGTTTGATGAACTGGGTATAGTTATGTGTGAATGGAGTATTGAGGATAATAAGAACAGATAGATTGTTAAGCAAACGATTGTTAGTGGAGACATAAGTTTTCCAAAACTCCTAGCTATGCTAGACTTCAAAATTTTGACATCAAGCTAAATACGCACTATGTGCTTTTTAAAAAAAATGTAGACTCGTAATCATTTTTGAAACGGTCTAAAGTATGGTCTATGCTACTTATTTCGGCTAGACGCAAATGAATTGAAATATCAAAATATTTTATTTTATCACTCATGTACCATGTAACACAAGTGCGAGAGATGATAAAAAGTTGATGGAGTTGTAAATCTGAGGAATACTTAGTGTGAATTTGATCTAAAAATCATTGTTCCACTATTATTGTATGATGTGTTATGACGAAACCATATGATGACGACATCCTCAAAGCGATCAAGTTAATACTGAGACGACATCATGACGTCATTCTCGAAAATGTTTTCAAAATTTTAATTTGCTAACGGGGTTTGGCTACACCTAAATAATTCGATTGAATTATTGATGTGAGTCTACGCTATTCGATTCAGCTAGACTAATGTTTATGAAAACTCTAAGTGTTCATTGAAAGAAATTTCCCGAACCAAATTGTTTTGGTGCGGAATCCTATGATAAGACTGAGGTGAACTATGTTGTTTGGATAAATAATCCAATCTAGTAGCGTAAATATTCGCTAGACATAATTAATATGTTATGCATGACGTAAGAGTATGATAGGCTAATCACCTAAAATACTAGTAACGGTAGTTTACCTTCTTTGTGATTGTAAACCTACCAAGTAATGTAAAGTTTTGCGGTATGAATACCGTTAAAACTAGGTGTTCATGGTCTATATGACCCCTCAACAATTTAAAAATTTTTACTTATGAGAGTGGTGTATTGGGTAGCAGGTGATGATGTGTATAAATGGTGTATAGTGCATGGTATAAGGAGTAAGGTGTAAGGTAAATTTCGGGGACAAAAATTTTAGAAGAAGGGGTGAATGTGATGACCCGAGAATTTAAACAATTTATTAAAATCTTAAATGATTGATTTAAGGTCAGAAAATAAGTGTATGCGTTTGATATTTTTGGGATGGAATTTTGAGGATTTCAAAATCCTGTGTAGGCTTTTGGTGAATTATTCAGTATTAAGTGTATATGTGAATATGTTCTGTGGATATGGTATTATATGTGTTCAGAATATGTGGTTAAGGGTCAAGGGTTGACCAGATAAATTTTATTAGTATCAAACCCTAATATTATTAAGCACGTCAACGTTAGGTTAGAAAACCCTAATGATGGATAAGAAACCTAGAAACCCGGTTCTGAAACCCTAATTTCAGTTCCGGGAATTTAAAACCCTAATTTGAAATTTAAAAACCCTAATGTACAATTACGGACTTAATTGCTAAATTAGCAATTTAAATTGGGATAAAATAATCCTAATTAATAAGATTGATTTATGAATGGGAAAGTTTAATTTAATTCGAGAATCCTAATTACAATTTAGAAATATTAATTTTTTATTTTTTGAAAACCCTAAGGGTTAATAACCGTGAATTTTAAGTCACTATATATGTATGTACATTATTGATATTTAAAACTGTGTTATACAGTGATTTAATATGTGACAACATATGTGAAGTGGTGCATGGATCAATAAACATGTATACTATAGTTATGGATATATACATTTATAGATTTCATAAAAAAATGAAAGCTTCGTAACCTAATTATACATTAGGTGAGACAATTAAATAACCTAAGGTTATGGTAATAAGGAAAGGTTAGTATTTAATATGTATACTAACTTAAGTGGATAATCTTGTTATTTCAAGTGACTAATAATTTTAAACTTATTTCGTGTAAACCTAATTAGGTTATGAGCTAAAATCACATGTATAAGTAATTAAATTTCATAAGATTGGAAATGGAAACCCTAAATAAACAATTTGGGTAGCATATATTAAAATTGTTAGACTATGTTCATTACATGGCCCAAAATAATTAAAGGGGAAGCCCAAAAGAAATAAAATACAAGCCCAAACATAGTCTACTCGATTAAGGGTATTTTAGACCTTTGATTTATCTAATTTATGCATTAAAATAAAGGCTAAATGAAGGAATTAGTGGGTATATATATAGCTGGCCCTATTAGGCCTTTTAAGGCAACTAATTAAGCTAAACAATGTCCATAATTAGTAACTCTTACACACAAGTACATGGTTGTCAAGCTCTCATTGGTTGCAAATCTATTAAGCACTCTTAACCACATGATTAAGCTTAATTGAAAGGGATAAGGTGAAGCCTTTTATCCATGGGACAAGGAAAGTATGGGGGATAATAATGAATCAACCATTCCATTTGCTAGAATACTCCACTTTCTCTCATTCTTCTTCTTCTAACTTCTTCTCCCAAGCTAGCAACTTCAAGAGAGAGAAAAGAGAGAGAGGTTCCATTTTGAGAGAGAGAGCAAGGGAGGGAGAGGTGTGTTAGGTTAATTGATGCATCCTAAGTTCATTACTTACTTTGGTAAATTAAGGAAGGTAGCCATTAAATCAAGGTATAACCTAACTTTCATTTTCTTCTTCTACTTTGTTTTATAGATTGAGTTTTGTTGGGGTTATGAACAAATACTCAAGATACCCTAGTTCTACATATCATCATATATGGAACTAAGTATCTTAAGTGTTGGATCAAAGGCTTAGAGGAAGAAAATGAGCATATGTTCTCCAAGGGTGAAAACTCTTGTTTTTTTCTTCCACTAAATCTTGTGTAACTCAAGTTTTACAACTTGGATTTGTGATCCGTCAAAAGGGGGTGCTAGATACATGAGTTATCTAGTAAACCCAAGTGGTAGAACACAAATCTAGCAAGTTTTAAAACCCTTGGAATTGTTTTCCCCAAAATAGTCCACTTTGAATGTTAAGGGTTCAAAACCCTAAAATAGTTACTGTTCCATTTTTCTTGAGGCTGTTTCGGTCAGTTTCTAGTCTCTTAAAAATCTGAAAAAAATCACAGAGGTACCTTTAGAAGTTATCTACGTGTAGGAAAAAGAACGGACGCGTTTCGAGTTATAGGTTGTGCGTAATGGCTATTTCTGTAAAGGACTCTGAAATATTAACCTTTGAATAGCTCATTGTGTATACAATGGAAAATTCCAAAAGTTTTACAGTAGGTTCACGTATGTTAGGAGAGCATACCCTAAAAATTTTAGATTTTTCTGAGCAAAACTCAATTTATGAAAAATGAAGTAAGATCTGAGTATTTTGGGCACTTTAAAAATAGTAAATTATTTTCTAAACTTCCAGAAAAATTTAGGGATCATTGTTGGTTCATATTCTGTCAAAATCAAGAAGGTGAGAATTTTTGGAATCGGTTTGCTATTTTTCCTAAAAATGATTAAGTTATGAATAAAAGGAAATAAATAGTTAAATGATGTCTTTAATAAGAAAAATGTGATTTTTATGCTTGAATCCTCATAATATGTTATATCATGACTATCTTGGGGCATTTTGGTAATTTATGATAAGAAATATCATTTATGACCTTTTATGGATATTAAATAAGAGGTTTAATAAAGAGTGAACAATTAGAATAAATTGTTTATTAATCCAATAAATTATTAAAATATTATTATGATATTAATAATATTAGAATATGATATTGTTAAGTAAATAAAAATATTAAGATTAAGATTTCTATAAAATATTATTAAATGGTTAATAATATTTGATTTAAGCACCAATAAATGATTGAAATGTTATTAAATAATTAATAATATTAGTAATGGAATAAGATATTAATAAAAGATATTATTCAATGATTAAAGTATTATTAAATGATTAATAATATTAGATTAATATGTTAATCTTAGATTAAAATATTATTAAAAGATTAATAATATTAAATTAAAGTATTATTAAATAATTAAAATATTATTAAGTAAATAATAATATTCAAGATTAAATAAAATATTATTAATGTAATAACATTAGTAAAGAAATAAAATATTATTAAATGATTAATAATATTAGTAAATGAATAAAATATTAGTAAATGAATAAAATATTAGTAAATAATTAAAAGTATTATTAATTTATTAATGATACTAAAGCATAAGTAAGATATTATTAAGGTAATAATATTAATGCATGATTAAAATATTATTAAGAGGATTAATAATATTAGTAATGTATTAAAATATTATTAAGGTGTCAATAATATTAGTAAGCGAGTAAAAGTATTATTAGGGAACTAATAATACTAAGAGGTGAATTAAATATTATCAAGATTAATAATATTAAATGAATTAAAGGTAGTTGTTATCTGAAAATTATTGCAAGTCTATGAAAATTGTTTTGACTGATAAGAAAATTTTCTAAGATATTGTTAAGTGTTTAGGCAGAGTTTAATTGAACTTAAACTCGATGATTATCCAACTAGACCGTCGGGATGTTAGAATTTTGTCGAATTCAACTCGGACTTAAATAGTCTGACTTGATGCTAAGTCTTATGTGTATTGTAGACTGATAGGATTATGTGCTATGTGTTTAGGTTAATCTATGTGTATATATATATATAGTAGTATTATATTGTGATGATATTATTCTAATATTGGAGATCTATATTACTAATATTAGGTCTTCGGATAAAGCGTTATAAATTGCGTAGCGGTAATCAACCAGTTGAGTAAGTTTTACTTAACTCTACTAAGAGTTGTTTTATTCGATTATGCTTATGGTTAATCATTGTTGATTGCCATGAAGAATTGTACTTTGTACATATTGCATGTATAAAGTCGTATGAAAGGTTGATCACCTTCATTACCGGTTGGTCCGAGATATATTTGTTCATGCTCAATACTTGTTCGGTCAAAAGTTTGTTTGTGTTAGTTCTCAATTATATTGATGAATTATACCGCTTATTATTGAGATTCTTTCAATCATGATATATCCTTAAATTGTATTTAAACTTCTTTGGGCAACTTTCATGCTCAACCTTGCTATATCATGATAAAACACGAGATAAAAGGCGAATGCGTTGGATTCGAGGGAAAAGGATAATGCCAAGTTCAACTTGGGATAAAATGTCTTGAGTTAATTTGTAATAGTATAGTTTGATAATAATGATTATGTGTTAGATGCTTTTATGAATTGTGTATAAGTTAAGGTTACTCGATTTTGGAGAATAGTGTGTAAAGTGTATTGTATAAACTATTTATGTTTATATCTTCTGCAAATAGTTATAGAATGATTGGACCGAATCCGCGGTGATTTGGGACCCGAATTTGGGGCTCTCACACCCTCCACTCGATCTGTATAGTGGGGCATGTGTTGAGTCCTGCTTGGCTCCAAGATTTTTAATGATATGGAAAATACTGATATGCCCTTAGCTCCTCCTGAGCTAATGTATCCTTTGGGAGGACTACGGTCGTCGAGGTTGCACTATGATCGTTGAGGTTACACTACGATCATTGAGTTCACTTCTGAATCTGCTCTACGAACGTTGTCTGCCCTGGTCCTTGTGATGAACGTTGACTCAGCATTCCTTCTAGGTTAAGGTAGCTCAAGAAGGGACAACCTCTTAGAGTGAATTAAGGGTTAGGTTTGTCCCTGGGGCGCTCATCAGAGGGATTGCTTGGATTTGTTGAAAATATTGTCATCACATGATGCTTTTTTGTCATATCGAGGCAGCTCTACGATCGTGGTCCTTCTTCAGTCATCTCTACATTTTTAAACAAAGCCTTTTATATCTGCATGGTTAGCATAAACTAGAGCACAGAGTTTAAGGTTGGTGATTTAGCATGCCTAACTCACTTATCAATTTATTAAATCTGGATTCATCTAGAGGCTTTGTAAACACATCAGCAAGTTAATTTTTAGTATGGATGTACTGTAAAGATATGGTTCCATTTTGAACATGATCCCTAATGAAATTATATCTTATTTCTATATGTTTAGTCCTAGAATGTATGATAGGATTGTGTGTTATTTCTATGGCACTTGTGTTATCACAATGAATAAGTAGGTTTGAAATCAAACCCATAGTCTGCTAGCTGATTTTTCATCTATAAGATTTGAGCATAACAACTGCCAGTAGCAATGTATTCAGCTTCTGCTGTTGAGGTAGATACTGAGTTTTGCTTCTTGCTAAACCAGGACACAAGTTTGTTTCCTAGCAACTGAAAGGTGCCACTGGTACTTTTTCTATCGATCTTGCAGCCTACAAAATCAGCATTTGTATATCTTGTTAGTTCAAAGGAAGACTCCTTGGGATACCATAGTCCCAAGTGATGTGTGCCTTTGAGATACCTAAAAATCCTTTTTATAGCAGTCAAGTGTGATTCCTTAGGATTAGCTTGAAATCTAGCACATATGCATGTTGCAAACATTATGTCTGGTCTACTGGCAGTTAGATATAGAAGAGAGCCTATCATACCTCTGTATTGAGTTATATCAATGCTTTTACCTTTCTCATCTTTTTTAAGCTTGGTTGCTGGAGCAATTGGTGTTTTCATGGGAGAGACTGATTCCATGCCATACTTTTTAAGTAAGTCTTTAATGTACTTGGCTTGGTTTATGAAGATTCCTTCATCAGTCTGCTTTACTTGCAATCCAAGGAAGAAATTCAGCTCACCCATCATGCTCATTTTAAACTTTCTCTACATAAGCTTCGCAAATCTCTTACACAACATTTCATCAATAGAGCCAAAAAGAATGTCATCAACATATATTTGAACTAATAAGACTTTGTCTTTATGCTTCCTAAGAAATAATGTGGTATCTACTCTACCTCTAGTGAAACCATTTTTAATAAGAAAGTTAGTTAGTGTTTCATACCATGCTCTAGGTGCTTGTTTAAGACCATATAAGGCTTTGTATAATCTATAGACATAATTAGAGAGAGTTGGATTGATGAAACCTGGAGGTTACTCCACATATACTTCTTCTTGAAGTTCACCATTCAGGAATGCACTTTTGACATCCATTTGAAAGACTTTGAATTTCATGTGAGCAACAAAGGCAAGGAATATCCTGATGGCTTCTAATCTGGCAACAGGTGTGAAGGTCTCGTCGTAGTCAATGCCTTCTTCTTGAGAGTAACCTTTGGCTACTAGTCTTGCCTTATTCCTTGTTATCACCCCATCTTCATCCATCTTATTTCTGAAGACCCATTTGGTGCCAATGACTGGGTGATTTCTTGGTCTTGGAACTAATCTCCATACTTTTCTCCTTTCAAATTGATTTAGTTCCTCTTGCATGGCTTCTATCCAACTTGAGTCTTCCATAGCATCTTCTATCTTCTTGGGTTCCATTTGTGACAGAAAGCTTAGATAGAAACACTCATTTTGAGTGGCAGCTCTTATTTTAAACCTTGCATTTGGATCTCAAATGATTAGGTCTTAAGTGTGATCTTTTGCCCATCTGTTTCCTGTTAGAACATCTGTCCTGATGCCTTCTTGTCTGAGATCTTCAAGATCAATTTCTTCTTCTTAATGTGGAGGTTCGTTAATTGGCGTTGTTCTCTCTGCGATCTCCTCTCCTGGCTCGACGATTTCATTTTCTAGGACTACGATTGTAGTGTTGAGCTCGATGACCTCGTTCGTAGTGTCTGAATTATCGTTTATAGTGTCTTGAGACACTATTTTGTCCAAGTCTGTTTCATCAAACATGATGTAAATCAAGACTTCAACACTTAGCGTCTTCTTATTGAACACTCTATAAGCCTTACTATCTGTGGCATATCCGAGAAAGATTCCTTCGTCTAACTTGGGTTGGAACTTTGTCAGATACTATTTTCCATTATTGAGAATATAGCATGCACATCCAAACACATGAAAGTAGCTGACACTTGGCTTTCTTCCTTTCCACAGTTCATAGGGAGTCTTCTTTAATGTAGAGTGCACAAAGATCTGTTCTGAGTGTAGCAGGCAGTGTTGACAGCTTTTGCCCAAAAGTATTCAGGCAGATGAGCTGTTGCTAGTTGAGTTCTTCTAGCCTCTATCAATGTTCTGTTCTTTCTCTCAGCTACTCCGTTTTGCTGAGGAGTTCGTGGAGCTGAAAAGTTATGACCGATGTCATTGTCTGTACAGAACTGGTCCATTTGAGAGAAGTCAAATTCTCTACCATGATCACTCCTTATAGTCTTGGTTTTCTCCCCTTTCTCGTTCATCACTAGTCTAAACATTTTGATTAGTTGGGAGCTTGTTTCATCTTTTGAGTTTAGAAAAAACACCCATATGAATCTGGTATAATCATCCACTACGACCAATGAGTATCTTTTCCCTCCAAGGCTTGTCGTTGGAATTGGCCCAAATAGATACATGTGAAGCAACTACAGAGGCTTGTCAATTGAGTTGATAGTTTTGCTCTTGAATAAGCTTCTAGTCTGTTTTCCAAGCTGACAAGCATTGCATGGCCTTTCTTTGACGAAGCTAAACTTGGACAAGCCTGCTACTAGATCCTTGGAGACCAGTTTTGACATGCTCTTGAGGTTGAGATGAGACAGTCTTCTATGCCATAACTAGCTAATTTCTTTAGATGCTTTCGCTAGAAAGCATATTGTCTCGTCAGAGCTTAGTTGACCAAGATTAACAGTGTAGACGTTTCCTTCTCTTGTTCCGGTCAGCTTTATAGAAGATGTCTTCAGATCTCTAACTTGACATTGATTGTTGAGGAAGGTGACTTGATGACCCTTGTCGCAGAGTTGGCTTATGCTCAGAAGATTGTGTTGTAATCCTTCCACATAGGCTACTTTACTGAAGGATACTGCACCATTCCCAGCTGAGCCATAACCTCTTGTTTTGCCAGAGCCATTATCGCTGAAGATAACTGACGGACCCTCCTTCTCTATGAAGTTGGACAGGAGGGCTTTGTTCCCGGTCATGTACCTTGAGCATCCACTGTCTAGATATCAGGTTGTGATCGTGGAGCTATGTTCCTGTGGTAAGATTAAACTCTCATTTTGGTACCCATACTTGCATGGGTCCTACTTTTTTAGTACCCTTGGGAACCCAAATTTGCTTGACCTTAGGTCTCATATGCATAGGATTATGGTACCATATTGCAGCCTTATGACCAATCATATTACATAAAAAACATCTAATATGATGCATGCTTGTGTGTTTATGTGAATTCTTCCTCCATTTGGACTTATGTGGGTTCTTAGTAATCCTTCCTTTATATTGGTTATTCTTCTTCCGTGTATCCTTGTGATTCATGATTTGTGAAGAGTGAAGCTTAACTCTACTGTTCCTACCCAGTTGGTTCGTGGAGTTAATTTTACTCGACTCTACGACCCTTCAAGGTTGGAGAGTAGTGTCTAAGTTACTCTTCTCTTTTTTAAATCCTAGACTAGTATAGGATCCGTTATGCCTTGAAGCATGGATTGGATCAGAAGAGCAGGGATGGACTGATTCTTCCTTCTGTGAGGATTTCACAAATGTAACGCTTCTATTAAAATTTGAAACATTACTAGAGTTAGTTTCCTATATCTTTTCCACATATGGTTCTGAGGTGGATTCCCCAAAACCTAATCATGTTCTGTCAGATGTACTTCTCTGATTGGAGATCAGGGAGTCCATGGAAGAAGTGGATTTATTCCATGTAGAGATTGTCTTTTCTAGTTCCTCAATCTTAGAAGTTAGATTTGACTCTCTTTGTGCATTAAGTTCATTGGTCTGTTTTAAGAATTTATTCTCAACTTTAAATTTGGAGAGAGAGTTAGTACTTAGAAGAGCTGTTTCCAGTTCTTCCTGAACTTTCTCTTTCTCTTTTTGAAGAAAAGAATAATCTTTAGATAGAACTCTGAACCATTTCATGTATTGATGTAGATCAGATGTTATGCCATGTAGTGCAGTTCTTAAATCATCAATATCTACATTAGGAGTGTTAAAGTCAAATACATCATCTATACGTACTTCATGATTGTCAAGGCTCTTCTTATCCTTTGCATGTTTGGCCATTAGACAAAGATTTGTTATTTAAGGATCTTCATCGTCTCTAGATTTGGGAGTTGAGTCGTTGTCTGAGTCACTCCACGATCCTCCAGCCACAAGACCTTTGTCTTTCTTCTGGAGCCTCTTGTTGCCTTTGAATTCTTTCTTTGAATTTGATTTCCTCTTTAGTTCTTCCCTAAGAGGTTTGTTGCAATTTGCAAAGAAATGGCCAGGCTTCTTGCAGTTGTAGCATAAGTCATTTATCTGTTCCTGGCTATTGTAATTGTTGAACTTCTTAGGTTTACTGATTTTGCCTTTACGCATGAACCTTTTGAGCCTTCTAACCAGCATGGAAAAGTCCTCATCATCATTTTCATCATAGTCAGAGTCATTTTCAGTGTTAGCTTTGGAGATGTCATCTGTTTCTTTGAGAGCAACCCCTTTGTCCTTCTTTCTTCCTTCAGAAAGAGTTTCTGCTCGTTGAGTCAACTCTAGTTCATATGTGAGAAGGTTTCCATATAACTGTTGAACAGTCATTTCATGTAGATTATTTGATTCTCTAATGGTAGTGGTTTTGGCATCCCACTTGCTAGGTAAGGCTCTCATGAAATTTTTGATTAGATCTTTATTTGGATAGATCTTTCGAAAGGCTCGAAGAGAGTTGAGTAGAACATTGAATCTTTCATAGGTGGAAGTGACATTTTCTCCTGGAACGTGGGCAAATATTTCATATTGTTGAGTCAGAAGAGATTGCTTATTTTCTCTGACTTCTTCTGTTCCTTCATGTATGATGAGCAATGCTTCCCATACTTCCTTTGTTGTTTTGCTGCTGACCACATTTTCAAACAGGTCATCTTCTAAAGATTGGAACAAAATGTTCTTGGCCTTTTTGTCGAGTTGGACAGCTTTCTTTTCGTTGTCAGTCAATTCTGCTTTGACCTTGATCTAAATTTTGTTTGGGTCGTTTGAAGTTGGTGCAAGCTTTGTAGGAACGTAGGGTCTATTCTGAACAGTTTCAAATAGATCTTCATCTATTGAATCCATGTAGGCTTGCATACGAACTTTCTAGTTAGCGAATTTATCTTTGTTGTATATAGGTGGCTTGTTGTCTCCTCCAGTCCTTGATTAACTTATCAGATGTGCCGTTGGATCTACTGAAGCTTTGTAGACTATTTGATAGAACCTGCTTTGATACCAATTGTTAGTTCCCAGAGGCACAAAAGTTATCTAGAAGGGGGGTTGAATAGATATTTTTAAAATTCTTTGTTCCAAAATACTTGTTAGTTTTGATAATGATTTAATCACAGCGGAATTAAGATTTATTTGTTTTTCCTTTAAGATATAACGAGTTAATAGGAGTTAGGCAGTTATAGCAGTTATGGCAGGAATATAAGAGACGCGGTGATTTTAAGTGGTTCAGAGCACTCAAAGCTCCTAATTCACTCTTCTACTCCTCAAGTAGGAGATCCACTAAGGATATCTTTACAATCTTTGAATCTCATAGATTCCTTCAAGACCAGCAGTCTTGGAACTTCTTAGTTCATTATTGAACTCTTCAAGTCCAACAGACTTGGTACTTCTCAGTTCACTTAGAACTCTTCAAGTCTTTCTAACTTAGAACTTCTTACTTCACTTGATAATAGTTGAGTTCTTGAATGGTGCTACTCAGTTTCCGTTAAGCTTGAGTACAAAAGAACTGAGTAGCTGAGCAAGCTTTCTTTTTCAGATCGTAGAGTTGAGCGTTGAGTATTCTTCAGCGTTTTTGTTCTTTGCTTACTTGATCTTTTCATCTGCTTATATTTTGTATATATAATGCTTTTGAAATATATCTGTTTGAAGACATCCGTTGAAGCATTAATTGTATTTGACATTTCTGAGCACTGATGGTGACTTTCTAGAAATCTTACATCCAAATTGCCTAACCCAATCGACAATCGCAGATCGCTATCTCACCTAACACCTGAAAAGGTGTTTTCTGCTGACCCATAGTACTTTCCTTAGCTTCTTCAATACGTTTCTTTGTTACATACTAAGGATGATTGTTGTGTCATTGGGACTTCTGATACTCTCAACATCTATAATCTATTCCATATTTGTTGATTTTTATTCTTAAAACTAATGGACACGGCTCGATTCTTCTAGTGCAGACAGATGATACACTACGATCTTGATCGTGGTGTCTTGCCACCTTGGAGTTTGATCTGGTATTGATGAATGAGAACACTACGATTTCTCTTAAGTACTGGCACACTACGATCTTCACTTGCTTGACTTGCACACTCAACGCTTCCGAGAGCACTCTATGATTCTTGAGTTTGACTCGGCACACGTTTGGACCACTCTACAATTTCATGAGAGGCTCTCCAAAGTAGACAGACTACGATTCTCGATGCTCTACGATTCTACCTTGGCTTCTGCCTTAGCTTCTATAATCTTTTGATGAGCTTGATAGACTACGATTCTGTTGAAGCCTATCTATTACATCTCAAGATATAGATCAACTTAACAACTTTGATCTTTTCTTCTATACATTCATTTACAGAATGATAAACATTAAAGCCCAGATCAACCTAACAAGTTTGATCTACCACTAAGTCCTTATACATGTATTCCTTGAAGGACTTAACATATAATCATGAATATTTACTTTCAACATCAAATTTTAAATATACAATCTCCCAACATATCCTATTAAGACCGAAGGGATATTTCTTGGGATACCACAATCCCAAATATGGAGTACCCTTCAGATATCTAAAAATCCTTTTTACAGTTATAAGATGAGATTCCTTAGGGTCTGCCTAAAACCTAGCATAAATACAAGTAGAATACATAATATCTGATAAACCAAACACGAAAGGAAGTCTTTTCATGCATTTCCTTTCAATTCATGTCAAATGTCAAGTAAATATAAATCTCAATTCCATGTAAATATCAATTAAATGTAAATATATTGTCTTGTCAAATCTTAAATTTCATGTCCAATATAAAACCTTGTCATCCTGTCATCAAAACAACTGACATTTGTTTTGCAGGAAAATATTAAAAAACCTTAAACTTAAACATTGCATAACATGCATGGATTTATCAGTTTTATCAGGACTAAACTACATAACTTTTATTTGTAGGGGAAGATTGGTCCTATTAATAGATCGAAGTTTAAAAAGGCACAAAGCATACCTTCAGAAATGGCTACAGGTGCCCCATTTAACTCTGCCCTAGTATCTCGAGAGGATTTTGAGGGTCTCAAAAACCAAATATCTGAGTTGTCTATTTTCCTGAAAGAACAGAGTAAAAATGTTTAGGGTCAATAAATACCCACTCAACCAGAGTCCTCTGCATAAGGAGGCAGTCAAAATACTGACAGAAAGATAGAAGCACAGATATCTGAACCTCAGTCCCATGAAAAAACCAACAAAACCCCTGAAATCATTAATCTTAAAGATGACAAAGAAATTAGGGACATTAGATAGAAAGTCCAACAAATGGAAGAAGTCATTTGATCAATCAAAGGGGTTGGAGCATATGGGAGTGTAAATTACTCAGATCTCTGTATCTTTCTAGGGGCTCATTATCCTGATAAATTCTAAGTCCCAGAGTTTGAAAAATATAATGGATTAGGAGATCCTTATACCCTTTTAAAGGTATATATTAGAGAGCTTGGATCCGATGCAGAGGATGAGAAGCTCTGAATGCAGTTATTCCAAAAAATTCTAATTGGAGAAACTAGAGCATAATATGCTCGACTTGACATCTCAAAGATCCATAGCTGGGAAGAATTGGCCCATACTTTCCTCAACCAATACAATTTCCAATCTTAGATGGCTCCAGACAGATATCAAGTGATAAAAGTTAAAAAGCAGAACACCGAGTCTTTTCGGGAATATGTACAAAGATGGAGACGAATGGCAGCACAAGTCATTCCTCCCATTTTAGGATAAGACCTCCTTACTATTCACAAATATCAACCAAGCTTCTCTGGGAAGCTTCACTGTTCTGTGTTTCAAAATTCGTACGACAGTTAAAAAAACTGCATTCTCCGAATCTAAATTTTTTTAGATATTCCATCTTTACTCTACAGATTAACTTATTCGCATTCGTCAAAAATTGAAAAATGCTTCTAAGTTTTCTTACTTAACCATTCTTGATTAAACATTAAACCAAGTGTGCTTAAATGGTGGGAAAGTGCAAAACCTAGCCACTTATGTTGACTTGACCCTTTGACTTTGACTTTTCATATTTATACCATATAATGATTTGTATTATACACGTATTTTTCTTGTACTATACTTGTATAATAATTCATATTATAGTCGTATTAAATCTCTTTAATTATTACACTATTGACAAACTGCGTTTCTCGGATTCCAAATCTTTTTCGTCATTCTAACGTTAGCGTGTTCTTCGAAAATTCAAAAAATTGAAAAACAACTTTTGATGATTAGCATTTTTCGTGACGTTTTCCGAACACATAGTTAAAGGTTCAAAAAGTACATAATAATACCTTTCGTCGTTTTTATTTTGCCCAATTTTTGCACGTTTTTTAAGAAAAACTTTTATTGGCTAATATGACTCTTCACGACATATTATAGTTAAATCTTCAAACAGAATGTCATTTTGACATACCAATCTCTCAAAAAGACTTAGGTTATTCATCGGATGAATAAGGCATATTTCGTCTTTTTCTAAGAAAAATTATTTCCTCAAATTTTTTTATTTCTATCTTCAAAATTCTTACACATTTATTCTAGCTCATAGTAAGAATCCCCCCATTTTATAATTATCCTAGGTTATAGAATGACTAATAAAAACATAACACATAATATTATTAATAAAAATTCATTTTATTAATTAATAATTCTTTAAACCTAACTGTTAGGACAATCTGATTTTCCAATGAAAGTAGGGGGTGTTTTGTAAGTTTTGCAAACTTAAAGGTTTGGACTATACAAGACCAAAAGTTAAGTGACCAAACTATAAACTGGTGAAAAGTTATATAATGACCAAAGTTCCCTCACTCTCGATTTTCTATATAAGGCAAGTCATTTGGTGGGTTGGTTGATTTTATTCAACTAACACATTTCAAAGAGAAAAGAGAGCAATAATGAGAGAAAAAGAGCTAGAGAGCTCGGATTGAAGAAGAAGAAGAAGAAGAAGAAAGAAAAATCTAGCAAATCGCGAGTTTTGTTTAGAGGAAGAAGAATAATGAAGAAAAACACGAAGAAAGGTATCAAAACCTATCCTTAATCTAATTTTTCTTTAAGTTTCCTATGTCAAAATACATAGCTTAATGAAAATGGAAGTAAAAGATGTTAAGAACAATTTTCTTATGATTTAATCATAAGAAAATGAAGTAGTAAGAATTTGAAGTTTAGTTTATAAATTTCTTTTAAAAGCATTCATATGAAATATGAATTACTTGATGTTAATGAACAATCCAGATGAATCATATGAATGATCCGGGGTAATAAGGAAGGATTGGTGTTTTATAACACTAAAATCCATGAAAAGGTGAAATTGTAATCAAAATATTGATTAAAAATGAAGAACGAACGAAGAACACAAAGAACGAACGAAGATCACGAAGAACAATATTGATGGACAAATTGAAAACCATCCTAATTAGAGCTTGTTGTTGATGTACAAGTTTAAAACCATTATATATATTTGTTGATATATGTTTGGTTAGAAATTAGAGAATTGAAAGAAATGTTCCTTTGGAATGAATTGAAATTAGTCTATAACGAAGTTGTGGCAAAATTTCGTAAAAGATGAACGAAATATAGAAAGTAAGTTAATGAACCTTAATTAGTAAGGTTTCATGAGAATGTTGGAAAACATTGAAAACTTGAGTCATGGACTCAAGAACGAATAAATTCTGAGTTCGAATGATCCAATTACGGACGAACGAATGAACAACGTTAATAACATAAAATGAACGAATGATAAAATTTGAGATAACGGAAAGCCTCATTAATGGATTAAGAAAATTGTTCTATTTGGGGGAAATTCGAGTAAGTAATGAAAGTAAGAAAATGGCCTTGGAACAAATCCGTTCCGAGTTATAATGAAGAAGTTATGAGATTGCAAAGTATGCAATTCGTACGAGTTTCAACACTTAAAAAAAATGCTGGAAAAACTAGAAATTTGGCCTGGCGCTGCAGCACCGGCCAAGCCTTGAAAGGAGGTGCTACAGCGCCTCCCCGGAAGCTAGTTTCTATTAACTGGTGCTGCAGCGCCAGTTAAAAAACAAAGGGAACTCCGGAGCAGGGCAAAACCCACACTTAAATAAGTGATTTAAACATTAAGTAAAGGTTTATGGATATTTAAAAGATGAAGAACGTAAGCATTAAAAACACGTAAACCGATGAAGCCAGTTCGTGTATGTGTAAATTAAACGTGCATAGCATACACACTCGTTTATGGTTTGAACGTAAGGTAATGAACAGCTATGAGTGGCATGTAATGGGTGAAAAACCTTGAGTCTCTCGCTAGTGACATCTCGAAATGAGAATGCACTGCAACCAGACTCTCAATAGGGTATACCAAGCAAGTCGGTAGCAAGTTGATCATTGTAAGGTGCTATGGTTGTAAGTACCATGTGTGTTACAATAACTTGAATAATGAATAACGTGTAAACATTGAGAAGCCAAGTTAATAATAATAACTTGAAGAATGTTCCGAGTAAACTAAATCGGACATTGTAAGATATGAAATAAGGTATCATAAAAATGTTTGAACGCTATGAACACATAGTGTTGGAATTGAATAATCGCTCTTAGCATACTAAAGATTGTATGACTTAGACAATAAAGAATAAACTTGAGGTATGGCATTTATTTATCAGAAAGCTATAAGGAATGATTATTAACGTAACAAATATTACAGTTGTAATGATTCGGATAAGTTAAGTTATGAAGAAAGAAAAAGGAAGGTAAATATATCGTAAAGGACGATGGTAAAACTTAAGACATCTCTATATGTCGTAACATCGAAAGACGGTCGAGAAAGTTGGTTGTGTGGACTTAAATTATAGAACACAAACCATAAAAACTAAAGTTAAATTTAAATCAATGGTCAAGTATATGACTAATTGGTATATGTTATTTCTTATATGATATATAGGGATTTCGAAGAGACGTACAACGTAATCTGTAATTGTATGCAGCGCTTAAGGCAAGTTTCCTAACTTCATTCATATTTGAAATAAATGCTAGTTTCTTAAACTTACTCAGATATTGAACTTGAGTAAGTTTTACCTATTTGCAAATATGTTATGTTTGTGCAAGGTGTTTTTGATGTATGAGGTCATGTGCCAAATTTTCAACACTTATGTGTCTCCATGAGATGAACTATTATGTGATTGAATTGTTCAATGAGAAAGAGTTCTATTTATTCATGAACTGTTAATGTTAAGTCTATGTTAATTAATTTAGCTAGACAGAATGTAAGAAAAAGAGAAAGAATTGAGATTATGTTAAAATGAAAGTATTGATGTTCTAAAATGATAGGAATCAGAATTTATTCATATTATTCAATTTGCTTCATAACCTTTGTTCGGTTATTGAAGTTTTAAAAAAATATGTGATTCTTGATTTTGTTTTTATTTAACTGCTATAACTTGTTGAGCAATTAAATGCTCACACTTACTTAAAATAAAAATATTTTTAGCGAACGATGGTAAAATTAACTAAAGGATCCTGTGAAGATCAAGTTGACCGATATCCTAATGAAGTGTCACTCATTATATGAATGAGTGTGAAGATCAAGTCAAGACTTGAATGTAGAATAGCTTTGTTAAACTATAGAGTAGTTTAATAAATTATTATATATCTGTTGTGGCGGATGAAAGTTACACGTGTAAAGAAGTAATGAATAATGTAATTATCATTATTTGTAATGAATGAAGATTTTAAGGTAATAGAATCTGAGATTTGAAGAGATGTGTTTTTATTCTTAATGATATAATGATGTATGTAAGGAATGATAAGTACTCG